>JBCNYG010000020.1:25172840-25184254 GCA_039654305.1 Porochilus rendahli
GCACGTCTATCGTTTTGTGGGGGTGTTCCACACGTTCTCCCTCTTCGGACACACACACAGAGAGAGAGAGAGAGAGAGAGAGAGAGAGAGAGAGAGAGCGAGCGAGCGAGAGAGAGAGAGAGTTGAAGTTAAAGATCAAGCCATAAAGTATCACACTGCAGAGAAAACGGTGCTTATTAATATTACAGCAGTCCGACTATGTTGCTTTTTTGCTGCTTATGGTACATTACACGTATCCTACTCTTCTGGGTCAGCATTTAATCCCATTTTGTTAGAACTACGCTCTTCCGAAGGCTTTGGGCTAATTACACAACTGTCCTGCTTTCAGGGTTTAAAAAAACAAGCTAGCACTTCCAGACAATAGAGAGCGGAAACAAAGCCGATGAGCTGGCCCCATGTCACTGATTGGCCCTGGCGACGTTTGGCTCTGAGGAGCCAGGTCCCTGTGGGACGCGAGGTCAGTTCCCTTCCTTGTCAGGCTGGACGTTAGAGGGGAAATCAAGTGTTTATTCTCAAACAAAAAGTGACAGCTGAGTGGCAGCTCCTGCCTCGTCCTGTCAGACATCTGCTACAGGTCTGTCCTCAGGGGGTGAGACAGAGGAGTGAAAACATTACCCGATAGCTGGAATCCTTGTTCTTTTCACATCAGCACCTGCTTAGTTTGCTTTGGAGCTACAGGAAGCTCTACCTAACATAATGACACTATCATAAAATAGTTTTTATTTCTCCAGCTTGTGTTCATAGCTTCGCTTCAGAGAAAATTTAGCCACCAGGAAGCTGATGCCTGAAGTCCAGCCTTGTAGAGAAAAAAAAAAGAAAAAGAAAGGACCTCACCTTGTAGGAGGGGAAGAAGAAATCACTGATGCGGAAAGCGCGATTCTTGTGTTTATCGTAACCAGAAGAGGTCATGGTCGGAAGAGAACCACCGAACTGTGCGAGGGAGTCCGGAGACGGGATGCTGGAATCTCCCAGGAATTCGTTCATGTTCTTCCTCCGCCGTGCTTGACCCTGACCCTGTGAATGACACACAGACATAGAATGAGTTGTAAATTTATGGATTGTTTATTTATTTATTTCCCAGCGGCATGGTGGCGTAGTGGTTAAGCAGGTCCACTTCATTTCAACAAGGTCTTGGGTTCGATTCCCGGGCTCGGCCAGGGCATAAGCGGAAGGTTGGGACTTTCAAGCCCAGAACCACCAAGCTGCCACTGTTGGGCCCTTGTGCAAGGCCCTTGACCCTTAATTGCTCCGCTGTATAAAAGTATGAATTTAAATCGACCAATAAACATAAATGTAATGTAAATGTTTGCATGTTCTTCCCACACTTACATGGGTATTCTGGTTTCCTCCCACAGTGCAAAGACATGCATCTTAGTCTATTTGCCTGTTCTAAATTGCCCCTGAGTGTGAATCTAAACAACGCCCAGTGCTTGCCAGTAGTGGCTCCAGCCTCCCTGCGACTCTAATAGGATTAAGCGGTTCAGCAAATGAGCGAGTGAGAGTATTTATTTCCCTGACAAGGGCGTAGGGAGTAGATTTTAAAAGTTTACAGTGATGAAACGATGGGGATTTCCAATGTTTTCATAGATGATGATACACTAAATATATCTGAAATAATAAGCAGAGGGAAAATGTGATGCGTTATAAAGTAGCAAGATGGGCATTGAATAAACAATGACCTCAACAGCAAAAGGATCTCAAACCTCCATCCTGACTAGCCACACAATAAGTGAGGATATATCTGTCATTTCCTTATTACTTCATCATCAAGGATGAGGTTAGATTCCTTAAACAAACTACAAATAGCCTTCTATTGTCCCAGACTGCATTGTTCTGCTATCAGACAGCGCGGTCACGCGTCACACACACGTCCAGTACGAATCGTCTTTAGGGGAGCAGTGGGCTGAATAAACACTTTCTCTGCGATTATGGCCATCGGTGGTCCCCAAACTTCGCAGCATCCGGCAAAAACAAAGGTAATGACCTCCAGTTCCAAAGCTTGTGGAATTCCACGGCTGTGAGTGATGTCCCCAACTAATGACTTTCCAACACTCCAGGTCGGAATCTCTGGCATTTCTGGGCTAAGGATGCAAAACAGGAAACTGGCGGCGATAAAAACAATGACACCCTCCGAATGGAATGGGGGTGTTTGCATTGTGTGACGTATGTAATGCGCGCACTCCGGGTTCGAGAGAAGAATATGAAGTTGTGGCAGTAGCAGATCTTTCTCCGCAGTGAATCACTTAATATTAATTGTCATGATTTCATGAGCGACGAAATGTGCTGTTGCCTCAATCAGTCAGGAATCTGATGGGGGGGAAAAACAAAAACAAGACACGGCTGTTATAATGCAAGCGCCCTGCAAAAACTCAATCCTATATTTAGACCTGTGACACAAGGGCACAAGGGCAGGGAAGGCAGACACCGATAAGGCTTTGATGAAGGGGATTTCGGCAGGAATCTGGGGCAAGAGGACGAGAACAGGAACACAGATGGCAGGAAGTGTCAACTCCAAGGAGAAAGAAAAGGAAGGCCGGCTGGAAAGGGCCGGGCTGCTACTTGCTTAGTACTTCAAGAACATTCAAAACAAGAGCACAAGAGCACAAGCAGAGCGCAAACCTCCACCAGGCCAGAAAAGTAAAAATAAAACAGAAACAAAAAAACAACTGCTGGGCTTGCCATATCACACTCAAACATATTGTCCTATCTCGCAATGTTAAAGAATCCTTTAAAAAATTTTATAGTCTTCCTTTTGCAAAGTCCTGCATGTGGAAGTAATTTCATGAAAATTCATTTATAATTTTTTGCAAAATCCTGCTATCAGACACATAAACTGAACCAAAAACAACCTCCAAGGTGGATGTAACTGAAATTCCCAGAGAGAGAAACAGATAAAAAATAAAAAATAAAAAGTTATGCTTCAGGAAAATCAGCAATATTTTAAAACATTTGTAATCAAAGACAGAAAGTTATGGAAAATTATATATATATGGAGTATATATAAATATATGGAAAATAATAATAGTAATTATTATTACTATTACAATTTAAGTATGTGTAAAAGCTCTACACTAAAGCGGCATGAATCTATCTCAGCCAAGGGCCGAACCTGCAGCACATAAACTCTTCTATATACATAGACTAAGTACAGAAAACACATTACAGGCTATGTCAAGAGACTGGGCTATACTCACTGTGTAAGAAAACGGCATGTCAAAAGCACTGAAGACCATTGTAATCCCTCGAATAGCTTTACCCTCAAATTTGGCCCATAATCAAGCCAGCTGTTGCGCTGTCTCACTCACTGTCTCCTTCTCTCTTAACCCTCCTGCTTTTACTCCTATATGTGTCCTGTGCCACCACAGCAGCTGCAAGGACAGCAGGTCAATTCTCAGCCAAGAAAAAGCCTGATTAAGAAAAAAAGAGCCCTAGCTCCAATACAGTCGTTTCTGCGTCCTTTGGTTTCGAAAAAGCTCCTCAGGGCTCACAATCAGGGCCGCTTTCGATCTTAGATCCTCAGCGTCCTAGCAGTCCGGTAGCAATTGAGAATGCTTGGCTGCATTACTAAGAAGAACTCCTCTAGCGTCACGGCAACAAGGAGGATCTCGTCCTGTTTTGTGTGAGCAGGAAGAAAGGGGTGGGGCTTGCGACAGCCAGAAGGCTCATCTGCATATGCAGGCACACTCACAGGACAGCTTGCTGCTGGGCCTTAACAAAACATTTTGGCGCCACGGAGGTGCCAGCTGTTTGTTCGGAGGAAGGTCTTTTGTTCTAAATTTTCTGGACAAATCACTTTCCAGACTGGGATTCATTTGCATCACTGAGCTTCCCTGACAGTCGGGGTATGTGTCAGGGAAAAAAAATTGATGTGTAATAAAGTTACATTCTGAATTATTCCTTTTTTTTTTTTACACAAACAGAAAATATTTTACACACACACACTATATGTAGTAATGTACCAGTAATAGTGCACCAAGTAACAAGGTATAAAAGGACTGTTTATAATAATGCTTTATTTATCTATGGAACATTCTAACAAAACAACAGGCATGAAGACCTTTTCCTAATCTCAGTGCCTCTTAGCAGAGGGAAATGACCTCTGGCGTGTACATATGAAGGGAAATCCCAAACTACAGCACGTGCTTTCTGGCTAGTACTTGAGATATCCAACTAGGTAAATAAATGTTTTTCCCTTTCAATTAGTGCTCCATAGGCGGCATGTTTTGTTTTCATTTTAAGTCCTACACAAGCTTTCAAACTACCACTATTCTCCTATCCTATAAGCCGAAATCCATTTTGTTTTTTTGCATGTACACATATTACTGATTCCCGTGTCCACTCACCTAAGTTTAAGATTACAGTTATTCTGACATCCTGGGCTTATCTTGACGGCTCTGGGAAATGGACAGGGAGTGTAAAAGATCACATCGCCTACATCTCAGGAATTTCAAATATGTCTTTCTTTTTAATAACTAAATAAGTGAATCAACACTCAGTGAAAATTCCCAGAATTAAGTAGTTTTAGCGTAATACCTTTGAAAAACAAGAGTCATCAGCGGATGACATACACCCCCTAGCCTCCATATGTCAGAAAATATAAATTGCAGAAATCCCAAAATATAAAAAGGAACAACAAGACTCCTCAGTAGAAGTTCGTGCCAAGTCCGATGAAGACATTTCACAGGTCTGAGACGGAATTAAATTCATTACAGATGGATGTATGGACTTAGGGACAATTATATCCATCCCGCCTTATACAACGGAGCGATAATAAAAAAAAGTTGCAAATGGTTTTTGAGTCCTGGCCTGGAAATGACCACTCATTTTACATGTGAAATCGGTTGCCGTGGAAACATAATTAAAACTGCGAAATCCTAAAATATCAAAAGGCACAGCTGAACAACACTGTACAATTATATGATTGATGAATGAATCTCAAGCAGTTTTCAAGTTCCGGCACACCAGCCATATTCTGACGTGATAAATCGGTTGCCATGGAAACGTGACCGTGTAAATGAATTGCAGAAATCCCAAAATGTTAAAAGACACAACTTTACTGCCGAGTAGAAGTAACTGCCAAGTCTGGTGAGGAAATCAAACAGTTTCTGGGGTTTCAGAGTTGTGGAGCGGAACTGAAATGGTAACTAACAAACGGACGGACAGACTGATGCCTATATCCTTCCTCTTTATTCTGGATCCAGTACGTGCTGCTCTAATGGAGTACTATGAGAAAGATAATACAAAGATAAAGATGAGAATAGTTCTTGATGAGTCTTTGATCAACAATAGGGAAACCTGCAGTGTAATGATTCCACCCCCACCCCAACCCCCATTCCCACCCCAATCCCTCTTGCGCCTGACACCAAACATAGGAAATACCCAGAAACACCATTCTAGTGAAAAACAAGTCTCCGGTTTCACTTGTTCACAGTCAAGGCTGGTCAACTAGATGACAACAACAACCCAGGTTTCAGGGACAACGCCACATACAGCCATTAGTCAAATGCACGGCTAAAACAAAGAGCTATTGAGACTGTAACATGGCAGATTAATCAGTGATCAAATCCAGTGACATCCTGGAGGAATCTTATCACCAGGGTTAGATAGCCTGCATACGTCACAGAGGGAACACTGCTTCGGTCTTTCCATTACATATGCATTCTACTATTACATACTTCGGTGTTGAGCGGCAGTAGATGATTGCGCTATATGACCATAACCGTAGTACAAGTGACAAACTAGCACAGATCCCACTGATTAGCAAATACCTTCAATGCTATAACTACACCTTACCTCGCATTGTGTGGAGGGTTGTTGGGGTTCGGACAAGTCTTCAGGTACCATGTGGAGCAAGTCCCAACTTCGCCAGGAAGACAGACGGCCAAAACGCACCATTACACTCACAGAGGGCCCAACGAGCAGACTCCTCCGAGCCCCAAATACAAGAGCAGTGATTTAAACAACAAATACGATAAACTAATTAAAAGCCAGCATCACATAAAAAAAAAATAAAAACACCACGGAAGGTCATTGAAGATGTCTCGCCACTCCGATACCAAGTGGGACACTGAAGCCACTGATGCTACACAGCTTAGGGACCTGTGAGTACCTCCCACCTCCCACCTCCAGCCACCCTCAACACTTTTATCTCACACACACACATTTACATACAGTTATTACATCCTCAGATCGCTAACACAGCAAAGACTGAGGGAAAGACGGAGGGAAAGACTGAGGGAGGGCCCCCCCCCCCACAAACTACCCGTCCCCCTCCGCTCTCAGGTCTGAAGAACAGCAGACCATGCATAATTGCTTATCAAAAGAAAAACTTGTGTAAAAACAGCTCATGACGTGCAGACTCTCGACCGGGAAATTACTCCACTGGAGATGTCTCTTTCAGAGTCGGAATCCAACACGCTCAAAAAGCCGCAAATCCGTTAAACAGAACGATTGGACGATGAAGCAGGATTAGTGTTTTACTTTAATTAATCTCTGAATACAATCTAGAGAATGACCGGCTGCGGACACCTGGATCAACATTGCACTTTAATTTATTCATTCGTTTAATTTAGAATCACTTTATAAATGTACTTCTTGGCGCAGTGATTAGAACGCCCACCTCACAGTAGGAAGGTTCTGGGTTTGAGTCCCGGGCACAAGTCTGGAGTTGGCATGTTCTCCCTGTGTGTGCATGGGTTTCCTCCAGAGTACGCTGGTTTCCTCTGATGGTCCAAAAACATGCACATTAGGTTAACTGGCTGTTCCAAATTGCCCCTAGGTGAAGATGTGAGAGTGAATGGTTGCGCATGTTGCCCTGCTATGAATTGGCGAGCTGGTCCAGGTGTATCCTTCCTTCGCTCACAGTTGGCTGAGACAGGCTGCAGCTTCGCTGGCTATAGTAAGGATTAAGCGGTTTGGCAAATGAATGAATTAATAACCTTTTAAGAACATTTTATTGTTTGTTTTTAGCAGAATATCATAGCAGCAATGATAACAGATTTTTTGTTTGTTTGTTTGTTTAATGCATACAAAGCTTTTTATTATTCTTATTTTAAATTAGAATGGTTAAAGGAGATGGAGCCTATCTCAGCCGACACTGGGCGCACCCTGAACAGCTCGCCAGACCAACACAGGGCAACACACACAGCCACACTCACAAATAGGGGCAATCTGGAGCAGCCAATTAGCCCAATATGCATGTCTTTGGACTGTAGGAGGAAACCAGACTACACAGAGGAAACCCATAAAAACTTGGAAAGGACCTTGTTGCGGTGACATGGACGAGCTAACCACGTGCAACTTTAAAGTCACAAGCTGAAAGGATATGTAAAAAAAAATATTTATATATATTTTTTCATGACAGCTCCTTTAACCAGACGAGAGATTTTTGTTTTCCAAGATGTGTATTCCTGCTTGTCCCTATCGTCTCTGCACACAGGGGACTAACAATCTGAAACTAATTGCATGCTAATCAGGTTAGACTCGGTGCAAATCAAACATCAAACAGCTCTGGGCTCTGGGGAGAAACAGGGCGGCTGAAGATGAATGCGCTCCGCAAGGAAGCACAGTGTGCTAAACGAGAAAGAGCATTCGACACCTTTCTTTTGTCCAAAAGCATCCCGCTGATGGAATATCGAGGCAAAACAATACAAGACAGAACACGGCATGCAACAACACTTAGAATGAAAAAAGGAGTTAATAATAATGCAGCGCTTCGGAGTTCTCAATTCTGATTGGTTAGACGGTAAATACAAATATACACTTACTGCTTAAAGCGCAAGGTTTTTTCAAAACATTATTTTAAAATCATATTTTTTGCACGGTGGTGTAGTGGTTAGCACATCCACCTAACAGCAAGAAGGTCCTGGGTTTGAGTCCCAGATGCGTTTCTGAATAGAGTTTGCATGTTCTCCCTGTGCATGTGTGGGTTTCATCCGGGTACTCCGGTTTCCTCCCACAGTCCAAAAACATACCTGGCTTACCACTGGCTGTTCCAAATTGCCCCACGATGTGAGTGTGAATGGCTGTGTGTGTGTTGGCCCTGCGATGAACTGGCGAGCTGTTGAGTGTACCCTGTAATCCCCAAGCGCCTGCGGAGATAGGCTCCAGTCTCTCTGCAACCCTGGTAGAATTAAGTGCATCAGCAAACGAATGAAGTAATTAACAAATTATATTTAATTTAACATTGATGCAAGGGGTCTTGGTTGTAAGTGCTGTGTTAAAGTGATTCCACCATTATCCATAACCTCGATTAAAACTTGCTGATCAAAAGCATCTATGACAAACAAGTGAGAGGATCCTAGTGAGATTTCGGGTATCCCTGCATTTGTTTCCCCTCACGCAGGTCAAGAACGTAGTCAACTCAAGTCAAGTCAAGTGGCTGGCAAGTCCAATGTACAAGCTGAATTGCAGTTGGCTGCACTCTTTACAGTTTGTGCATGCACAACTTTTTTGGCCAGACTTTGGATATCATAAGGCGATGGGTTCCGCAAGACGCCTTCCATCACTGCTAATCCCTGGAAGTCGACTTGGCGTGTTCCAGGCTTTAAATAACCATACAGCTGCCCCCATGAGGACAGCATGCAAAATTCACACACCCAGGATCTTCTTGCTGTGAGGCGAGAGTGCTAACTATTACGCCACCATGCCGCCCCCTCCCAGCTAATAGAACTGCAAGCTTGAATTCTCAATCTGATTGGCTAAAAGGTGTTCATACCTTTCCTGCAATAGAAGCTCTGAACACGGTGATGGCTGAAGCCGAATCTCAGGTGCTTAAAACCCAGTTAAACCCATACTCAGGATCAAAGAACACGGTGCATCCGAAATGAACATGGATCTCGCCAAAACTACACTTTTGTGAAACACTCGTTCTTTAAACCTCCTGAAAGGGGGGAGGGGGGTGTGAGCCATGCATCAAACAGAACGTGTAAAGGTCGACGGAACAGATGCAGGAAATTAGAGCTTAAGGAGGAGTTGCTGGGTCATTAGCGCCCCCGGTGCGCCATGGGGTGGAGGGTTTGTTCTAAAAGGTCAGGCTTTACTGAAGGGGTCATGCCGCAGTGGGGAAGACGCCATGCGTGGATCAAATACAGTCATAAGGGAACTAAGAACCATCATAAACCTCCACTATTCTGGAGGAACAGCAGCTATCCTGACTGACTGACTGACCAATTTCATGTAAGAGGAAGTGGAGATATAAATCTATAGATAAATTCCCACAGAGCTGCTTTTTGATCACATCTGCTTTTAAAGGAGCGAGAAAAATAAAACTGAAACTGAGTTTCTGGTAAAGTGTCTTTACGTGTGTGCTTAATGTGAAAGCTGACAAAAAGCAGCTTGCTGTACACTGGTTGATATGACAAGCCCTCCAGATCCAGGTTTATGTACTTGTGGAAGACCAGATATGTGACTCATGACCACAGAATAAGCCTTAACTTTTTGACGTTTTGAGTTAAGACCCGGTGTGTCAAGACGTTGAGCGATTTTTGTGATTATTGTGAATAAATGTGTTAAATTTGAGATTGTTTTGCAATATTTTGGTCAAATTTTGTCCAATTAAAAAAAATTTGGGGTCATTTCAAAGCCGAGAGTACCTTTAACATATATACACATCACCCTCGATTTCCCGGATTATTAGGAGGGATAGGCTGTCCAGGAACCTCAAAGGTTTGGCAATCGTTAATGTCCGGGGTCCATACCCTTTCCTGGAGATTTACCGTAATCTGTGTGGCAATCGCCGTTAATCAGCAGCAGACCCAGACTTTTACACACTTATCCGACACTCGATACACAATACTGTGTATCCACAAACTTAAGGAGCGAATCGGCACATTCTTTCATCACATTCATTTTAAAGGCGGGTTCCGGCTCGTCGTCACTGTCCCCACTTTCACTTCGCTCTCCCCTCACTGATGCCACGATCTGATCATCAAACATTATTTCGTGCCCCTCTGCGGCTTCATTTTAGGGAACGGGCCGGACAGCGGGAAAGCTGGAAAATCACGACCGACCCGGACTTCCATCATCGATTCCCGGACTTGTCCGGCAATTTTTTCCAGCAACACCAAATAATATCCAGCACCGGATTTTGTATGAGAAATCCAAAATCCGGGAAACAGGGGTACGGGAAATCAAGGGGGAAGTGCATTTGCATAAATGAAAAAGCCATTTTAGTGCATTAAGACATTTTGTGGTGTTTGGTCGCATCAGTTAAAATTAGAAAGTCCAACCACCTGAACCCTTTCCCCTCCACACACCAGACTTACTACAAGTGAGCCAAAACTAATTACGAACACATTTATTACACTTGTCTAACTGCAAAATATCTTGACTCCACTACTGGAGAATAATTTACTCGAGGTACAATATGGTTTTATACTGGATTCTATATGAAAGATTTTTGTAACAGGCTTAAGTTGTACTTCATATAGCTTTGAGAACCAGCTTTTGCAAAGTGATCCCTTTGGAAAAGATCTACCTACAAAGTTATGAGACCCGTTTACAGCATACACTGCTATTTTAGTATTTAAATCTCAAAAAACATCCCTCTTAAAAGCACCACCGTTATCTTCTTTAAATAAAACTCCTTCTTCTATACATACATGACATACAGCACGTGTTATTTTCCATTAGTGAAGAGAGACAGTCGCTGAGTATTATTTGCATACAGTGATGGAATTCTATTCGGAGCAGCACCTGCAATGTGAAAATCCCTCCCAGAGGAAAAAAAAAAGACTTGGATCAGACTACTGTTAATGCAAATGCTAGACATTCTGGTCGTCCAGCAACTGTGCGAACGTGAACCCGAGTGTTGCCTACGGCACAGCGTTGAGGTGAGGGTTATTATCTGGCTAAAGGAATGGAGGTCAGTCTAAGGGCAAGTGCAGCAATAAATAAATAAACAAACAGGCCAGAATCCCAGATCCCCACGTTATAAAGGCCCAGGTGTGGTGCTACAGCGCACACTAGTGGCCAAATAGATGCCTGCACTTTTTGGTAAGCTTGGGTTGATTTCACCGGGAATTCACTAGCACTTTATCCAATAAAGGAGAGTCACTGAGCTATAAAAGCAGGTGTGTAGATGGACCTGAGCTCCTGTATAGCTGCGTTACATTTCCTCAACGTTTCGACGCATGCACACTGCATTGCATTTTAAAAATCCTTACATCCTTTAATATCTCACATACTCACTCACTTGCACCCTGAACGACTCGTCAGACCATTGCAGGACCAGCGCACACACACACACCATTCACATTCACATTCGATGTTGTTGTCCTTGAGGTTCCAGATGTGTTTGCTCAAGAACCTCAAGGACAATAACATCGAACACTTCACCTCATGGCGCATCCTGTCATCGCACTCAGCCTACAATAGCGCAAGTAAAAAATGTAACCTCTGCCTCAAAGAAAAGT
>JBCNYG010000020.1:25199019-25217616 GCA_039654305.1 Porochilus rendahli
TCTACCATATATATATATATATATATATACACACACATACACACACACACACATTAAATAATGATGAACAATCTTGCAATAACAAAAAGGCCAAAAAAAACATGATATTCAACTTAGTGTCTCATTATATATCAAATTTCTTTATGGAATTTGAATGACGTTCCCCGTCCATGTGTGGGTTCCCTCCAGGTGATGTGGTCTTCTCCGACAGTCCAAAGACATATACATTAGGCTAAGTGTCTGTTCCAAATTGCCCCTAGGTGATGATATGAGTGCGTGTCAGCCCTGCAATGGTCCACTGAGCTGTTCCGGATGTATCCCCACCTTTGCCAAGTATCGGCTGAGATAGGCTCCAGCCTCACTGCCACCCTAACAGAATTTATATGTATACGACGGCCCAGAAAGTTACCCAATATCAATATTACCTCAATAGAATTTCCAGATTCGGTTGAATCATAAAGTTGTTTCGTTTAAAACAGGAATCCATAAACAAAATCAGCCTAAAAGTAAACAATCAATTCAAAGTCATTAAAATTTTTCATTTCCACACAGTTTGCCTCTTCATTTTGTTACAAACCCACCGATAAACTGTAAAATAAAAAGATCTCGGACTCCCAGACAGCTTGAATTGTCCTTTTAATGTCTTGTGTTAATAAGCTGGTTCAATGTAAAATGTGTGAGTGTGTATGTTTACCAGAAGTACACAGAGACAGAGGCGGCGTATAGTACGACTGGAAATGATTCACAGGAGAAAACGTCAGCATCAGTGACTCAAGTGGGGGATACAGACGGGATACTCATACTCTCTTCTCTCTCATACACACAACATACCCACACACTTAAGCCTCGAATCATATCTGCTCATGAAATAAACTGACTCGTCATGCTTTCACATGAAATCCACACAAACAAAAGATGTAGATTGGAGACGATAAATTAAAGCCAGCCACACACGAATATTATGGACAATTAGTCATCCGATTATGGCACAATACTGAAAACATGACTATCGTTTTCTCTCCCTTTCGTGTCTACAGAGACAGATCCTAGAAGTGTTTATTTGCAGTGTCCAGCAAGCATGATCGTAATATTATTATTATTATTATTTTTCCAATGTCTAAACATTTTTAAATAACGATCTTCTCGCAAAATACGTAACTGCACATATTATATACGTATCTTCAAGCAAGCCAGTGCTGGATCTCGTTTATTTTACAGTCATATGGGGCTTCGGCGGTAGCGTGGTAGGAGGTTCTTGTCTGGTCTAATTAAAAAAAAAAAATAAAAAGGATGTCAGAGCCTGTCTCCTATTAACTTCCTTCTCCAGAATTTGTTTTGCATTCGGTCATTAAGTGGGCCTAAAAACAGAAAGCCCTGTAATGAGTAGTCTTCTGAAGAAAGCTGTGGGACCGTGTGGTTTGGCGAACGTTCGACGGGGACATGAAAGCACTTTACATGTTAATGAGCACATCCACAGCCACACACAAAAACAGAGTTAGCACACCAGCTCTGATGCCAGTCTTCAAGGAAATGTTGATGTTTGAGTTAGTGGATAGACAACATGCGTGAAGGCTTACTGTGTGGTTTCACATTACTTCGATATACACAGAACAAAACAGTTTAAAGAGCGCACCGAATATAAAGCCGCAATAATGTAGTGTAGCGTAGTAATGTAGTAGCATGGTTATGCCAGAAATGCTAAAAACGCCACATCTTTGCTTCAATGTTCTATTAAATTGCGCCGTTTCTGGAATCTTTTTTTATGTAGACATAAAAAAAAAGTGATATGCATACTAGGGGTGGGTGGGGTGTGTTTGGCATCGTAATGCTATAAGTAACAAAAAGTCACGTGATCAGCTCATGTTTCCGACAGCAACACAAAACTAATTTGCATATGAATGATTGACGCTGTATTTTTTCTTACACGTACGAGTACAAATTTGTTTTATTGTATCTAATAACTGAATTGTGCACAATGCATTTGTGCCTAGTTGCATTTTAATCAGAAGTTCGCCAAGTTACATCTGATTTGTTCGTTTAATAGATGTCTACTGTAATTATCGCCTTTAATGAGAGGATTCATGAGAGGATTCATGAGATTGAAGCAGCAGCCTTTTCAAAATAGCCAATGCTAACTATGAAATGGATTTTAACGGGTTGCAACTTCAGAAATGTAAGCAAAAACTACCTGATGGTGAAAATATACAGAGAGTTTTGAAAGGCTTGGCTTTGATATCAGACTTAAAATTTAAAAAATTAAAGTGATCAGAATGTGGTGCACAAAAAGAATTTCTAAAAACAAAAGCAAAAACTAAAATTTTAAGGTGATTCTTGTATAAATATGTCTTATTTCTTTACAAATACTGGAAATTTGGTTGTACATAAATTATACAAATGCAATTTTTCCTGAATTTGTAAATAAATCGTTCTTCTAAAGCGTAATACACCACGAGCAGCGAACTCCTGAAAGAGCTTATGATGCATCTCTGAAGGATGCCGCTTGGTTTTACCAGAATTACATGCTCTAGTAAACACAATAAATGCCACTGCTCCAATGTGGTGATAAAACTTAACTGATTTCACATTGAGCCTCCCAAAAACACAAGCTTTTGTGAGGGCAGGGGAAGAAAATAAAAGACCACAAGAATAAGTATATATAGGTACAGCATATAGGAATAAGTATAAGCACTTCGGAGCACTTGACTGGGAGTCTTCCTTTAGGTTGCATTCCTCCTATTTTTCAAAAAAGGTGTCTATAGACTGGATTAGTCAAATCTATGTCACCATTCATCATGATGTCATCACCTTATGTCAAAAACTGACAGGTGTGGCATAATGTAAACGGTAAACACCGGGAAGAGTTTCCCCAAAACAAAGAGGTTAGTTAAGTCATCCGCATGATGTGAACTTGTATTTTAACTAAAACAAAATAGGTTTGGTGTGCTACCAGTTCCGAATGGCCAAAACTTTATTTGAGCTGTGTGCCGTATCTGTTAAGAGTTTAAAACCAAATCTTTGTATTCAAATATAAACACAAAGTGGGTGTGACCTAAGCCAGAAGGCTTTCTTTAATTGCTTATTTTGGTTGTTAACACCATCCAATTAAATACTATCACTACGCCTCCAGAAACACAAGAAAACACTGGAAAAACCCCAGAAGTAAGTAGCACACCGTGCTTGCCAGGACTGCTCCTCAACCTCAGCGACAGTTCATGATTGGACGAGACAGTTTATCGGTTTGACTTAAGCAGTTTTATTGATTGATTGATTTATTTACTCATCATAATATGCGTACAACACAATAAAAAACTAACTAGTAGGGACAGATTGTTGTCAGTAATTTATATATTAAAATAATAATAATAATAATTAATGAGGGGGACAAAAAAAAGAAAAGAAAAAAAAGATCATGTAACCGGTCCGCTCCAACCAGTATCGAAAGGCAGAATAAAACCCCAAGGCATAATATCTTATCTGATTTTTTTTTTCATGTTACAGTTGTTTTGTAATTATTTCCAACAACTCACATTGCTGCTTTTCCCCAATACATAATCAAACACTAGTTTGCTACTTAAAGGAGCTGTGTCACAATTTTACATAAATGAATTTGCCCAAAAGTCATGTAAACATGTAATGAATCTCCAAAAAACTATGCAATGTTTGTTAAATAACTTTTCAAACTGCAAATTGAAAAAAAAAAGACTTTAAAGAAGTTTACGAACCTGACAAAACGGAAGTAAACGGATCGTAACAAGGACTTCTTGCTGAAATCTCGTTGGGCTGAACAGTTTACAAACTCCGAGCAAATTTGCCGTACAAACCTAAATAATGTCTTCTATGGTTCGTTAACCAAATTTCTATCTATATAAATGATTACGACTTCTTTGATAACCCCGCTGGTGTTAGTTAGGCTATTTTATTTATTTTTTAAACAACCATGACACTGGCCCTTTAAACAACCAGGACCTAAGGATGAGTAAATGAATGCATTATGTAGCGCTAGACATATTTCTCAATGTACGTCTTTCTTTGCCTTGCTAGCTTCATATTGGACTGGTCAGTCAGTCATGCTTGCATGTAAGAGACACTTCCTGTTAGATCCCAGGTCTGGTGAGTGGCACTCGTCTCAAATAGATTCACGTACAATAAAACCAACTCTGCCTTTGTTTACTCTGAACATTATATTCATATCCGATCACTGTCGCAGGTCACATGATTCAGACGACCCAACGGTGCTGCTGCCTCACGGCTCTATATTCTTGGGTTGAAATGGGGCAGTTCCAGATTCCAAGCTTGGGTTATGGTCTAGGTGGGTTCTCCTTGTACTATTTAGGCTCTACAAGACTGGCTTTTGCCTCCCCACCCAATCAAAAACATTTTAATGTAATCAGAGTCACTCATTCCTTTGTGGTACAACTTACTAATCAGAGTGAAAGATTGGGGAACGGAACCATTTGACTGCGGTTAGAGTGTAAATCGTGGAAACGCGAACAATAATCAATGTTCATCATATGTCGGAATTGGCAGTGGATGACAGTAGCCTGGTTTCCCGTAAAGCGTTCTGACAGTGTGTGTTTCAACATGTAAGGGTAAACACTTATCTGGAACACCACACGCCCATCTACAACAGCCTGAGTCTGTCAACTTTTCACAGCTACCTGTTATACAGGCCAGGACAGCTTATAATCTTATGAACGTTGTGCTATAAAGTCGGATAAATAAACCGAATTCTAATATAGCATAAGTATAATAGTACAAGTTAGGCTTGAACAGAGCCAGGTCAAAAGAATCTAACATTAATAAACAAACACACGCACAGAAGAGGCAGCCAAAAATGTCGATTCGACAAAAATCACATCCGCTGTGAATGCTGCCCAGTCCCCAGTCATGCCACTAAGCACCATATCCAAAACAAGACATTAAATAAGACCCAGCTGTGTCTGATTAGAAGCACAGCTTTTCAGGTCACGTCCCCTGAGAGAGAGAAAGTCAAGGATCATTGAAAGTCGACTCACCTGCTTCTTGTTCTTACTCAGTCGACTCAGCGCGGCTCAACTCAACGGCAATCAAACAAACTGAGAGTAGAGCGCACTGACACAGGGTTCATAGCCCACTGTGACGCAACACCGCTATCCATAGCTGACGGGGAGGAATGAAGCGGAGAAGGGGCGGGAGAGACAGACAGAAGGAAAGACAGAAGGAGGGAGCAAAAAAAAAAAAAAAAAAAAAGAAAGAAATACAAACCAGAGGAGAAACACAGGGTGGGGGTGTTGGGGAGGAGAGGAAAAAGTAGATCAGAAAAGCAATGAGGGGGACAAGGAGAAATAACGAGAGTTTACTTTCCCATGATTTGGAAAACGTGCAAAATTCCGTTCGCCTTCTGAATTTTTAACAGGCTCTTTGTACGTTTTTCTTAGCAGGATATCATGCGTCGGTAGCCAAGGTCAATTTGTTCTAGGGTAATTGGGGGCATTTAGATTGGCGAGTATAGAAGGTCTTGGCTAGTTGATGCAGGAAGCAGATGTGAGATATGCAGATGGTGGAGGAAAACGCAGGCTTGAGATTTCACTCAAAACCAATAAATAAAAAACTGCTTTAGTTCCTGTTCGTGAAAAAATGAATAAATAAACATGAAGGGAAAGGCATTCTTTTTTTTTTTTTTATCAGGAGATCAGTAGACAGAGAGAAAATAGGAGAAGTGCTGCTTCAAGTCTTATGAATCTGCCTCTCGTCCAGACCTGCTCGCTCACTCTATTCCGTTTGACATGTTCAGACGGCTCCGCTAACAAATCACGGTCTGTGACGTTACCCAGAAATTTGCCAGAAGCCTCGTTGAGACATACCTGTCAGACTTACTCATTTACCTTTACAGCATTTGGTAGATGCCCTCAAACAGAATGACTTACACTGTTATAACTAAGCAATTGAGAGATAAGAGCCTTACTCAAGGGCCCAACAATGACAGATTAGTCTCCCTGGAGGTTTAGGGCTGTTTCACAATCAGTGTAGACCTTTTAGGTTCACAGTAGCTTAAAAATAAAACTCCTCATTTTTGCGGTTTCTTGTTGCCAGTCAACACCTTATGAGACTAGAATATTTTGTGTGAAGTATCAGAGCTACAGGTCTAATAGTGTCTAAATTAGACTGGGTGAAAATTTAACAGGTACAGGGTCTCTAAAATAACTACAACTGCTCGTAGTGTATCAGTGTTTGCAGGAATTCACAGCATTAAGAAAAAAATCGCGCTAAACACATTATCTGAGCAGGTTTACATTAGCTGTATATATTATTAACTGCAGTAACAAAAGCATCAGTGACAATCATTGTGGTTTTCCGGAGATGCTTATCAGGCTGATGTGAGACTCTGTACACAAAGTATTTCACATCCAACCTTAATTATATTTTTTCAGCAAACTCTACAGTACTGTGCTGCTTTAAAAAAAAGCAATTAATATCTGAAAAAAGCACTTCTGTCCTCCACATGTGATGTCTACCGTCCGGAGAAGACATTTTTGATGGACAAAGGATCTTGACAAAGCCACTTCGATTATAAATAAAGCTTACAAGCAGCAGAACATCTTTCAGGATTGTATGAAAATACCCCTCCAAAAGTAAAAGTTAGTTAGTAATTAGGAGGCAATACAGAATTTTATCGGGTAAGAGCTACTATTTGTATTACAGTGGAGAGAATCGAATTCTGTACTTGGTCAAAATTTAGCAATATTTTCCGCCGATAAAACTGAAATCAGAACTGAGAAAAGATTTCACTATTGTAGCTGGGACGACTCTTCCTCTATACAACGATAAACATGAGCCAGTCATTAAGTATGCAAGTGCCTACTTAAAGGGGTCCCCTGTATAATTTTAAAAACAACCCTGACCATGAAACAGCCCTTTTAAAAGAGAGTCTTAACCCATTAACACTTACCCATGCGCACTGTGACACTCTCTCCATCGACTTCCTGTAGCTGCTCGCATCAGATTTAAAACACTGATACTTGGCCACAAAGTCAAACATGGAGCTGCACTTTTATAGTCAAAGCACTTTTCACAACTCACACTGCACCACTCTCTCTCCGAACTCCCAGCACTGCTCAAATGGTCCCTCGTTTTATCAAAGTGCAAGGAAAACATGTACCTAAGCTGTCCTCTCTTATGGCACGTAGGTGGTGAAAACTCCCCCTGGATGTCCGGAAGGCTGAGTCACTGGGTGTCTTTAAACAATGACTGAAAATCTACGTTTTTTGGAAAGCATATGAATTATTACTTTCTATATCAATCCTCAGCTGAGTAACTCGGCCTGTGTCCTAGTAAATCAGTATTCAGATGTATTCACTCAGAAACTTCAAAGCCCTTGTGTAAGTCGCTCTGGATAAGAGAGTCGTAAATGCTGATATCAGTACTCTACAAACAATACTCAGGTACTGTAAATACAAATGTCAAAACTCGTACAACTGATCAACACAACAATCATTACATGGAGCTGAAAATAGAAAGAAATCCAAGAGATGGAAGAAAAATAGCTTTTTTTGTGAGCTTTTTACTAAGAGCTCTTTAGCTTCTGCAGCTGCTCACCTGTGGAAGACAGACAAACACATGTCGCACCGGTGCTCCCTCCAAACTCTGCGGATGGCACGTCATGCTGAGTGTATGCATATGTGAAATCTGGGTTCGTCGTTGGGGCTGCTGTACGTCTCTTGTCTGACAGCCTGTGTGTGATTGTGGGAGTGTGTGTGCGCAGTCGGTTTCTCAGTCTAGTGATATTATAGCTTATCTGATCGGCGAGGGGCGAGGCTTACGAAGGAGAAAAGGGGAGAAAATCAGCTGTTTGTTTTTCCTTCAATCAATCTGTGGGCACATACCTACACCTACCCCCCCCCCCCAATATTACTGCTAGTTTTTTAAAATACAGATTAATATCACTAGTGAAATTGGGCAATGCAAGAAGGAAAAAAAAAGCAAACAAACAAAAATCAAGCCTTCACTGACACCAAAAAGATAATGCTGGGCTAAAAACGAGACAAAAACCTATGCATGAGAGATAAAGAAGAGAAAAAACGCTGCTGTTGACCATTTATTTATTTATTTAGCATGGTGCCTTATACATTCCCAAAATAATCCACCTTATACATAATGTATGATAATCACATGGTGTCAGCGTGTTATAAGATCTGTC
This sequence comes from Porochilus rendahli, assembly GCA_039654305.1. Classification (NCBI taxonomy): domain Eukaryota; kingdom Metazoa; phylum Chordata; class Actinopteri; order Siluriformes; family Plotosidae; genus Porochilus; species Porochilus rendahli. The sequence continues at coordinate 25,207,196 of JBCNYG010000020.1, forward strand.
TAAACATGTACACTGCAACCGGATCTCTTGGCTCCTGTGCGGTGTAATGGAAAAATCATTGGCATATCGTTCAAAGACTGCAAATCTGATCCTTGGTTAAAAACCAATGAAATGCAATGGGTTGAAATCGCTGGGTTGGAGGGATGGTGCTCCTGTCAGTCACTGAGTCCCTAGCCAATCACGAGTGTTTGTAAGCTCATGTATGTGAAACAGGTGTGTGATGGAAATATTCGCAAATTTAGTCTTAGGCTCTAGTCTAATCAGACATTAATCAGTTACGACTTCCGTGCAAACAGAAGTTCACAATCAAAATATGAACAGTCAGAGAGCGCAAACCACCACAAAGCAAAAAAACAAACAAACCCAGAATGTACATAGCACTCTTGTTGAAGTATCACACTTGTAAAACTTTGTTGTCTACACAATTCTACACCGGAGCTTCTTAACATGAGGCACATCCACCAATTTCACAGGAATAACCCAAATCCAACGTCAGCTGAAAAATAGGCACAAAAATTGATAAGCACATCAGAAACACGATATTTCAGGGTGGTGCTCAACTTCAGGGTTTCCTTTTTCCCTCATTCATTAGAACACAAAATCTAGAAACTAAATAAACCAGCACTCGTTGGTTTACATTAAAGGAGCCTGAAAAATTGACGGGACCAACCACCTCAATGTGTTTGACTGGAATAAACTCTGGAGGATGGCTGATTTCCAGGAACAAATCTCGGAACCTTCAACAGTACTCCTCATTGCTACAGTATTTATTAGCCAATGCCAGGAGCCAGTCTGCTCGAGTATATTACATGGCCCCAAACCAGAAACAAACCCTGGTATAGGGAGGCCATCATGACTGCCACAACCAGACACTGCCAATCAGATGCTCTGCCCATTTGTCATTTAAAGTAATCCATGCCGAGCCTTACTTAAGTCTGCCACAACGTGTTTCCTAAATAACTGAAGAGGTGGGCTGCATGGTTTGGGGCAACGAAATCTTCAAGCCTAGCTTTTATATTTATATATATATATATATATATATATATATATATATATGTGTGTGTGTATATATATGTATATACGTTGTAATTAAAGAAGGGCTGCTGTGGAGGCTCGAGTGGCACAACTCAAATCAAGAAAAACAAGCAAGTGGGACATCAAATTGCTTTTTGTAAACCAATGGCTGATGACTGAATTCAGGAATTAAGAACAAGGTTAGAGGGCCTTTTCTCAAAGTCTATTACTCTTCCTTGTGATGTAGCACGAGTAGCCGAAAGTATATCCTTAAGGCTCCGTCTCTCATAAAAGAATGACTTCACAGTAGACGATTTTTTACCTTCCGGGGTTTACCAGCATTATATTGCAAGTGTTCCAGACACTTCCGTCAGAATACGCAAGAGCTGCCGAGATGCCTTGAGAACCAGGGGCATTGATTCCAGTCAAAGAAAGTTTAGTCATGTTTGGTCGAGCAGCAAATCAGTGCAACTGTGGCAACCATGAAGGAATCCATAAGACCTACTGGAAGTTACCCTGGAGATTTCCACAGGGGATAAAAATGTACACGGAAGAGTAATTACCACGTATGCATCGCAGTTACTGCTGGTAGACATAACAGCTGCAATGTACACAACACAGATGCTCACATTTCTCAGGCAAGGCAATATTTTTTGCATGAACCCGCCTGAAAAATCCAATGGAAAGGTCACAGAAAGGCCACGATAGTCTCACCCACGGAGCTCACATATCGACCTGCTATGTTTTCGCTGGCTTTGATGATGAGCAAGAACTAAGACTTACCAAGGTACTTACTACATACAAGTATTTTATTTTTATTCATTTCATTTTATTTATTTAGCCGGCAGAACGAAACAATGAGTGAATGAGTCAGCGATCATCTCCCTAGCCGTGTTAGCGTAAAAGGAAAACGCTGAGTGAAGCGATGACTCTGTCATCATTGGCTGGTGTTCTTTTTACCACAAGTAATGAGAAACTGTTGTGTGGATGACACTCTTTCCCCCCAAATATTTACCATGTTACAGTGATAAATGAAGGCATGCACATCTAGGGGCGCCAGGGAAAAAAAAATCAATTCATGTCAGAATCGCAATTCTTATTTATTACCATTCTGAATCCATCCAAACTTTCAAGAATCGATTTCTAAAACCACTTTTTCATAACAATTCTGTCCAGACCCGGCCTCCGTCGTGAATTGCTCCAGTGAGTGGCGGGTACGGAACTAGCTTTTAGCCAACAGCCAGCGCTGTCTTCGCTAAAGTCAAATGTCTGGGTGCACTTCGGATTGTACGATTACCCGAGTAAGAAGAAGCTTCACATGACATGCGGTGTGCAAAATAGAAGTCAAGTATTTCGGGAACACTTCAAATCCCCGAGCCCACATCTTATGCCGTCACCAGGAGCTAAAAGAACCGAAGCAGCAGCACGACCAACACACACTCCATCACTTCACTAAACTCCCAACCGACTCTGAACGAGCAAAGCGGATCAGAGCATCTACAAAACCGTCGTCTAGTAATATAACCTCTTTCTTTCTTATAGAAGAGTTGTTCCTCGCTTATAGAAGAATGTAGTTACTCGTGAAATTGGCTCCCTTTGTTTGCGATGGTTATGAATCAAAAATCGGTTTGAATCGAGAATCGATCTCGTCACCCCAAAAATCGAAATCGAATTGAATCGTGAGTTGCTGCAAGATTCACATCCCTAATAGAAACCTAGCAGAAACAGAAACATGTTTTAGTTGAAAACATCACATATTTTAGAACTAGCACACATATACATATATATAATAAAATAATATATATATATCATATATATAATAAAATAACGTATATATATATATATATAATAAAAATAAAATACATGAAACTGATCAAATTAGAATGATCTATTATGCAGGACCACTGCTCAGAATATCGAGAGTTGAATGAACGTTTCTTGTGTACCAACTTGTACCCTACAACAGGACAAGGAACTGCTGTCATAAGATAACCTGCAAACACGGGAGATAATTTTCTTATCGTCCTTCAGGATAACATGTTTTGCTATGATAACAAAAGAATTTCACAACCTTGCCAGAGCCTCCGAGGGCACATTATTCCCATCTATTGCTTTTCCCGCTATGTGCAAGTACTTCGTATGTGGTAACAGTGGAGAAGATGCTTCGCTCAGGAATTCCCATGATACATCTCCGAAAACATGCCGGTGAGTCATTTACTAATAAAGAAAGAGAGCACTGATACATGGAGCCTTAACATTGTACAACAAAATCCTACACTACACTATGTGTATTTATGGAAAAATTAACTGCAGCCTAATCTTATCTTTCACCTGTAGCTTGTCATTGCACCACACACAGCCATCTGGTCACCCAAACATGCCATATCTTCACACGATAATACCAGAAGGCTATTTATAGGAGGAACAAACTAACTGCTATATACTTCGTTTAGTAACTGCCTTTTTACAACAGCACAGAATATAATTAGCAGCTCTCAGGTGCATTAAGTAATGGACGCTACTTACACAGGAAGCAATGCGTCACCTCGTTACCTCTACCATGAAGGTTATGTTTTTGGCCTGGTTTACAGCAGGATTATTTAAAGTGGCATGTGTGGATTTTAATGAGATTCCTACCATGGGCGGGGCTTTGTAAAAGGAAGACTTCATTCGATTTCGAAGATGACCCGGAGCAAATTCGTGATCCAGAAATTTTTAAGTATTGTTTAGCGTTGAGAAACTGGAGGCACTCAGAGTGCAAGGTACCTCCATGCCAGGCACAAATGGATTATTATAACTTGGAATTGTAATAAGGAAATGTCTCCCCCTAGTGGGCCTCAGATGACCAAACTGCCCATAATTAAAATATTTAGATTCCCAACATGATCCCATGCATGGATCACCTGCTAACAGAAAAACATTCTTTAATAAATGCTTGTTAGCAAAATGCTCCAAAATGTAACCGGTTTTTGCCAAAGCAGATTGGGTCAGTAGTTTTTTGCGTAATCCCAAAAAAAAAAAAACAAACAGAAGTAATGGGATGATGGCGTATAATATTACAGAAGACCCAGTTAGGAGATCTGTGTAAACTTTTTTTTTGGTCCTGCCAAAAGGTTTGCACTCTCATTCTGGTTTACGGAAAACTCTCAACACCATTTGTCACCTCACATTCACTTATGCCTTCTAAAAGCGCTAAACTGATGTGATATTCTTAGCAAGCCTCTCTCTAAAATAATAACGTGTATATTTGGTCACAGAATAAAATAAAACAACAACCAAAAAAAACAAGCATCTAAAAAGCAACTAGCTTTAAACTTGCCAAGCTATCTAATTTTGTCTGCTGGAGGATTTTATTTTAAGTGTAAAACATTGAGCTACTCATCAATAAATATCCAGGCACTCCAGAGATCATCAAGAGTGTCCCAACATACACCAACCACCCCCACACACCCAAACAGAATGCTGGGGTCAAGTGGCTATTTCCTGGTTTATGCAGAGGTGCTGTCAGCTGGATCTTGTACTCTACTTCAGATATTTCCAAAATTAGACATAAAACAAACAGTAATAACAAAGAACAAGAAGAGACAGTAAAAGAAAGACTTAAAGTATAAACAGTCTCCATTTCAGACGACTGATCTGCATTCCAAAGAAGTAATACTTGGCGGACTGTCAAACAACCCACCTCCAAACCAAACCAACCCCCGCCTCCAATATCCGGCTCCAAAACCCCCCACCCCACCCCACCCCACCCCCTGCCCCAAGCAACTCCCAACTTGTTTAGACAGACTGTTAGTGTTATCGGAATCCGCAGCCATATGATGTTGATTCTGTGGAAATGTGGAATGGAGGAAATAAAGGTACGAGGGAAACGGAAAATCGTTTTTTTTCACACCGACATGCACTCAACCAAAAGTCAATACTCACACACAAACGTCTGGATTCCACCACGAAGCTAAGACCGTATGAATACACTAAAAGGCCCAGTTGACTTTATTTAACCTGATAGCCATGATATATGATTCATAAAGACGATTCACGGTGCATTTATAAACCTCCTTTCATCATAATAGGCAAACGCCGCCATCTCTGCTGTTGCACGCTCACTTCACTTTCAAATCCAATGCCAAAAACTCATCAAACTAATGCGAAAGCCAGTCAGAATCACTGACTGGTGTGTAAAGATGACTGATGCTCCAACATTCCTACACACCGAATCAAAGACTTTCTTTCTTCCAGTACTGGAAAAGCATTAGCTAATTTTAGGCTGGGAGCCTGATGTCCACTTCGGCCTCTCAGTCAAAAATGCATACGACCACAGTTCCGGTCCTGGCAGGAGGACGAACATCTCTCTGACAGCCAATCCATGACATAACGCTTGCTGAATTCCCAATTCCCGGTTCTCCAGCCAATGCCTGGCCTCTCATTCGCTTATTTTAACTTATGAAACCCTGACATGTCTAATTAAGCTGGATTTATCATGTTGCGGTTATGGCATTGCAAGCGACAGGGAATATGGACACGGCATCCAATAAGGACCAAAGCTCAGACCTTACTTGTTGGGTAGAGATGGAAAAATAGAAATTGCAGCATATCCATGAAAGCTGTGTGCTCCTAGACAGGTAAAGACGGGGTACCTTTACCTCCTATTATCACATTTTCATTTTTTTTAGGTTAGCAGTGCTGCCTAACCCTGTCCCTGGAGCTCTACATCCCCGACGGGTGTAGCGTCAACCATAAGAGTGCCCATCTGAGTGCACTCACGGGATCATAATCATTGGAGGAAACCTGAAAATATCGGTGCACATCGGAAAACATTAACATACATCGGAGAACATTTTGGGGAAAGCTTCGATGACGAGTACATTGGGGAAACACAGGAAAACATTCCATTGGTACTGATGGGTGTCACATTAGTATAAAATTCCGAAAAAAAATGGGAACATCGGAAGACATTCCGATCACATTTCCATTAAAAATCTGAGTGATTCTTATAATTTTTTTCATATACGGTATTGAAACATTGTTGGTGCAAACTGGAGTGACATTAGTATACACTTTAACATCAAATGAAATGGAATCACAAATCATAAAGGGGTAACAACTGTAGGACACTGATACATACAGGAAGAAAACTGGCTGAAACATCAGAATAACGGTGGAATATTACCACCGCAAATCGGGATCATGATCCGTATGGTGCGTGCGCAACACAGGTCTTCATTTCAAAGTCGTAAGTCTTGATTAGATGACTAGATGGTTAAGTGAGCATGCTTACCGTTCTTCAGGGAGGTAGATCTCCAGGTACAGAACTGGGCGCCACTTTTTAAGACCATCGGTCATTTGTTAATATCTTCTGTATGACATGAATGCTATGAATCAGGAAGGACGACGGTTCATCTGGTCAGGGTACGTCACAGTGCGAGCAAAGTGCCATCTACCTATTTATTCACCAGTGATTAACAAGTTAACCACCCGACTGCGCTCTCTCGGCTGTGGTGCTGTCAGGCTCGGCTTAGGGGCTTTCTGTGCGGTGTTTGAATGGTCGCCCCGTGCTCGTGTGGGTTTTCTCCGGTTTAAAGGCTAGGTTACCTGGTCCAAATTGCTCCTAAGTGCGACCGTGAATGGTCGCACGCGTGTTGGCCTCGCCACTCTCTGGCGAGCTGTTCAGGGTGTACCATTGTCGGCTGAGATAGGCTCCAGCCTTCCCATGACCTTCGTAGGTTTAAGCGCCTTGGATGAGTGAGTGAGTTCCCACATTGCAATTAACATTCTTGTCACTTTTCCAGTTCTACCGAAAATCCCCTCGATTTTTAAGATCAGCTCTTTCTGAAGTGACGACTGCGCTTGCACATCATGTTTACACCGTCATTTCTGCCTCTTCTATATGAAGATCACTTACTTCCTGCAAATCCAGTATTACCATCAAAGACATCTTCCAGCAATGTTGGTCAACAGCAATGCCAGGAAATCTTGTCATCTTCACCTGGGTTATCTTGAGTGCAACCATCTCCTGCCACACCCCCAGACTCGGCTGTCAACCCTCCGAAATGGAGCCCGCCTACATCCCCCCGTCAAAGCCTGTGTGGATGTTTTAAGTTTCATGCCCACCGATCCACCTACGCAACACACTGCAACTCTGGTGGGAAACGGACAGGGATGTTGAAAAAGCCACACACACACACACACACACACGTCTTCCTAAAATAATTCCTCTGAGCCTGAAAAAATCTAATGAGAAGCCGAGGTGTATCTAAACAAGCAGGTAAGTGACAGATACTGAGGGTGACATTAAGAAATGAAAGAGGGGGCGGAAATCTCTCGACTCACACTCACACAATAGTGGGTCGTCGTAGCAACACGCACACACAAACAGCCTTACGGCGTTGTCTGGTCCTGTCGTGTCTTGAGTGGAAGGGATTCTCGGAGCATGCTCAGTCAGGTCTTACATGCACTCACACGCAGATACACAACCATCACATCTGTGTCTTGGGACTTGTTACTACTGTTTTTTAGGGTGCTATAGTTTCATACATGTATACCTTAATGTCACACAACCAACGCGCTGGAAAACGTCCATGTGCATTTCCTTTTGAAATACTGAACATGATGGAAACATATAGAGGGGCGTCAAAAAAAAAAAACCATAAATGAAAAAAAACACTTAAAATCTTTTACATAAAATTAGAATGAAAAGGCTTTTGAGGAATTTGGACTAAAAATTAAACTATATATAAACATCATGCATATCTGAAACACCCAATTACATTAATACAATACAAAGAATAAACAATCCTAAAATCGTTATGTGACTCACCCCACCCCCCACTCCACCGCCAGAGTGTATCCAGATTGAAACTATAAATCATGGCCGTTTACTGTAATGGAAATAAAACTGATGAGTATTACAAATGCTAAAGATGACACGTGACTGGCAGATCCAGACATGAAAATACCGCAGCTAATAATAAATATTTAATGTTAAGATATATTGCCTGGTTTAGTGTTATAGGAAGATAATTAACACCATGACATGGTTGTGTGATGTGGCACAACCTGAACTTGAACACTTTCTTCGTCTCAAAGTGTTCTAGTATATACAGTAATCGGATTTCTTCGCTAACTCTGGGAAAAATAGCATTTATCCCGAATGCAATACAGCTGTGCAATATATACACTAATAGACATCATTATTCATTCAAGAGATTTTATCGTTTCTGATTGGTGGAAAGTCATATATGAAATAAGTCTTGGTATTGCATTATTGCCATGGGATAACTCAATTATTGCACTGCTTAAATCAGATAAGTCGACTGATTAGCGTATGACTGGCACATGCTACATAATGGGGCACTGGTGGCTCAGTGGTTAAGGCAATGGGTTACAAAGATCGGGGACTCAACCTCTCTTGCACGACAGCACGACCACTCTTGGGCCCTTGAGCAAGGCCCTCAACCTTCAATTGCTCTGTTGTATGAAAATGTTAATTGTATGTTGCTCTGGATAAGAGCATCAGCCAAATTCCATAAATGTAAACATAGTAACATGACCTTCCAGTTTTAAAATATTCAGAATGAACAGCAATAAAACAATTAAAGAATTTGGCTTTCATATGGCAAAAAAAATCTATCATTCTCGGAGGGAATACGACCCCTCGACCGAATAATTCCCCATATCATATTTTATCTGATTCAATAATTGCTTATTATCCTATTTGCAAACGTAGCATGGGGTTTTGTTCAAAATGGTGGATTTCTCAAATACTAGAAATACAACAAAATACACCAAAAAGACAAGGAAAGCTCTGCTGTAAATAAAAATGTCGTTTTGGTTTGATTTTCTAATGTTCCTGTGTAGTATATATTAAAACAATTATTCACCTCAGCCTTGATGAAGATCAGTGAATGGTCCCCTAGACGTTCCAGCTCGGGGTTTCAATCACTCACACATTTGCCGAACCGTTTAATCCAATTAGGGTTGCTGGGAGGTTGGGGCCTATCTTAGTTGACACTGGGCGAAGGCGGAGCGCGCCCTGAAAAGCTTGCAGACCATTGCGACCCACACAGCCATTTGAACTCACAATCAAACCTAGGGGCAATTTAGAACAGCCAATTAGCCTAATATGCATGTCTTTGGACTGTGTGAGGGAATCGGAGTACCAGGAGGAATCCCACGCAAGCACGGGGAGAGCATGCAAACTCTGCCCAACACGGAAACACCCTCGCCAAACACGGCACCTCACTGCTGTGAGGAGGAAGAGCTAACGTCCTTTTTCATCAAGCATGAATTTAGATAAAATGTAACAAATATCCAAGTTTTAAGCAGTGCGTGGATTTTTTGTCTGCAGAAGAAAAAAGGAAATTCCATCCCAATTCAAAACCATTTAAATATGCAGGCTGCAGTCAATGGGGTTTGTGATGCTAAATTTAACTCGCTTCATACGAGTCTGTGGGTCGGAAGCAATATGTGTGGACACTGTAATAGCCGTGACTCCGTCCCAGCTGCAGTAGCGGCTAAACCACAGCCTGTGATTCAGTGCACAAAACCCGTCTGTGTCTGTGTGTGTCTGTCAAGTATTTAAACTAACATGAACTCAAAACACACCAACATTGAGGTCGTGTCAGGTTCAGTGCCCTTGCAACTGTGTGTTTGATAATATTTATTATTAGTCCTGCACAGCAAAACAACGGCACAGGAAAGTCTCAGCCACAGCCTCAGACAGGATGAAGTAACCATGTGCACCTAACACAGGGGTGTGCAATTTAACACACATGTGGTAACTTGCATGCCTATCACCCCCTAGTGGCCAGAACTTGGAATAGCAAAAAATGAGGTTGGGGGTTTGTGGTGGAATATGGAATCACCACACTCCGAGGATGTTCACTCTGGGGATTATTCCCCACTTTTCCACCTTCATATCAAATACCCCGATCAGCCATAACATTAGCACCACCTGACTTGTGGTGCTCTTCTGTATGAGCAGACCGGATGTACCAGCATTGGCCACCTACAACGCACTTGTTTACTGGTTGTCCTTCCTTTGGCCACCTTTGGTAGGTGATTAGTTCTGCATACCAGGAACACCCCTCAAGACGCAGCCTAGACCCGTGATCGTTTAGTCATGACTGCTGTACGTTTTCCTTTCTAACCTTCCAAGTTGCTTTTATTGCACCGTCAACATCTTTTGTCACATTCTGTGTTGGATTCCCTTCTTAAAGGAGATGGATAATCCTCTCCACTGTTTCAGTGGGGACAAACCCCATCGTTGGGACTGTTTCCATGCAGTTGGTCGAGTCGAAGAGTTGGTTTAAGAACCCATATACACACACAATATTATATATATATATATATATACATATATACACATACACATATACATATATATACACACACACACACACATATATACA
>JBCNYG010000020.1:25295407-25306910 GCA_039654305.1 Porochilus rendahli
TCCGTAAGACAGTGCTCGATACGGTGAAGTAGAGCTAAATATGTGGTATACGGAAAAAAATAACTACAATTTCATCCCTACAGACTATATATATGTATGTTAAAACATTACCTGTCCTACTCAAAGATTAACTTTATAAAAATATGTTGCAGTTTTCTACAATAAATAACATCAAAGATATACAGTGCTGTTGGAATAAAAATGTTTGCATGTTGCAAATAGCATGACTTCATGTGGGATAATCACATTGTTTTTAATTATTCAACAACATGTATTTATTCTGTACTATGCATTTCATAACAATAAAAATAAACACAGTGATATTATGATGTTTGAATGATTATGATATTGTGTGCCAAATAAACCCTGCTCATTTGCTCATTTCCCCCACTGTTTCTATAGCAAAGACCCACAAGGAGCCCTTTCCAAGATGGCGTCGTGTTGACACCGCGAGAGCGATGCACGAGCGGTCTATCTTTTTAGCATGTCTATAGTTGGCAGCACTGTCTCGGGCGATATACGTCATTCACCCCCCTCCCCCCCATCCCCAGGAACCTACGTCATCTTCTTGCGCCCTTGGCTGATGTAGCTGTCTTTGAGAAGCATTCGGTTTTGGAAGCTTTTCTGTTCCGTACATCAACGTAGACGTTAAATAGCACCATGAAGAGTTGGCTCTTTTTTGCGTTTTTCTTTTGTGTGTGTAAAAGTGAGTACTGTTTTAATATAAACTTTATATTTAAGATTTAAACCACGAGTACTGTACAGAGCAGAGGGGAGTTTTGCTAGCTACCTAGCCACTCATTCATATAGCTTGAATAGCTGCGTTGTTGCTATGGTGCTTCATTTAAATGTTGAACAATTAATTTTTAAACAGCTGGATACATAGCTTGATCTGTAATGTTCAATGAATTTAATATTAATATCATATATTCTCATTTATTTATGTGTAATTTAAGCTGAAATGACTGATGTTATTTGAATCCCTTTTCCCCTCAGTGTAGAGTTGTCATATCTAGTTGCTGAATAACTATGAGTCTGTGAGTTTAAAGTCATATCCCCTTTTTATTTATTTGCCGTGTGTATAGGTGAGACTTGTCTCAACCCAATCTTCACACCGTCGACATACACAACTAATGATGCTGTCATTTCATCCGAGTCAGTCTTCATCGTGGAGCTCAGCCTGTCCTGTGCGAATGGAGTACAGGTAGCTTTCTCATCCTGGTTAGGATTCCTTGTTCTGGATATCCTGTGTCAATTTTTAACTTATGGAATCATTTACTGGAATAATTTACTGCTTTTTGTCACCAGAGTGTGGCGTTGTATGCTGATGTCAATGGAAGACAGTTTCCTGTGACAAGGGGCCAAGATGTCGGGAAATATCAGGTCAGTACACGTGATCTGATTCTGAAAGTTCAATCTTCGTGCATAGAGATTTCAATGTATCACAAGAAGAGAAGTGGGATAAATGATCAATGTGGATTTTTATAAAACTATAAACAGAAACATGCTTACATAGGTATATATAAAATGCTTCTGCAGCCTTGATGTTTTTGCACCGCATTTAAAGGTACAATATGTAATATTTCTGGGAATCCATTAGCAGAAACTAAATATATCATCAATAATTTGTAAAATAAATTTAGCATTTTTATAAAAGTATATAAGTTATAAGTTCCTGGGTTTGAGTCCAGGGCTTAGGGAGGGCATATCTGTGTGGAGTTTCCATGTTCCCCCCCCCCATGCTTATGGTTTCATTTGGTTACTCCGGTTTCCTCAGGTTTCCTCCCACAGTCCAATGGCATGTCTTGTCTTTTCTTTTCTCGTCTTGTCTAATAACAACGTCTTGTCTAATAACATAATCCTCATTGTTGAGGGTTTACAATTATATTCTCGTATGTTTCTCTTAGCAGATTTTTTTTACAGATTTTTTTTTACCTTATGCAACCTAGAAATTGGCGATTTATAATCTACATGGCAGTGGGTCCTCTCTGATCGAGGCCGCCATCTTTTTTTATTTTTTCATTTAATAATTTTCTGAATCGCTTAATCTTGCAAGGGGTTCATAGAGGCTGGAGCCATTCCCACCTGATCTCTCCGTTACTCCCTGAACACCTTGCTAGTCCATTACAGGGCCAACACAATACCATTCACACCCGCACACACACAAGGCTAATTTGGAGCAACCACTTAGTCTTTGGACTTTGGGATGAAACCAGAGTTCTCAAAGGAAACTCACTGAAGCACAGGTAGAACATGCATACTTAACACATGAAGGCCCTTACCAAGCATTTGCGCCATCATGTAAATAATATATCATAGTAAATAATAATCCAGTAGTCCAGAAATGTAAAGGTTGCTTTTCAGTTGGTTGCAGTCTCGGTCTGTACCACTAGGTGCTGCTAGATACCACTCACTCACTCACTCACTCACTCACTCACTCACTCATTCACTCATTCACCAAACCGTTTAATCCTACTAGGGTCACGGAGAGGCTGGAGTTAAATCGTACCTTTAAGCACTGTTATGGAAAACAGACCAACTGATTTGTCTTGGATTGTCTGGATTCCTGCTGAGAGAAAGCAGGATAGAGGTGTGATAACAGTGAGTTCAGAGTTCATGTAAACTTAAGCATGAGCAGTAGATAATGAGTCATGCTTTCTTTTTACAACACCATGAGCAGAAATCGCTGACCTCAGACTGAATTTTGACTGATGGCAGCAGGGTCATTCCATACCAATTCAGATAGGAGTTATTACACAATTCTATGGAATTTTAACCAGCTGTGGGTCTTGGGCCAGTGAAGAAGTGATTTAATTTTGAGCATGATCCAGATCATTCTCATCAATTCTACATCATCTGCCACTGTAACCCATGTAGAGAAAGAGATTGCACTACCTTGGTGGAGGTTTGCACTCTATGTGCATTTCTGGTCTCCAGTGTGATCATAGAAAACAGACACCCGTGATTGCCAGGTGATCACAGTAAGTGACTGGGAGGTCCTTCCTCCCTCGAAAGCTTGGCTGATGATCGCAGATGGATGCGGCACCAACCTGTAATTCGAACCTGCCATCTCCAGGTTGATAGGCGCGCCTTGTTGGTGGGCCACTCAAAAAACAACAGCTGTGTGTATGTTTACCTGGAGTGGTTTTTGTGTTTCTCACAGGTGTCATGGAGTCTGTCTCACAAACAGGCCAGCTCGGGGACATACCAAGTCAAATTCTTTGATGAGGAGTCTTACAGCCTATTACGCAAGGTTAGTAAATAATAATAATAAAAATAATAATAATGCACGTCTAGCAAGACTCAGAATGAGTACTCATGATTGGGATTCATCTACTGGGGCTCAGTTGTTTTTAATTTGGGATGATTATGCTACACAATTTAGCAACTATAGTGTATAGTAGATCCTTTTTATTGGGGTGTATGTGTGTGTCTACAAAGTTTTGTCCCTGTTTACTGTTTCAGGCTCAGAGAAACAATGAGGATGTGGATAAGATCAAGCCCCTTTTCTCTGTCAATGTAGATCACAGGGTGAGTAATGCTTAAAACTGTGATGGTTTTGAGAGGGAATTAAAGCACCTCTAGCAATCCCCTCATCTTAATATCCACACTTGCGCACTCAGTTGCGCATTCTTCCTAAAGAGCGCAAAACCATAGGGCAGGGGTGTCTGATCTTATCCGCAAAGGGCCGGCGTGGGTGCAGGTTTTCATGCCAACCAAGCAGGAGGCACACCTTAAACTACAAATTTTTGCTTTAACCTGTTTCACCATCTGTTTAATGCAACCAGAAGTTGGTCAACCTGGGCCTAGGAAACTCAGAACGTCAGGCTGGGAGACCACATCTCCTCCACTCTCATCCTGAACACCGGAACACCAGAGAGGGGGTGCAATATCACTGTTTAAGTGCAATACTCATGTTTAGAGCAGGTCTCAAACATCATATAACATTTTAGCATCATGCATCTTATGAATAGAAAGCTCTTCCTCGCACCCTGTGTATACCGTGCACTTAAATGTGTGAATATGTGGATAAATGTATAAATCTGTACACGTGTAAATATGTGGACAGGTGTATATGTGTTTGCATAAACAGGATATATGCATGTATGTCTTTATGTGTATGTAGTAGGGTGGGTCAAAAAAACGAAATTCAAAATATTTCTCGGGACAGGGTCAGGTTTTGTGCCTTTTTGGTATAAAACTAATCCATGCCAAATTTTAAAGATTTTTATTGAATTTTATTTAATTTTAAATAAACAAACACTGATATAATCATTAGGTCTGCACACATGGTACTTGAGCCTAGAACTCGTAGTACTTGCATTCTTCGACGCTAGAATCAATACGAAGATCAAGGCCGAGATGTGTCGAAAAAGAACGCAGAAGCCCCCCGTGTACAAGGCCAGTCATTACATCACCCAGATCCATCAGTGAACCCGTGACCAAAGCAACCATGAACGTCTTCACCATACTTGGGGCCCCAACTGACTGGATGAGAAGTTCTTGGGATGGAGGCACCAGCTTTCAGGAATCAAGAAACACCGCTTCAGGGTTAGTTGTGATTAATGATCGGGAGGAAAGGGAAAGTAGCATTAATTCAAGAATACAACAGTTCCTTGAGGAAACCCACGCAAGCACGGGGAGACATGCAAACAAGCACTACGCTACACTGCCGCTATTAGAACAACCTAGAATTTGATTCCTGTAACAATCTGCTAGTAATTTGGGACAGAGGCGTGTTTTGAACATTGTGTTACATCACCATTTTAATCATTGGGGAACGGAGGACATTTTTTGTTGCAGCTTTGCAGTTGGAATTTTTGTCCGTTTTTGTTTGATACAAGACTTCAGCTGCTCAGCAGCAGGTCAGTCAACTCACTCTGTTTCTACAGAGCCACTCTGTTATAGATCATAGAAAGCATGATGTAGCCCAGTTGTTATGTAAACCTGTAAATAATGGCATCTTATGACAAATAAGTAAAACATAGTCAAAAAGCTCCAGGGGTGGATGAGATCCGCCCTGAATATCTTAAGAGCTCTGGATGTTGTAGGACTGTCTTGGTTGATACGTCTCTGCAACATTGCGTGGTCATCAGGAGCCGTACCTCTGGATTGGCAAACCGGGATGGTAGTTCCCCTTTTTAAAAAGGGGGACTTGACCAGCTATCGTGGAATCACATTGCTCAGCCTATTTAGGTGAACTAGAGAGGAGGATTCGACCAATAGTTGAACCTCGGATTCAGAAGGAACAATGTGGTTTTCGTCCTTGACCAGCTGTGCACACTCTACAGGATCCAGAGGGGGCATGGGAGTTTTCCCAATCTGTTCACATGTGCCTTGTGTATTTAGAGAACGCTTTTGACCATGACTCTCGGGCTATGTTTCGGGGTGTGCTCTGGGAGTATGGGGTACTGGACCCATTGCTACGGGTCATTAGGTCTCTGTGCCACCGGAGCAAGAGCTTGGTCTGCATTGGTAACGACAGGTCGAATTCATTTCCGCTGGGGGTTGGGGTCCGCCAATGCTGCCCTTTGTCACTGGTTCGGTTCATAATTTTTATTGACAGAATTTCTAGATGCAGTCAAGGTGTTGAGGGATTCTGGTTTGGTGGCCAAAGGATCTCGTCTCTGCTTTTTGCAGATGACATTGTTCTTTTGGCTTCATCGAGCCAGGACCTTCAATTCTCGCTTGAGTGATTCGCAGCTGAGTGTGAAGCGACCGGGATGAGAATCAGCACCTCCAAGTCCGAGGCCGTGGCTCTCGGTCGGAAAAGGGTGGAATGCACCCTCGGGGTATGGAATGAGGTCCTGCCCCAAGTAGAGGAGTTAAAGTATCTTGGGGGCTTGTTCACCAGTGAGGGAAGGATGGAACTGGAGTTTGACAGGCGGATCGGTGTGGCCTCTGCTGTAAAGTGGGGCTTGTCCCAGCAAAGCTCTCAATTTACCAGTTAATCTACGTTCCGTTGATCTACAGTCACGAGCTTTAGGTAGTGACCGAACGAACAAGATCACGGATACAGGCGGCTGAAATGTGTTTCCTTCGCAGGGTGGCGGGGCTCTCCCTTAGAGATAGGGTGAGAAGATCAGCCATCCAGGAGGAGCTCAGAGTAGAACAGCTGCTTGTCCACGTCGAGGTGGCTCAGGCATCTGATTAGAAAGCCTCCCAAACGCCTCCCTGGTGTGGAGTTTCAGGCTTGTCCAACCGGGAAGAGACTCCAAAGTCGACCCATAACACGCTGGAGGGACTGTGTCTCGGCTGGCCTGGGAACGCCTCGGTGTCTCCCCAGAAGAGCTGGAGGAAGTGGGTAGGGAGAGGGACGTCTGGACCTCACTGCTTAGGCTGCTGCCCCCGTGACCCGACCCCTGAACAAGCTGAGGATGATGATGATGATGGTGATGATGATGATGGTGATGGTGATGATAAAACATAAATAGTGCATATAAACATTGCGTCCAATGACCATCATGGCCGGGTGGAATCACACCGTGATCTGCCCGTTTGGAGGTCAGCTATTCTTCTGAGTAATATATTTGAGTTTTATTGTCGCCTTTCTGTCCACAGGGAGCTTGGAGTGGCCCTTGGGTGTCTACAGAGGTCCTGGCTGCTGCTATTGGCATCTTGATCTACTACTTTGCCTTTACTGCCAAGAGCACAATTCAGGCATGAAGGAAAAACACTCAACATGCTTTAGAATATGATCGCTGCCACACTGGACCGTTTACATCTCCATATTCTGCCCTTACATTCCCTTATACACTCATTCTTGATTACACTACTTGATTTGTAAATATCCGTTTTAATGGCAATCCAGAATGAGTTCAATAAGGATTTCTGATGCACATTTCAGATGATCCAGCTGTTTCATATTTATTTATTACATTTGTTGAATGTAATGTTTGTTGCCCCAGGCGAACACCTGACTTTGAAACTTGAATTGAATTGAGTAGGTCTGCACTGTACTGCATAAAGCGTGTATGTTGAAGTGAAATGTGGCGGATTTTGGATTTTCTGAAGAACGTTGATGAAAAACAGGGTGTGCCTTTGTCGTCTAGCAATGACAAACATTTAGCAATTAGCAAAAAGAGGGTGCAAATTTTTGCAAAAGACACTCAGCATATGTTAGCGACTGTTAGCATATGTTAGCGACAGGCGTCTGCATTGATTAGCAACTATTTGCCACTGTACTACACTGCACTATTTTGCAAACATTCATCATGCGTTGATTTATTTTCTGAACCGTTTAATCCTAATTAGGGTCGCAGGGAGGCTGGTGCCCACCTCAGCCAGCTTTGGGGGGAGGGGGGGGGTACACCCTGGACAGCTCACTAGGCCATCGCTGGGCAGTGGCGACTCGGTGATGGTGGGGTTTGAACCCCTGACCTTTCAAGTTCAAACAATCATCTCGTGATCTTGTCAATGGCGAGAATTAAACGACATGGTTAAGGAATCAAGAACGTAAATATGGCGTCTATGTATATACATTCAACATCCGAGGATTTAACAAAAAAAATGAACAGTAAATCAAAAGTAAATATTTAAAATTTGGTTGCGAGAATCGATAAATAGCACAGTTTCCTGTATAGTCAATCAGTCCGGTGTTTAAATATGAAATTGTTCACTGGTTCTGTTCGGTACTTTCGATATTATGCTGCGCTCTGTGAGATACATGCTTAACGGCTTGTTTTTACTTAAAGCTCAGGTGAAGATACAAGGAGAGTTCAGTAATAACAGTAACAAATGCACTGACTGGACTTGCATTCGTATTCTGAACAAAATATAACTTTGAATTCTATATGTACACTCACTGTCCACTATAATAGAAACACCTGCTCATTCATCCAGTCAGTCATGTGTCAGTCGCAGCATTTTGCTAATTCAGCAGCAGGGTTTATTTTTAATGTTCACAATAAACAGCAGACCTATATCTGCATGAGTTTTTGCTCTGTGTTGCTGCCACATGATTGATTAATGAAATGACTCCATGGACGAGCAGGTGTACTGTCCCCATTGTGTTCCCAATAAAGTAAATTATGCTCATGTAATACTAAGCTATGAACACAAGGGGGCAGACTGGCGCTTTTTTGTTTGTGATGCGCATTTTCTGCTGTTTATCACCACTCTGTATTATTTCATTGGTTTATGTAATGTCACACCATTGGAGAATAGTGTACAAATGAAATTTTTTAAATATATTTTCACTACTGTAGTGTGTTTGTTGACCAAAATTTCCCAAATTTAGTGATAGCAATGCTCCCTAAATAACAATTTCTAAAAAAAAGTGTTTTAACATAATAAGTTCACTCAAACTTGGTCACTCTATTCACCTATTCTTATTCAATTACTCATTTGCCAGTCCTACTAGGGTGGGTGAAGGTGGAGTGCACCCTGAACAGCTCACCAGACCATCACAGGGCAACACACACAACCATTTACACTCACACTAGAAGGGTAACCTTTTCTGTTCTTACTGGAATAAAATATGTCTGTGATTTTAAAAAATGGTAAGTAAATAAAAAAATAACTAATTTTTTTTAAAAGGGCAGGAATTGATCGAGTGTATCTGAGAAGCTTCCCAGAGGAATTATCACCAAATATGTTCGTCTGATGCCCAAATAAGAAGTAGTTTTTGTGTCATAATAATACTGTGTAATGCCTTTTTGAGAAAAATGTTACCACCATTACACGTTACACCTTATTTATGGGAAGTATGAGAAATAGATTCATGGAATAAGTTTACGACAGCTTGTGCAATGAGACGTTGCGTTGTCATCATGCTGGATGTAGCCATTATACAATGGCTATAAACATGTGGTCAACAACATTCAATGCAACTCTAAAATTCTAATATAATGATGTATTGGTATTTATGTGCACCAAAAAAAAAAATAAATAAATAAATAAACCCCACAGCATCACAACACCCCCACCAGCCTGGACTGCTAACTCAAGGCAATTAATGATTCATGGATACAATTTTGATCCTATGAGCTTTATGTGCTAACAGAAACCAAGTCTTACCAGATCAGGTAATATCTGTAACCATCCAGTTTTAGAGAGTTTGTCCCCAGAGCAGTGTTAGATTCCTGTTCTTGGCTGAAACAGATGCACACCTCTGCTGTCTGACCATTCACTGTAAGTTTTGATGTCCTGTCCATTCCAGAGATTCTTTTTGGCTCAGTATATTTCAAAAGAGTAGTTTTTCAAGTTATTGCAGCCTGTCTGACTACTCAAGCCAGTCCTGCCACTCTCACTTTTCTTTGTAAAATACAAATCCTTTAATACCGATCCCAACAACCACAGTCAAGGTCACATTTCATCCCCATCCTTATTTTTAATGAAAAGATTAACTGAAGCTCTGCATGATTTTTTAAAATACATTCTGCCACTTGATTAGCTGACTGAAAATCTACATGAATGTGCAGCTGTGTTGGTGTTCCTAATAAAGGGTTCAGTGTGTCTATACTGTACATGACGTCTCATCAGACTCTAAAGGAGCAATAGTTCACAATTCGCTGATGGTGGTGGATACTGCTAAATTTGCTGAATCCACCAAGCCTGACATTAATAATGTTTTAGTATATTCTACACAGGAACATCAAAATAAACTAAATTAAAACAATAAAATTGGCTGATTGCCTACTGTTTTAAAGATATTTAAGTTTTTTTTTGACAGTTGATGTCTACATAATTATATCGAACATGATGCTACATGGATATGGTTTCTAGAGTTAATATTTAGCAACCTGTTCAGCAAAGTGCTGGAAGTTGAGTTAACAGAGTGAACGTTACATCCTTCATGATTTCTAGGGACAGTATGATGCAATCCATATCACTTATGATGCAATACCAGCTTCAGATTGCCTCATTTATTGTTTTGCCTAAAATGCAAGAATAAAAGTAATTTTCAAACCCAGTCATTGATGATTGTCATATTTTTATAATATATCAACAAATAGTTTGGTAATAACGCAGTGCAATTTTAGGTGGAAAATTCCAGGAATGTCAGACTTCCATCATGTCCATGCTATGAACCCATGACCTAGTGCACCTGTAAATGTTCCGACACTGAACCTCTTTACCTAAAGTTTATCCCTTCCTTTTTTAGATTCAATCGTTATTCACTCAGGATAATGTCTTTTAGTCCACAGACAACTGACCAATCACATTGTGTCATTCCTACATAGTATATACTATTGTATAATTTTCCTGAGTGAGACAAAATTATTTGGTACTTTTTTTTTTTTCCCAAAAACTTTTTTTTTTATTCTTTTACCATAACACAATATATACGTTTTTTGGTGAGGAAAGATATGTCACAATTTACTATTCACAAATCATATAACATTATATAACATGACATGTTTACATACATTTATTGCACTTCAATAAATTACAATATTAATATTTTAAAAATCTCTAGAATGCTCTGTAAGTCCATTCACACATCCGATACATGGGGAGAAATGCCTTGCGTTCAGGTGCCGCTGATGGGCCTTAAAATGAGATTTGTGCTATTATATACCTAACTGGGCCATATGACTGTCAAGGAAGGAACAAAAATTATAAAGAAAAAAAAATTCTGGCCACTGTGACATTTTAAGGCACTTGTGTTGTACTCACTCACTCATTTGCCCAACCTATCTCAGCTGACCCTGGGCGAAGGCGAACAGCTTGAAAGACCATTGCAGGCAATTTGGAACAGCCAGTTAGCCTAATGTGCTTGTCTTGGAAATGCCGGTGGAAACCCACCCCAGTTTAGAGAAAACATGCAAACTCCACACAGATACGCCCTTGCCGAGCCAAGACCTCAAACCCTGGACCTTTTTATTGTGGGGCGGATGTGCTAACTGCTAACCCACTTATACTGTTAATTCTTTACTTGTATAAAATGGAGCGTGATTGCTATCACGGCCTTATAAAGGCCACTTGGTCCGTAATATCATAAACATCTGCTCATCAAAATAGTCACGCTATAGATGCGGTGTAATACTGCTTTTGGTAAAATGGCACAACACTGGTACCATATTTGATATTTTTGTGACACCCCACCCTCACCACCACCCATGTTCTGTATCTATCAATTTCCTGTTTCTCATATTCTTGCATTATACCTCACTACTACATTCCCACCATATCAAAGTTATCTTCCTGATGGACTTTCCTTGCACGACTTATTCGTCGCACCATTGCTTTCCATCGTGCTGAATAGTCAGATTGTGTAGAGGAAAGACTGATAAGGAATAACAAGCTAATGAAAAATGATCCTGGGAAATGTCAGGAGCACAGGCTGGTTTTCCATCGAGAATTTACATACGCACAGGCTTTTGGCTCTTGAAGAGTTCTTTGATTTAGAAATCACCTCCAAGACTGTATAGACAACAACCGCTTTCTTTTAGAGGTTGACCATCTTTAAAATATTCATTCATTTCATTCATTTTCTGAACCGCTTATTCCTAATCAGGGTCGCTGGGAGGCTGGCGCCCATCTCAGCCGACTCTGGGCG
>JBCNYG010000020.1:25338141-25349752 GCA_039654305.1 Porochilus rendahli
CACTCACACTCACACCTAGGGGTGATTTGGAACAGCCAATTAGCCTACTGTGCATGTTTTGGACTGTGGGAGGAAACTCACACAAGCACAGGGAAAACAAACTCCACACAGAAAGGCCAGAGCTGGGAATCAAACCCAGGACCTTCCTCCTGTGAGGCGGATGTGCTAACCACTACGCCACCATGCCGCCTTGAATGAATATATATATATATATATGTAGCCTAATGTTGGACACGTTTCTTATCAATGTGCATATATATATATTCCAAGATTCCAAATTTAAATCAAATTCAAATCCAGCATAATCTAACAAGCTAGCAGCTGGCAACACATGTTAATATGGTCAAGCTAGACCATCTATGTCCACTGATAACTGTGATTAGAAGACACAGGTACTGTATAGAAGCACCCTTTATTGTTTATATACAGTACATTTTTCCCAATCAACACTACATTCAGATATTTCTCAAAGATCTATCAAACCATTTTCTTCATCTCCAGAGTGGTAACATCTTGGAACATCTTCTATTCCATAAGTCTTATGGGAATGGTCGTGCAGCCTTAGTGTTGTCTTTTCACAGCTCCAGGTTCGTGCATACTTTTTGTATCCGTTCTCCAGATTTCCTCTGGGTTCACTGGTTTCCTCCTCAAATTGGATTGAAGGTAAATTGGCCATCATAGATGACAACTTTGAGACGGATAAAGCAGATGCCGAATGTGAGCGGGTTAGCATGTCTGCCTCATAGCAAGAAGGTCCTGGGTTCGATTCCCGGGCTTGGCAAGGTCATTTCTGTGTGGAGTTTGCGTGTTCTACCCATACTTGTGTGGGTTTCCATTGAGTACTGTGGTTTTCTCCAACAGTCCAAAGCCATGCACTTTAGGCTGATTGGCTGTTTCCAGTTGCCTAAGATGTGAGTATGGATGAACGTGTGTGTGTGTGTGTGTGTGTGTGTGTGTGTGTGTGTTGCCCTGCAGTGGTGAGCTGTTCAGGGGGTACCCCAACTTTGTCCAGTGTGATAGGGATGAGCTCCAAATGAATGAGTGACAAAGTATGACATAGTATGTCAGACTTGTAGTTTAAAGATCCATGCAGAAAGGACCAGGATAATCACTCATGAGTCGCTGGAAAAGGAGCGCCCCGCAAATGTGGGCTGATCATGAACTGAGGACCGATCGAGTTATATTGCTCCAGTGATGTGTCATCAGGTTTGCTTCCATTTCATGCTGTTATATAGACCTAAAACAACAGGAGGACCGGTCACTGATGAAACAAGATTAGGTGTAAAACATAACCATCTGTGTGCGGATCTGATAGAATGTTATGAAGCAAACATCTGGATATATTTACATCTGTTTTAAGACTCTTGATATATGGATTCGACCCGAAGCACATAAGCATTATTTAGTAAGGTTTGTGAGTTGTGGCTGTGTAGATGACTTCTTTCTGCATCGGAAATTCATGGCTACTGTTAGAAGTATTACGACGCCAGCAGCGTCATGCCAAGTTCTTGATTCTGGTATTATGTTACTCATCAAAATGATCAGCCAATGTTCTTTTTCCACTTTCATTCTACCCTTCTAGGGGTCAGACAAGTTAGTTTTTTTCTCTGGGCTGACATTTTACTGATTATCGTTATTTATTCTGTCCTAGTTTATTAGATATTAGCAATTATAACAGCTTGGCTAATCTATCCTAGGATATTAGCTCACATCCTGTGACCTGAAATGGCATGAAAAAAAAAAAAGGGTACTGTCGTATAAATAACCAGAAGCACTTTTACAGGCATGGTTCTGATAGAAAATATATTGGCTGAATACCAGGCATTGCATCAATGCATGCACATGGATTAACTTCCAAATCAGGTAGTGCGAGATTAGCGTGTCATTGGGAGACGAAGTGGGTTGCGCAAATATTCACCCCACTCAAGTTGTATGCAGGCCAGTATGCAAGCTCTTATGTAACAACCTGGAACTGAAATGTATAAATAATTAAATAAAAAAATAGACCACCAGGGTGCAGACACTTCTGCCACAGGATCTTTTGACAATATTTGTTAAAAATTATACAGTTAAAATACGATGTTTATATGGAAACATTCACTAAGTTGCTTGCTGTGATCTTGGAACAAGGTGAAGGTGACCCATATATTATCCCATCCAAGTCCCTTGTGAAATTTGGTGGTCCTGTATCCTGTATACTTTTTTAGGTTATCACACTAAGAAGCCAATTCTTTAACAATTCATGTACTTGACTGTTATGACCTTGAAACAAGGTCAAGGGTGCCCATTTTCAGTCCCAACTGAGACCTTCCTGAGGAGAACCCACCCACCAAATTTGGTGATTTTACCTGATTTCCTTTCAGGGTTATTGCACTAACAAGCTTTGACAAGCTGAATATGGAAACAATTTAAATGCTGTGACCTTGAAAAAAGGTCAAGGTGACCCATATACAGTCCCAGCCGAGACCTTCTTGAGAGCAACCCAAACAACAAATTTAGAGACCCTGTGTCATTTCCTTTCAAAATTATTGCACTAACAAGCCTTGACAAAATTCACTAACTTGAATGTTGGGACCTTGAAACAAGGTCAACCGAGACCTTCCTCAGGGGAGCCAATCCACCAAATTTGGTAATCCTATGCCATTTCCTTTCAATATTATGGGACTAACAAGCCTTAACAAGCCAAAGAGAAAAAAGTGACCATGTGACCTTGAAACAAAGTCACAGTGACCCACATATAGACCCACCCTATTCGCCCCTTAGGGGGACCCATCCATTAAATTTGGCATTTATATGTTATTTCCTTTCAAAGTTATTACACTAACAAATCGTGCAGACTTGATAGCTTCCACTCTGCTTACTTTTGGTAATGGTGGGAATTAATCACATCAAAGTCAAGGAAGGGGATTCATTTAGTTTGCAAATTTATTTAAAAAGGTAGAAAAAGAAGGATTGCATAAATAGTCATTAAGCGTTATTGTTTAAAATCTGTTCCCAGGTTGTAACACTACCAAATTTTAATACCAGCCACTGTCTCACTCAGTGATATCCTAATCCTAAATATCCTAAAATGTAACTACTAGACTGAGAGTCAATGTGGATACAAAAGATTTAGAGGTGAAATGAATAAATTTAGAGGACTTTAGTGCTTAAAGAGTGATGCAACATGGAAATGGATTATAAACAAGTGCAATCAAACTTGGAAATGGAATCTAATCACGGAACAAAAGATCAATGTCTCGGAGCCAACGATTCGTCTCTCTGTGACATGCAGTTTCCAGGAAATGAAATCCAAAACACTCATGGATGCCTCCTAGCAGTGTGCATACGCTTTACTATCCCGGTCTCTCCAATACTCCCGTTCTCCGTTCTCACTTTCCCACCTCGCAGTCTCCCCGAAGAAATCCAAATCTCTCCAAAACATTCAGAACATTAAGACTTTTTTCTTAGTAGAAATGTTTGGATTGCTAATCCTCACTTTGCTAAATCCTTCAGTGTGCGATAAAAACCCTTACGACCCTAATACATATCCCAAAAATGTAAACATCAAACTTTGATTTCCCAGTAGAGAGAGAGCCCAGGAGTGTTAAAAAGGTCGATAGTAATTCTTTGTTTTCCTCAGAGAAATTCACGGCAGTTAATTTGTTTCAGTTTTAGCACATTAGCAGTTAATTGCAGTAATTATGAGATGGAGTTTCACTTTGTTTAACTTGGCGGGCTCGTGTGGCCTCGTGCCATCCATAACTCTCGAGAACAGACCTGCATTCATCAGACTCTCAATGGTCGCCCCCTGGTGAGTCGTTCGGAAACAAACGCTTCAGTCTTCTTGTCACGGTTTGTCAGAAGCTGAAAATTGCTAGCAGCAAAAAAAAAAAAAATTGGTCCTCTTTTGCGGCACATCCTTAACTTTTTAATCCGTGTACTTCCAGCTAAAATTGAATTTTAAACTCTACTGGCAACCTAGTTCTAATTAGATAACATGTAGCCACGAGATACTAAACTACAAATGAATAAGCAATGAATAGCAGGAAAGCTGGCATCAACACAAGGGAAAAGGATGTTTGGCAGCTTTTCGCTGCCTCAGAGACATATTCACCAAGTGCAATCAAAGCGATCCCAGAAAATGTTCACTAGAATTTGTCCTGTAATTAAACTTTACCCCATGTGGTCCATCTATGTGTTAACAACTTGACAGCTACTTGTAATCTTCAGGTTGGAATATGGACGTCCACAAAAATCACTTTATTGACAACACGTTACTACACCCCCTCCACCATGTACCTCTGTAACCATGGAAATCCTATGAGATATAAAGAATTAAACATCGTACTGGTTTAGGAGTAAATTGAGATAAGGGGGGCATATATGCACAGTGATTAGCATGTCCGCCTCACAGCACGAAGGTCCCGAGTTCGATTCCCGGGCTCAGCGAGGGCGCTTCTCTTTGGAATTTGGAATTGTTTCCTGTGTCCTGTGCTTGCATGGGTTTCCTCCGGGCACTACGGTTTCCTCGAATGGTCCAAAGACATGCATATTAAGCTAATTTCGATTTCAAATTGACCCTAGGTGTGTGAATGGTTGTGTGTGTGTGTGTGTGTTGGCCCATTAAGGTGATATAGACCTTACTAACATTACTGTACTGAGACAGGAAAAGGTCACTTACAATTTTTGATGTGATTTGAATACATCAGTTCTGTATGGTTTCCCTTTAAAACCCCGGGAACTTAATAACTGAAAATTTCTTGAGAAATTTATTTCATTAAAGACTACAATAAGACTACATTTTTAGGGGAAAAAACCCTGATCCATGATACCAATAAAAACTGATTACATGAAACATATTGGTTTACCCATGAAATGTTTATTGATATTACAAATCAATCCTCTGTCATCAGTGGTGTGCAAAAGAACCCTGGCTATCAACCTGGAGGTCATAGGTTCGAATCCAGGCTGATGCCGCAGCCTTCCGGTCAACTCACATGAATCATCAGCCAATCATCTGTGAGCTTGTTCATACATATGTCATGTAAATAAATTAACTTGACCTCTTGATCTATTACTGTTGTGCAAATGTTATTAATTTACAAAATCTTGACTTTTGAAACTTTTGGGCTTTTTCAGTGCGGATTTCTCGTTCTGTCCCTACTGAATGTGTGGCGCTGAGGGAGTGAGTTGCACCTTCCCTTCCTCCACCTTCATGGCTAAAGTGCCCTTGAGCAAGGCACTGAACCCCCAACTGCTCTCTGGGTGCCCCACTGTGTGTGGCATCCCGCTGCTCCGAGTGGGTGTGCTCACTTTGGATGGGTTAAATGCAGAGGCAATAATTTCCTTTGTGGGATTAATACAGTATAGCAAAAAATAATATTAATAATAAACAAATACATCAAAAATTTTAAATTTAAATACGCCCTTGTGTAAATCACGTTCGGCAGGGATTTGTTCCAGCAGCTTCCACCAATTCTACGCATCCACTGAAACACAGCAAGCTGGATCTAACCAATAATGCTCTGATGTGCTTCAGTGTATAATACAATGAATATTTTCGTTTGTAACCTTGAGAAGTTATGGTCTTTTTATCACTACAGGCAGTGGTCTCAAAAAGGGAGTGTTTTCTAAGCACTGGTAGTTTTAAACTTAGAATTCTGTTTGTCCTGGTAAAATCTCGAATAGGAAATATATAGTCATGAGAGAGAGAGAGAGAGAGAGAGAGAGAGAGAGAGAGAGAGAGCGCACAAGATATGTCATCGGCCTCCTGATGAAACCTGCTATCTCCATTTTTGGTCAAAATGAGATTATGCATGAACATAATTTAAGAGGACCCTCTGCATCTACTTGAAAAAGATGGTGGCTCCATCTAGCTGTTTTGGGGGTAAATTCACACACATGCACGTCCCTGTATGATCGTTATATGCACTTAAAAGTAAAAACTGAAGATAGCAGGTTTCATCAGAAGGCTGACGATGTGCATGTATGCCCAAGAGTCTGCAACACCACTAATCAAGGGGAGGGGGTTTAAATACTTTTGCAACCCACTGTATATGTCAGAGTTCTGATGTCTGAGAATACGTAGAGAGCACTGCTTATTTAAAACAAAGCAATCATTTATTAAACGTTACAGCAATAATACACACCTGCAGGAGTATTTTCTCTTTTAATTCCTTAACACCGCATCTTTACTGCAAGTATCACAGTAATGTATACACCGAAGGGTTAATCACTGATGAGTAAACTTCAAACCAGCACCATGATGATCACTATAAACACAGAATTGTTACACATTGCTTTATTACCATTTATGGCTGTTGTAGTGTTTACGGAATTAGAACTCTGCAGTGAGGGGACCGGTGCTCTTGATGTTCCTCATGACAGCCTGCACCACCTCTGAGGTAGTACCTTGCCCCCCGATGTCTGCTGTATGCAACTACAACACACACAAAGAAAAAAAAAATACCTCAACACTCTGGTAAGGCTTAGTGGTATCTAGCAACATCTAGTGGTTCCAGATTGCAGCCAAATGAAGCCTGTGTGGTTCTGGGATACGGCGGTGCAAGATGGTGGCCTCTGTGCGTGGCAGCCCTGCTCCTCATGTAGATTATAAAAAGCTTGTTCTAGGGTCTCAAAAACTCATTGCATTTTTTAAATAATTATACATTTTTTAAAACTTGTCTGAGTTCGAGTGGCATGGTGGTTGGCATGTCTACCTCACAGCAAGTAGGTCCTGGGTTCGATTCCCCGGCTCGGGCACTTCTGTGTGGAGTTTGCATGTTCTCCCAGGGTTTCCTCCTGGTACTCTGGTTTCCTCCCATAGTTCAAAACATGCAATTGGACTAATTGGCTGTTCCAAACCTTGACTTTGACTCTAGGTGTGTGTGAATGTTGACCCTGCAGTGGTCTAGCGAGCTGTTCAGGGTCTACCATGCCTTCACACGGTGAAGGGCTGAGATAGGCACCAGATTACCCATGTCCCTCGTAGGGGTAAGCAATTTGGCAAATGACTGAGTGAGTGAGAGAGAATGAGTCGTCTGGGCCCACTGTTGCCTCAGTATTCCCAAACTGGTAAAGCGCAAGTACAGAACATACGAGTATTACCAAATAATTCACACAACATTTCACACACACACACACACACACACACACACACACACACCGTAAAATTCCAAAAGACAACAGGACAGACAGACAGCCAGATCTCCAGACAGGTGGACTGATAGAGAGACAGAGTCAGGACGACAGACAGACCGACGGACGTACGGACAGCTATGGAGACGGATACGGACACAGAAGGACAAAGACAGAGGCGGGTGGATAAGGAGACAGTGAGAGAGACAGACGGAAAGAACGTCAAAAAGAAAATGGACGGATGGATTTTTTTTTGCAGGTAAACACCAACAGCCCAGCTAGTGAAGTGGTAGAGAGATGAACAGACAGAGGGACAGACGGCTATACACGGACGGGTACGCGGAGACAGACAAACTACACACTGCATAAGGACACGGCGAACGATGGACAGCTGGTTCGACAAAGAGACAGACAGACGAAGAGATGAGGATAAACGGGTAGATAATGAGAAAGAAAAGGAAGATAAGCAGATCCAAAGTCTGTCAGGAAGACAGAGACGGAAGGAGAAAGAGAGAGAGAGACAGGTAGACATGGAGACAGACAGAGCGGAAGGTAAAAAGACACAAAGACAGACAGGATGGCAGACCTATAAAGAGACAGATAGACAGGGAGATAAAGGGACAAAGATGGATAGACAGACAGCTCAGATACACTGCATACCCCCCCCGCCCCCCGTCTCCCGCAGAGACGGCGTGTGTATCAGAGTGCGACGGATCGCTTTGCGTCTCTGAACGTTTTATGTCCACGTGTACGGAGACGACGCACAGCGATAAACCCTTTAACCTCAAGGTTACTCCAAGTTTTATCCTCAGGAAGGACACGCTGAAGATTTCCACCCTCCACTACCGGTTCGCTCTCAGACTCCGAAGGACAAAACGCCTCCGCCGGGAACGCAATCAGTTTTACCAGCGTCCTAAATCCCGTTTCCACAAGCGTGCAGTGTCCCTCAGTGATATCACGCCCTCTCCACTCCTCCGCCTCTCATCAGCACACTCACTCTTATCTTCATTCCTCTCTAACTAGTACCGTTCTAACTCCGGGGATCTCAACATTTTATCAGACAGAGACGTGAAGAACGACATCGACCGAAAGAGAGCCGGAGGGAGGGTCAGTGAGACAGAAGGAGAGGCGGGGGGAGGGTCAGTGAGACAGAAGGAGAGGCGGGGGAAGGGTCAGTGAGACAGAAGGAGAGGCGAAGAGACGGTCAGTGAGACAGAAGGAGAGGCGGAGGGATGGTCAGTGAGACAGAAGGAGAGGCGGAGAGACGGTCAGTGAGACAGAAGGAGAAGTAGAGGGACGGTCAGTGAGACAGAAGAAGTAGAGGGACGGTCAGTGAGACAGAAGAAGTAGAGGGAAGGTCAGTGAGACAGAAGAAGTAGAGGGATGGTCAGTGAGACAGAAGAAGTAGAGGGACGGTCAGTGAGACAGAAGGAGAAGTAGAGGGACGGTCAGTGAGACAGAAGGAGAAACGGAGAGACGGTCAGTGAGACAGAAGGAGAAACGGAGAGACGGTCAGTGGGACAGAAGGAGAAACGGAGAGACGGTCAGTGGGACAGAAGGAGAAACGGAGAGACGGTCAGTGGGACAGAAGGAGAGGTGGTGACAAAAAAGTGATGCAGCGAAACAGACCGACAAAGAGAGACTGAGTGAGAGACAGACAGTGAAAATGAAAGATGGGTAGATAGACAAAAAGAGAAGAAAAAAAGCTTAATAAGAGAAGAGATGGAGAAACAGACAGACGGGTAGACAGACACTGTTTATTATTCACTAAAAGAAAAAGTGAAAACCAATTAAAATTGAAGGGTTAAAAAAAGCACCAGTTAAACAGGTACACACACACACACACACACACACACACACACACACACACTAACCAGTCAAGTCACCTCCTCACCTCGTACAGCGTTGCTGAAGTTGTCGATGACGACAGGCTGAAATCCCGCCTCGATCAGCTCCACCACACAGTGACTGCCTATATACCCCGCTCCCCCCGTCACAAGCACCTTCTGTGCCATGCTGGCAACCTGCAACACACACACACACACACCTAAATAGTCTGTTGACATTGACGTATGTGGGTCCACAGTGCGTGTGTAAATGTGTGTAACCTGCCACACCTCATCCAAATAAACACTGTGGCCTTTTTATAGTAATAAATTCTCAGAGTGTACCGTGTCAAAAAACAAAACAAAATCACACACATTCCTTTCCACACTGTGCTCTTTAGAGACCTGTCACTGATACTCACACACTAAACCAGTTTATGAACATTCAAAAAAGAAAAAAGAAAAGAAGGCTCATTTGTGTGGATGCCAGGGCCTAGAGAGGGCAGAGAGATGCAAAAAAAATATAAAGAAATAAAACCTGCATTGTGTTTTAACAATGCAAAACAACAACTCGTCATTCTGACTTAGAAATCAAGTCCCAATGGAGTGTAAGCTGGTTCCTGTGGTGAAAGAGGAATAAAGATTCCAGGACATGGTGTTACAGGAAAGTAATCAACCCCTGAAAGCTGACAGGCCTCGCTTCACCACTTGTTCATTATTTTCTCATTACAGCACGTCACGCTGTGCTTTTATTGCCCAACTAATTTGTTGAACCTCAGGACGTCTATTTTTTTTCGTTCTGTTTTTTTTAACGGGTTGTTATGAGCGCACTTCTACAAACAATGATGCACAGCCACACAGATGTGTGCGTCAAAGGTGTCGAGTATGGTTAGAGGCTGACACAGGGTTAACACAAAACTTTCAGAGGACTTTCGGAACTTACTTCTAGCCGAGTCTGTCCAGTAATATAACAAAATGAGCCAAACTAATTTCCATGATTAACAGCAGAGTATTAATGCTGATTCATTTATACATACATATAAATTAAATAATTAATAATAATAATAATACAAGTGTCCCTGGGATGGCCTAGGAGTACCCTGCCCTCTCCCAGCCTAAAATGAATGAATGATGAACACCTATCTTTCATACCTGGGGAGCTCAAAGTGATGTTCAGTAAAACCTGATTGATTTAAAACATTAATGCAGCAGAATGTACAATAAAATAAAATAAAATAAAAGTGAAAAATTATCAAGAAGTACATGGGTAATTGACTGAAATAACTTCAACTTATTTAAAAAAATTAATTAAATATTAAACATTAACATTTCAGAAGTGTACAATCAATAAGCCACAGCTGTCCAGATGTTAATTATTATCAAATCACACTTCAGTGAGAGACCTTCAGGTAACACATCAGGACAGGTAACTTCACAATCCACGCCTAAAATAACTTAAAACTTAAAAAAACACTCACGAAACGTTTAAAGCTGAAATCCTTCTCAAACGTGAAACCCCAGGCAACGTTTAAAATTCTCAGGACCTGATAACCATTCAGAAACTGCCCTTAAAGTTCCTCCAGCGTTAATACTTCCGTATTCGTATAAGCCAGATCACGCCCCTGTCCCGTGATTGGCGGATAAATTGGTACGTCAGCGTACTGTAGCCTATAGTGTCCTTAACACGGATATAAATATTAAATCTGACATTTGCGATAAAAAAAGAAAAGAAAAAAAGTCCAAGTAATCGTTCTTTTGCTAAAGGGTTTTCATTATTTATTTCTTTAAAAAAAAAATTATAATTGATTTAGAAGATAGCCTCAACGTCTGAGCCAGCCAATCAAAGCGCAGGAGAGCTGGGTTTACGGAAAACTGGTAGTAAAACAAAAACAGTGGTTTTACTTATTCACGTGTTTTTTTTTTTAGCGTCAATGAAATATTCCTAAACAACGGTCTGCATTTCAAGGATTTCACATAATCTTCCGAACTTCCTCAACCGCTTCGTTCGGAGAATGTTTAAGGACGTGTATGTATCCCTCAGTATCATTAAAACACCCACAATCCTGCGCGCACATTGATGACGTGGCATATTTGTACTGCAGCGTCCTTGACAATGAGGAAACAACATTTTGGATCTGGCTAAGGACAGGAACGAGGCATCCCTGACGGAGCAACACGCTTTTAAATATATATTTTTTTGGTAAATGTCTTTATGTTAGTGCAAAAATCAACGTATAACGTTAATTCTCGAGAGATCTCGCGAGAAGTGCTGAGGTAACGGATGCTCCTTGGTAGGGCGTGTCCTTCAGACAGCTTCAGATGCTGGAACCTCTCAGTGTTCTCACATCACAATACTATAAATATTCACAATATTTATGTATTATTAAATAATAATTATTATATTATATAACTAGAGAGGCACCTCGGGTCAGGCAAAAATGGATTGTAACATGGGATAGTTATGATTAAATGTCTCCCCCTAGTGGGCACTGAATGAACATTCTGCCTCATATTAAGGATAGATTTTCATTCATTCATTCATTTTCCGAACCGTTTATTCCTAATTAGGGTCGCGGTTTGGGGGGGGGGGGGGGGGGCTGGCCCCCCCCCCCACCACCCCTGGGCAAGGGCGGGGTACCCCCCTGAAGGCTCACCAGGCCCTCGCA
>JBCNYG010000020.1:25366178-25376269 GCA_039654305.1 Porochilus rendahli
ATATATATAAAACACATACATACATATAAACAGTCACTAATAAAAAAAATCTTGAATTATCTTCATACTGTAGCAGACAGACAGAGAGACAGACAGAGAGAGAGAGAGAGAGAGAGAGAGAGAGAGAGAGAGACCGGCAGATATAAAATGGGGCAGGTGCTAGAGTGTGTCACGTGATCTCTGACGTATCCCTTTGGCAACAGACACAAACCGGAAAAACGCTCTCGCGCAGTTACTAT
Source organism: Porochilus rendahli (assembly GCA_039654305.1). Lineage (NCBI taxonomy): Eukaryota > Metazoa > Chordata > Actinopteri > Siluriformes > Plotosidae > Porochilus > Porochilus rendahli. The sequence goes on from JBCNYG010000020.1 coordinate 25,366,418, forward strand.
AACCGCTGTATCTTCCAGAACACCCTTCGTGGAGCCGAGGAGCAGGACGTGTACTCGGTGGATGAAACTTTAATGAACAGTTCAGGGTTATGGGAAATATTTAGATCATGCGCGCGGTAGTGATGCGGTTTCGGCGCAGAGGAGTCAGTCACGCGCTCGCTCGCTGATTTCTGGAAAGTTCCTGACTGAAACAAAACACAAACAACGAAGAAACCGACAAACATTTAACACTTAACAAGGGTAATTCAACTTTTGTCTTTAATTTTAAGCTCTGGCGAGTGACCTTTAGCCTAATGCTAGCTAAGGAACTGGTGTGTACGTACGTCAACCCGGAAATTCATGCTAGTTTAATTACAGAAGGTACCACATGTAGGTTGGGTCTCAAGAGTTGGGTACAACTTGTTTAGCTATAGTGGAAAAGTAAGATAAATAAATGAATGCGATGAAAAAAAAAACACCAGAGCAGCTGAGGAACTCAGAGTGCTGTTGGTAGCATTAAAGGAGCCTTGTCAAGCATTGTCATCCCAAATTTAATTGACAGAAGGCATCACAATACACCATGAATCCCCTAAATACTAATCGAGATTCGTTTCAGCTCGCAAGACAAAAGGGGTCGAGATTTTCTGAGCCCAGGTGGAACGGGGGCGTTATGATCATCCTTTTCTCGATTATTTAAATCTCCCCAAGCAGAAAAAGCATCCCCACACCTTCACACTACCGCCACCATTTTTGATTGTGCTCTTCTTATTGTAGAACGTTGAATTTGCTTTACGTCCTGTGCTTGTCTGAAGTGTTTCTTTGCAGAGTTTGCATCTTCTCTCATGTAGAACAAGCTGACATCATGCTTGGCTTGATTATTTAAATCTGCCCAGGCCCTGAAGCAGATAAAGGATCCCCACATGATCACACTAACACCAACATATTTGACTATGTTGGACTTATTGCAGAATGCTGAATTTGATTTATGCCACATGTGTTGTGAATCATGCGGTCACAGCAAGAAGGTCCTGCACTTTGCTCAGGCATTTCTGTGCAAAGTATGCATGTTCTCCTTGAGTCATGACACAGCTCCATTAACACCTATTCATTCCACAAATATTCAAGAAGAATTCAGTGAACAGCTTGAAACTTGCAGTACCGGTTAACATTAATTTCATTTTATTTATGTATATGCTGTACTATCGTAGGCTATTTTGAACGATATGATACCATTACAAGTAGAATTGATTAAAAGTTCACAGTGCGATCCAAGAATTTCATTGCCGGTAGTGATGTTTCATTGTTACCTGTATATGACAAAAACTTTAAACTTGAACTGAAATGACTGACTCATGGGTTGTCATGGTTACTTGGAGCAGGTGACCATGTGGTCGTCCCATTTGGAAAATTGAAAAGAAAAGCATAAAATTCTGGCTTTATTTTGATTTTGCTTGTGTTTCTGTGTAGTTTTTACTAAAAAGCTTGAGTCGGGGCACTGGACTTCTTTTTGTGGTTTTTGTAGACGTTTTGCTTTTAATCCATAAAGCTTCGTCAGTGTTAATCTGGTCTAAAGTTCCAGCCTTATATAGTCTGAGGAAAAAACTTACAAGTCACATGCAAATTACTGTCCCCCAATCCATTCCATCGCTCGTAAGGGTCCTTTGCCTACTAGGGTTGTTTACTTGGTCTGCTTAGAATGGTTTGGTCACCTGAATCAAGGTGTGAAGTGAGTAAAACCTCTTGGGTACCTCTTCTGTACATTGCTGTCCTCAAATGAGCGTCTTGAGATATAAGTGGTCTGCTGTGTCTTGACCCGAAGCCGTGGCTCTCCTGTGTTGCACCATCCGGTTGTGCAGTTGTTGTTGTACAGGTCTGACCACTCCTCGCTGCACTGGACTGCATACACAACGCCACTCAGCTCTTCTTTGCAAGTTTCATACTTGGGGTGAACCGGTTTTTGTCTGAGGGTGGTGTAGAATTTACTGGATTGTCGTGTTTAGAGAAAATCCGTTGAAGTTTCTCAGACACTCCTGCCACTTATGGACTGGCAACATTTTTGCACCTGCTCTTCCTCTTCTCTTTGTTGGATGCAGTGTTGTTACTACCGGATTTCTTTACTGATTTGACAAAAGCCCAGTTTGGATATCCGGAGGTTTGCAGAGCTTTCTTGACGTGTTTTTGTTCTTTTCTCTCCAGAGCAAGGCAGCTCTGGATCTCCTTCCCAAGAGGTTTCACTCCACTTCACACCTTGACTCAGGTGACCAATCAACTCCATATGCAGACCAGGTAAACAACTCTAGTAGACAAAGACCCTAACGAAGGTGTGATTTGTGTGTGACTTGACCGTGTTTTTCTCAGACTATATAAGGCTGGAAGTTTCCAACAGATTTTCTAACTGACCAAGCTTTAGGGATTAAAAGTGTGATGTCTTCAAAAACCACAAAAGAAGTCCAGTTGCCTCGACTCAAGCGTTTTTGGATTACCATGACTAGGATAATTGAGAATCTACACCGACGTTCTGTGTAGTATATACTAAAACTTTCAACGAGTGTAAAAAGACACTGTGATTCAGAATTTGTTGTTTGTTGACATCACTGTGGTGCTCTATTGCATCTGTCATGATAAAAAATGTAAAAAAAAAAAAAAAAGAATGAAAGAAACCATAAAAATAAACTAACACTAAAACGTTAAATGAGTGTGATAATGTTACCCAGCATTATGTTCTGCTTGTAGAGATAACTGTGGTGCTCACCTGTGTGTTATTTCTACAAATGTAAAAATAAGCCATACAATTTTCATCTTAATTCCCTCTTGATCGTGTTTCGTGTAGTATATGGGCAGTTTTTCAGTCAGGAATTTTCATAATTTCAGCTCTCTTGAAAATTTTACATAAAACTCAGTGCTGTTTTACATGGTGTGTGAAACAGTGATGCAAAAAGAGACGTGAAGAGAAAACGGAATGAAAATATCTGTATCCTGTGCCACGTAGCACAAATTTTAATATTCAATTAGTGCAGTTTTTTCTAAAAATAAAATTCTACTACAGACACTGTGAACTTTATAATGTGGGGGTTTGAAAATGAAATTAAACATGTGCTTTCTCCTGTATTCGTTCTGCCATGTTTATTTAGTCATTTTTGAAGTCCTACTACAGACTGTAGTGCTTTGAAAAAGTTTCAGTATTTCCGTCAAGTGAAACGTTCTTTCTGTCATTAATTTTGAGGGCAAAAAATAATCACGATACTACCATAAAGTTTGTTGAGGTATTTAAAAAAATACTGCCGTATGTTTAATTTTATTTAAGCAACTTGTACAGCTCCTGCACAGACGTTCGAACTGCACATGATGTGAAACAAGTCCTAGCTTCTGTCTTATGTCCTTTCCAGCACAAGAAACAACATGAACGGTCCCTTTGAGACCACTCATATACTAAAACAATGTGTAATTCAGTGAGTGTAAAAGACACTGTTACGCAGCATTGATAATTGTCTCGTGGATGTAACTGTATCTCTCACCTGCAAAAAAATCTTTTTTTAGTTTATTTCTTGCTTATGTTTCCACGCTTAACCTGAATAATTAATTTGTTTCTTTATTCTTTTAAAGCGTCTTCCTCAGTAAAAACATCACCAGCGTGTGACTGTGTTTATGTATGACAAGTCACTTTTACTACCACTTTTAATACTTATTTCTTTGACTTATCGCTTGGTTTCAGGGAGATTGATGATATCTAATGCTATCAAGTGTTATCCTGTGAAAGACCCGTAATTATCTGAAATGTGTGTTAGTTTAATGGCCAGCAAAGCCTTGTTTGCTCTCTGTTTTAGTTTATTTCAGTAATAAAGCGCCCCTTCTTCCTACTAATAAAAATCAAGTTTATACCAAGGACAGTCTCTTTTTGTCTGTTTGTCCATGTTGGGACGGACCTGACACGTCTGCCAGAGAGAGTAGCACCGGTCCATCAGAACTCTTGATATCTTGTCAATGTTGTCTGTTTCCTGTTTCTCAGAACACCTTGTATGTTTAATAATCTTGATGGCCTCAACAGTGATAAGGGGAGGAAGGAGAGAGGTGGGAGGGGCATGACATTAATGGTACGTAAGACCGGTTTGTACATAATGAGTATGATTTATTGCTTTTTCTTTTTCACTTCAGCAGGAGACTCATCTGTATTGTTTAGGAGCTGAAGTCTAAGTATCATGAGACTGGCAGGTATGTATACTTTGGTCTTGTGTGCTTGAGTGTATAGAATGTGGCTGTACGGCATTGAGATGGAAAATAGGACTTTCTAAACATATTTGTGCTGTAAGTGTAAACTATGAGGAATGTAAGAGGAAGTCTGTGTAGGCATAGAGCTATGTAAAAAGGGATACATGTGGTGTAGCTCTAAAGAGGAACCATCTTAGCAGAAACACATGCAAGAAAAATTCATAACCCAAGCTCAGAACTGTGATGCACCCTAGCTCGGGGGTTTTCTTTAACTTTTGTGCAAAGGGCTTCAAATGGACAGATTTGCCACAACTGCAAGCCGTTGCCATTTTGTATTGTTTTTATTTTTTATTTTATTTTCTTTATAATTATATAATATAGTGTATAACATAATTATGTGTACCACAAATGACTGACACCCAAACTATTACCTTCACTACCGTGACCGCCTTCCCCAAATGAAGTGATGAAAGACAAGCAATTAAAACAAATGAATGACTGTTGGTTGTTCTTATTTCCCTCGTTAGGTATGTAATGCACACAGCAGTGATGAACTGCTCTCCATGTCGATGTAGGCGGAATCATTCCATTCGTGCCTATTGTTTCCTGATGGGAAAATGTTTTTGGGGGAAATCCATGTCTGCCAGAATCTGTCTATCGACTGTATTAATAAGCTGTGATTGGTACTCGCCCACATCGCATCGCTTGAGATCATTTTGCCACTCAGCGCTCATTTCACTGGCGTTCACTGACTTTGCTCCTGTGCAGGCGCGGCTGTAAAGTTCTAATAGTAAGTGTTGTGTTGCGTTAGAAGCAAGTTTATTCTGTGACGGTGTGTAAAAGTCCGGCGTGGCATAAATTTGTGTACATGTGCAGGACAAGGAAGTGTTATTGTGATTTGAGACACCTTCCGTCGTTATACTTTGCCTTCTTTTCTTCGATTCTTGTTCAGCAATTGTTTCTCAAGGGGATTAAAACTTAGGTCCAGAAACCAGACTGCCATCCAGCGTTTTTGTAGGCCACCTGGGCAACAGATTGATGCTGCATCATGCTCCAATTTAATGAAAGCAGCAAGCTACTGTATAAGAAGGAGTTTTTAAAGAAAAGGAAGCAGAAAGAGAACCATAAAAAGAGGCTGCAACTGAGAAAAAAAAACCTAGTGAGTAAAGCAGCACACAAAAGAAATGTAGAAAAGGATGCCAAAGAGGCAATCTGGGCAAATGCAGGGTACACCCTGAACATCTCACCAGACTATTGTAGGGAACACACACACATACACACAGTCTGGTTTCCTTAACTTGTGGGGACAATACATAGACTTGCATTCATTTCCTGGAGAAGTTTCCTTAAACACTAGAAATTTCCCTAACACTAAACATAACCACTACTTGGCTTACTGTAACTTTACCCCAACCGTACCCTAATCCTAAAACAGCTTCACCTTAAAATGCAACGATTTATGCCATGGGGACTTGCGGTTTGTCCCCACAAGGAAGTGAAGTCCCCATAACGTGACTGTGTAAACCGATTCATGTCCCCACACTGTGATGAATAACTAGACCGCACACACACGCACACACACGCACGCACACTCACACCTAGCATCAGTTTGGAATATCCAGTCAGCCTAATGTCCATCTTTTATACTGTGAGAAGAAATGTCATTGCTGAGTCTGGGAATCAAACCCAGGAGGACTTGTGTGATGGATGTGTTCACCAAAATGCCACCGTGCCACCCAGAATGTGGGATTGTAAATTGTATATATGAAGAGTTCAATTAATTAATTTATTTTTGCTATACTGTATTAATCCCACAAGGAAAATTATGGCCTCTGCATTTAACCACCGCACATGCACTCATACACCACAGTGTAAATGCGGTAAATGTATATCGTACACAACACAGTGACAGGAATGCATTCCAATCTCTGGCATGAAATTAAGTGTGTAGCTTCATTGTGTTCCCTGCCAAAGGTATTTGAGGCTTGTTTACCCAGCCTCACACCTGTCACTCTACCTGTTCATGGTTTGATGCTGCTTTTATTTCCCTGTGCCTCCCAGGACCATTGCGTGCAGTCGCTGCCGTGTTTCTCGTAGGCTTGATATGGTTTCTGGCAAGTACGTTACTAGGAGATGGAATTTCTCTCATGAAAACATTCTTTTCTGGTAAGAAGGATTAAAGCACAATAAGTATCATTAGCTTATCAGTACTTTCTTTCTGGCTCTTTGCCAGTCAGTCATGTTGCAGAACAAGAAATGAACAGTATGTTCAGTATATTATCTGGAACTAGAGAAAAGTGCAGTGACTTACACCGGCCTGTGACTATAATAATAATAATTATTATTATTATTATAATGTGCATTTATTCATGATATTTAAGCACTAATGGCCAGAAAAACCCTTGCACTGTTTTGTTTTGTTGGCGTGCCTTTAGCCTTGAGTATAGCATGTAAATAATGAAAATAGGGAATTGGTAATCATATAGTGAAAGAGTTGTTCAGGGAGCATCAGGAAGCATTTCACACATATATATTAGCATCCCAGAAACCTGATCTCAACAATTGAAAGGCTTTGGGAGTGGTTCAGACTGTATGGAGTGGTTAGTTTTTGTATCATCAGTTCAAGATGGCAATAAAAATAATGAACTCAAATCTGGATGGAAATAAACACTGTGATGTTTAAGTGGTGATTATGTGTTATAATCAGGGCTAAAGGCAGTCCAACAAAATATTAGTGCCCAGCTTTTCTTTCTGTCTTTCCGGGCAGTGTATCGATATGATGTTCACTGATCATTTCTGACTTTGCGTCCCCAGGTCCACCAGAGGAGCCCACTCCAGGTACCAACTGTACTATTTGGAAATGCTACGTCATATATCTCGTGTTACCGTGGGGTTAAATGCAGTAATGCTCTCAATGTCTTTTCTTCCCTAGAACCATCATTACACAAGTACAAGTGTGGCCTCTCAGCCCCATGTCCCCCTAAACACCTCGCGTTCCGTTTGATGTCTGGAGCTGCGAATGTTATTGGGCCCAAAATCTGTTTGGAGGATAAAATGTAAACACATTCATCCGTCTGCTCTCTATCATGATTATAGTTTCATAATTCCACCCAGAATGTCTGGCCTGCGGTTCTAATAGAACCTTGTGTTGTACTTTTTATATCTTTATAGTTGCTTTTAATGTTGTGGAATACCCACAGAATAAACAAAACTCATTTCTGTTATCGCTAACGTGACATAGCTGCTAGAAATTGCTTATTGTAAGCGGTTTCTTTTATTTTGTCCTATTTCTGCAGTTTGCTTTGAAGGGAATGCGATTCACGATAATTACCAGACAGTTTTGTGGATGGGGAATTTTTTATTTCTCAATACAATTCTAAATGTATGTAAAGGCAAAGAGCCCAATCCCGCTCCTGGAGATCTACCTTCCTGAAGGACTTACCTACCTTCACTCTAACCCTAATCATGCCAACCTAACCATCCAATCATCTAATCACTTAACTTAAGTCCTGACTAGATCTGTCACATAGCCACGTTACGGCTGGAGATAAAGTCTTTAGGAAGGTAGATCCCCAGGAGCAGGATTGGGCATCCCTGAGCTAAACTTTTATTTACACTTTTGCACAAAACTTTTAGCCTTTTAAGGAGCTGTGTCGTGATTTTTATCTAACTTTAGTTGCCAAAAAGTCATGAAAATAAGCAATGAATGTTCAAAATAGCTGTCATTATTTGTTAAATAACCCTCCAGCCTGCAAATCTAAAGGAGCTGGGAGTTTTTTTTCCCTGGAAACAATGAACCGTGTGTTTGCACTACAAACTAAACAAACAAATCTAATTACCTTCTATGTTGTTCTTTCAGTCTTCTCAGCAGTGTGAAGAACAACGTCGGTAGAGGACTTAATATTGCTTTGGTAAATGGTAAGACTTAAGCTGCAGCTGTGCATAGTGATAATGATTATAATATTACCAAAATGCTTGATGAAAAAAAATCCTGGTTTCTAAATGGCACTGCATCAAATTTTTAATTTTTTTAAACAATGCTCAAAACCTCGGAAATCGCCTTAAACAACGTGAAAAACGAAACGGAGCGTGATTTCATGTTAGGTGCTGTGATTATGATTCTGAGTTTGGTTTGGTTCTGTTTGAAATAGTTATATTTTCTAATGATTTTTGGAACAAGGCTGATGTTCTGTAGACAGTTGTTCAGAGTTTAATACATGTTAAATGTACAGGTTCATGTAAAAGACCAGTCATCTAGGGTGTATCGTATAGCTTCAGTCACATTACCTACATTTAGCTTTAAAAGGTTTTGGGCTTCAACTCTCACCCCATTTTTCTATTTCTCTATTTTCCAATCCCTCGCCCCCGTGTGAAATGTATGCCACATTTAGGTTTTCAAAAACGTCTCATGAGAAACCGGGAAATTCTAAAATGGGTTAAAGGACCTTTTGCATAACGATCTATGTTTATGCTAAAGTCTATGTTTACTTCTTTGCCCAGATGCTTTCAGGTCAAGGCTCAGCAACATTAATGAAGTCAGCTGATGTACTGAATGAATGTTATCACTTCAGTGGATATATCATTTCCTGATGGCACAGATATGAAGTAGGGCTGAAAAAGTGAAAGTGTAGTTAAGGAAGCATGAGGAAGCATTTTTACACATGGAATGCTTGCCCGCCCCACCCCCACCCCCACCCTACCTCAGAGTGCTGGAGAAGACTTTATGGTATATTTTCCTGTCATCAATCCAAGGTGTTTGTGAAAAATGAAACCAAATCTGGATGGAAATAAGTTTTGTAATGTTGATTAAGTCTGTTGTAACAATCTGACAAAATATTAGTGACCGTGATTTCTAGCATCGTGAAGTCAGAGTCAAGAATTCACAATCACTAATTATATGAAAATAAACTTATTTAATTGAATGAGTTATAAGGGATATATTTAAATGGTACTAATTTAAACTACTATTTATTGTTTGGTATGCTAACCTGCCAATTTCCTTCACTCCTCCCTTTTTTGGTGTTGATGATAACACTGCGGTTCCTTTTGGTAGGGGTCACTGGAGAGCTTCTGGAAGCAAAATCATTTGACATGTGGCAAGGAGGTTGGTTTCTTCCAGTCATATCTCGATCTTATTCCTCACGGTCTGAATACGAACATAACCACCCTTCTTGTTTTTATTCCCCAGACGTGACTGATTTGCTGAAGTTCCTGCGGCCTCTCCATGAAGGAATCCTAGTGTTTGTGGCATCCTTCGACGATCCAGCCACCAAGTAACCTCATGCATACAATATCTTCTCCACATACCTTACCCTCTTGTGATGACTGAATCAATAATGAAATGAGAGGCTACTCTGTAATCTCGTAAAACCTGTCACTATCAAATACCTGTCTGGCTTTTAATAAACGCACGCTTTTTTTTGGTGTTCCTTTGATAAGCTGGAGTTGATGGCATGGTAATCTGCTGCTTTCAGGTTGAATGATGAGGCACGGCGGCTGTTCGAGGAGCTGGGTAGCACCGCAATTAAAGAACTCGCCTTCAGGGACAGCTGGGTGTTCGTCGGAGCCAAAGGAATAGAAAACAAAAGCCCATTTGAGCAGGTGGGAATTTATATTTATATTTATAGAGGTACTACTGTATAAAAATAAATGAGTATCTCTATATTA
>JBCNYG010000020.1:25418559-25444550 GCA_039654305.1 Porochilus rendahli
TAATACACACACATACAAATTCGAATTTGTGAACCAGGTAGTTGAGCTGCAGAACATTCCACACTGTGTCTAAATGACATGCCAGCTGTTTTATCATCAGACCAGTTATTATGCTATTCTTCAGTGCAGACACATGATTCTCCACTGTCTGAGCAGAAATCAGCCTACTGGGTGAAAGAGGTCACCACCACATCCCACAAACAGTTTGCACACACAGCCTTTAACGTAACAGGCTATTCTACAGGGAGCATCACATTTTTACAGGCCTTTAAGAGATGCCAATTAAGGAGCCAATCATGCATCATAGGTGCTCTTAAAATATTTCTTGTAAGTTCAAATCAAGTCTGAAATCTTTTATGGTTATAATAAGCTTTCAATCTTATAAACTCCATCAGATCTGCACAAAACACTGCACTGTTGTATTTGAGGAATTCAAAGTATGTACTGCCAGATTATCAAGCAAAAAACACTCATTCAGTCATCTTTTCAAAATATTCAGCAAATACCAGTCTAATTAGCTGAACCTTCCTTAGTTACAGAGCTAGTATCACGCTACTGTAGCATTCACACCTCACAGGGTAGCATAAACAGGCATCTGACAGATAGAAGTGTGTGAAAGAAATTGATCCTGTGGTTAAAAAAAGTCTCTGTTGCTGCTCTACGCTCTCACGGTACCCCGGAGGATGTACGTTGCGGTCTGTTTCGGACCCAGTGGAGAATTGTTGCATGTACGGTAGGACAGTGGTTAAGCCTCTGGATTACTGATCTGAAAGTCAGAGGTTCAGGCCCCAGTACCACCAAGGAGCCACTGTTGGGCTTTTGCGTAAGGCCCTTAACTCTCAATTGCTCACATATAAAAATCATAAATGTAAGTCACTCTGGAAACCGGTGTCTGCCAAATTCCATGAATGTTATCCTGAAGTCAGGTTTGTCCTGTGGACCCCCTGTTACACACGTTATTCATCAGTGAATGATTGAACGATGTAACCTTTTTTTTTTCTTTTCCTTTTTTGAAGACCTTTTTTTATTCAGAAACAAATTGAGTACGGTATTGTCATTTGAACAGACAGACAGATAGATTGTCTGATAGATAGATAAAGGCAAATATAGTAAGGAATTTTTTTTTTAAGAAATGAATGTAGGCATAGTAAAAAAAAAGTATAAGAATTGTGGACATATAGGTGGGGATCTAGTTGTGGGTAAATAATAAATTTGACATAGTAAAAAGTGTAAGAATAGTGGGTATTTGTGGGAGCAGTGTATTAGTATGAAGTTTGAGAGAGATGTGAAGTCACATGGATGTTTTTTGTACATTAAGCTTTTTTTATCCACATTTTTTACATCCCAGTTACTTATTAAGTCATTCATCTGTATTAAACTAATAAGAAATAAGCTCCCTCTTGCTAGGAGACGTTCTGACAGCATTTGAAAATGACCATTAGTCTATCAAAAAAAACTATAATTTAGCAAAAAGATACCAACTATTTTAAATGTTACATAATAAGTAGTAAAAGTCAATATTAAACATATGTAGGCCGACTTTTTAAAAAAAAAAATCCTTTAGTTTGCTACTCTTATGAAAATAATTGGGCAGCACGGTGGTTAGGACATCCGTCTCACAGCAACCCGGTGTCCCCTGGCAGGCCAAAGACATGCACATTAGGCTAACTGGCTTTTCCAGATTGCCCCTAGGCGTGGATATGAGTTTGAAAGCTGTTTTTTTGACGCTGCAATGGTCTGGCGAGCTGTTCAGGGTGTTCCCCACCTTTCCCGTGTCAGCTGAGATTGGCTTTTTTTTCTGAAAATTATGTATTCGTGTGTGTGTGTGTGTGTGTGTGTGTGTGTGTACAGAGAGAAATAGGAGGAATAGAAATAGAAGACTTATCCTGTTTAGGGTCACATCTCATCCCAGCCGACTCCGGGCAATGGCAATTTACACTGTACAGTTGACCAATCCATTGCAGGACCAACAGACCTAGGGGCAATCGAGAATAACCAGTTTGCCTAATGTGCATATCTTTGGACAGACCAGAGTGCCAAGAGAAAACCCACACAAACACAAGAAGAACACAAACTTCAAACAGAAGCGCCCTCGCCGAACCCCAGACCTTCTTGGTCCACAATGGCACCATGTCGCCTAACAGTCAACCCTAACAGACTGTGGCTTGTTTAAAAATCACTACTGACGTCAGGATGACCTGTTTCACTACCTTCAGGCTGGTCATAAGCTTGTGTGGAACACATACTTGCATTCGTTGTATTTCCTGATCATGGGTACCGAATGTGATTGAGTTTTCTTCTGAAAAAAGCGCCTCTCTCTCTCTCTCTCTCTCTCTCTTTCTCTCTCTCTTTCTATCTCTCTCTCTCTGCACCCTGTTTATCATTCTGTTTTGCTCATTCCCTCCATTTGGTCGGCTTAAAGGTTACCCCCTGATTTGTCTTCCTCTTTTGTCTCTGCATTCATCCGTACTGTGTGTGCACCAATACTTAATGGTTCCCAACCATTACACGACATGCATAATGTGTAATCTAATTAAAGGTCATTTTAAAGCAGGAGCCATAAGGTGTAAGCATGACTTTCAAAGCGACATCGGACGATGTCTCTTGGATTTCAGCAAGCAGCGATTTCCCCTCGCTCTCCAGAGATATTGATAGAATTTCATTAAGTAGTTGTGGTGATAAGGGTTAAATGATATCATGGATGGGTTTGTGTAAGGTGTGTGTGTGTGTGTGTGTGTGTGTGTGTTGTCACACTAGAAATTAATAGAGAATACCAGGATAAGACACAAGTAAGCAAAGGATAAATTCCTAACACACACACAGAGAGAACCTAGACATGGAGGCACCATCACAGAGCAGTGTTCCCTGGGAAACCGCAAGCCAGCACAACGATGCCTAGGCAGACACTCACACGACATGGCACACAGACAGCCTCAAGCTCAGCGCACTCTCCTGAACTCAAGAACCAACGAATCACTCACTGGTTTACCTGCAAATGTTAAGAAGCAATAGACGCAACAAACATAGCAAATAGTAAATATATTAAATGTTTTTTTAATGGCGAGTCAGTGAGGTTTGATTTAAGGTTTGAGTTTTAAAGATTCAAATAGGGCAGCATGAGAATGGTGGTTAGCAAAAGTCCACATAACAGCGAGGTCCTGGGCACAACGAGAGAGTTTCTATGTGGAGACATGCACATTAAGTTAACTGGCTGTTCTAAATTGTCCCTAGGTGTAAGTGTACTTGTGTTTTGCCCTGCGATGGTCTGGCAAGCTGTTCAGGAGGTACCCAGCCTTCACAGTGTCGGCTGAGAAAGACTCCAGCCTCATCATAACCCTAATGGAGGATTAAGCAGCTCACCAAATGAATGAAGGAGGCAGATAGTCCAAGCAGATTAGGGGTTGTGAAATGTTTCACCAGTGGGGTAAACAGTTTTATTTAGAGCATGGGTTCTCTTCCAGATAAGTCAGAACATGCTATGCCGATGTTTACATTTTCTTTTTATTTCTTTTTAATTATTTTTATTATTTTATAGCTTTGATTTGACCAATCAAGTCATAATAACTACAGCAACCATAATACATGAAATAACATACAACTATTAACACTTTTTAACACTGATTATTAGTAGTAGTATTAGGAGTTATAGAAACGGGTTGCGTCCGTACAGTTTGTGAGTGTGACAATTTTGGAAGAAAAAAAAATAAGCTCACCAAATTTGGTGCCTGGGACCCCCTCATGGGCAAATAGCGCTGGGTAAAGGTCACAAGGATACCTTTTCTGTAATCAGCTTGTTAGTGCGATAACTTAAAGAAAATGACATTAGGATCTAAATGGTCCTGCTGGCGGAGCGTCTGGAGCCCTGATGTCTATTTTATTTATTATTAATAGATCCTAATTTGATTTTACATTTACAGACATTTTATGCTGGTAACTGGATTTTACAATAAACATTCATTCATTTATTTAATAGTGTATAGCTAGGATTTTTCACAGCACATAAAAAAACAGAGAAAGAGATAGATATATATAGATAAGTGTGGATGGATGAATAGATAGATGGAAGATATGTGTATAGATAGATAGATTTGATGGATGCATAAATAAACCAGGTTATGTCCCCTTTCACTCAGGCAGGGTTTCTTTCTTTTCCTCCTGGGCTTCATAACAGGGTTGTGCTGTGATCAATAGTGTTGTGGTTCTTCTGGTCATGGTTTTAGTTTTCTGATCTCTTTGTACCTTTGAACCAAAAGAGGTAAGGCTTAACCAGCGCCACCACCCAGTACCGTGGTCACGTAATCACCACCCATTGTATGTTCCTTGTATGGCGCACAATTTTTCCGAGTGTCCCCAAATCCCTAACAGATGGTGTTCTTGACTCTGCCGCTTTATAAATGACTCATGTATGTGTGATAGGCTTGTGCTCAGTGTTTATGCTAACACCTTTATCTGTTTTTGTATATTTTGAGAAGGAAGGAGGAAAGAGTCAGGGGATGGATGGAAAAAGAACGTACACTCGCTCAAAAGCAGTTATTACATCAATACTTAAACATTTCCATCTCTGTCAAATAGCTCGGTTGCGACACATACAGTGCGGTGTGAGATGTTCGCTCGCACAGAATACACATAGGGTGTGATGAGATTTTTTATTTATTTTCTGTGTCATGCTAATTTTATGCCTCGACTGTCTGATGGAGTTGTGAGGTACTGATGAAGACACAGTAATTCCAAACACAATCTCAAAAAGAAACCGCGCTTTCTCCCAGAGTCAGCTGAGATAGGCTCCAGCCTCCCCGCGACCCTAGTGGGAATAAGCGCTTTGGCGAATGAATGAATGAATTTGATAGAATCTTGAAATTCGACCTTGTTTGATGGTCCCTCCATAACTTGTTTTAAAGTACATTACATACAGGGTTCCTTCCTGTCCATCACTTCCAAATTTAGAAAATGTTTTGGGGGGCACTTTCATTGTCTGAGTAATTTCAACCCTCTCCCCTTATTTTCTCTATGAGCTGCACACAAGAGGTTAGAAATCTCTATTAAAATATATTCTCAGAGCGGTAATTACCAGTGAAGTCTTTATTTTGGTGATCGTTCATCTCCTGACCTTTGACCTGATTTCGGTAACGATGGCAGTCCGTCTAAAGCGTGTCATATTACATGGATGCGAAGGACAGGGATCTTTTCTCTGATCGTAAAAGTTAAACTGTAGTTCTCTCCTGATTTAATTTAAACCTGGCATGACCTGGAAGCATTCTGTGCCATATTATTGTTCTTCAAAGGAAATGTTGGATATGATTTCTGAGTGCTCTGAAAAATGCTGTCGCCTGTAAATACCAATTTTACCATTGACTTTGCATCTTGCTCTATATTTAGCGCAGAGTAGTGCCGCTCTGTGGAAATTTCAGCACTCAGACAAGTGAGAAGGTTTTAGGGTATACCAACAACCCCTCCCCCCACCCCCTTTACTGCAAAAATCCTGGGTGTTGCCTTACCACATGATTTCATACAGCTTTGCGCCATCTGCTGGTCAGTTTAAGTATTGAGCATTGAATATGGACAGTTCAGTGCAAACTGCTATTGCCTCGATAAGCTTGCACAGCACACAGCCAAACTGTTTAAGCCTCCTAAAATCACCTGCACCCACCCCTGCCAGAATGTGTTACCTAGTGTATTTTGGAGGGTTACATTCTTACAGAACACAAATTGAATGGGTGCAATACGTTGAACATTCCTCTCGATAAGCACATTATTAAAATGGCAATTCAGTGTCACATGATGGTTCATGGCGCCGATGCTACTGTTCTATATCTGTACCGTAATACTGCGTTATAAACAATGTGTTATAAACAATGCAGATATAAAAAGATCAACAGCAGCAAAACTTACCTCATGATGTATAAAAGAATACAGGTCAAAATATAATCTCATTACATTATAGAGTTCCATATGGCATTATATGGGCCACTCTGAGCTGTGTGTCTGTGTGTGTTTGTTTTTATTTATTTATTTATTTTTTACAGGATGGGAAGTTGACCAAGGCTGAGCAGCAGCGTTTCAAAGAGGAAGCGGAGATGCTAAAAGGCCTGCAGCACCCCAACATCGTGCGCTTCTACGACTTCTGGGAGTCGACTCTGCGAGGAAAGAAGTGCATCGTCCTCGTCACAGAGCTCATGACCTCAGGAACACTGAAAACGTCAGTACCCCTCTCACTGCAGCACATCAGAGATGCAAGTTATTTATACCCCCTGAAGTCTACAGCGGCAGTGTCGAGGGCCTAGTTTTGAGAGTTTAGTTTCTATGGTGACATGCTTAAAACTGTTCTGCTCATGACCCTTCTGATTACCAGTTACCTTTTCATATTTAGTATCAACTCCAAAAATTCTTATTTAGTTTTTTTGGTTTTTTTTTTTTTTTTTTTTGGATTTTTTGCTGGTGTTGGTCTCCCAAATGGTGCATCGACAAGGTGCACGACTATCAACCTGTAGATTACAAGTTCGAATTTAGGTTGGTGCCACAGTCATGGGCAACGAGAGTCTATGGGAACTAATTAGCAGAGTGGATTGCATACGCTCACCTGCTTGTCACTCACAGCGATCAGCCAATCAGGAGCGTCTGGGAGCTCGTTCGTTAAAAGGGGCAGATAGTGCTTTCTCTCAGAGTGTTAGGCTGCCCACGAATGCGCAGCAGTTTATAAAGAGGCCGGTGGCAGCATCGCGTGTCCGCAGCACCGGAGGGGGGATGTGCATGCTTATGCCCCTATTAAGTTGGTGGTGGTCGTATGTGATGCTGGACAGGTGGGAAGTGGATACAACTCAATTGGGGAGATTGCCCTTGAAGGGCCTTCCAAAGCAACGCCCCCCCTCTGACTGCACGTTCAAACCTGGAAAGGTTACGCACAAGCAGGTAGACACAGGAACATTTGATTGGATATTTCCTAGCTGACCGTGAGGCTGTGATTGGTCGGCGATATCACAGGATTACAGTGGCCACAAATAAAACCCTTTTTCCAATTTGATTAATTACTGATTGAAGTTACATTAAATGAACTAATAAAAAGGCATATGGTGTACAAACAGGACACATTTCATATAGTTGTGATGCGGTTATGAGTGATTGCTCTATTGCGTGTGTGCTTTGCAGATACCTTAAGCGCTTTAAGGTTATGAAGCCAAAGGTGTTGCGCAGCTGGTGCAGGCAGATCCTGAAGGGTCTGCATTTCCTGCACACACGTACGCCACCCATCGTGCACCGTGACTTGAAGTGCGACAACATCTTTATCACAGGCCCGACAGGCTCAGTGAAGATCGGAGACCTAGGCCTGGCCACGCTCATGAGGACCTCCTTCGCCAAGAGTGTGATTGGTGTGTTTCCAAGCTCACATATTTAATAGACACGTCATCATCACGGCTATAGTCGTCACTGTAGCCACAACATACTTAATAAGTGGTGATTATGTGCTGGTTTCGTTCTAGTGTCCTTCATGTTTAGAACCTCCCATATTGCTTATTGTTCTGCATTTCAGCTCAGAATTATTGATTTCAGTAGGCATGCACACACTGCTGTCGAAACATTGATTTTTGGAGCTAATTGCTAGTGGTTCAAACAGTAAATAACTGGGGGCAGGTTTTCCATTTGTCAGGCTGAAATGTCATGTTGTAAAGTTTCACTCATGCACCGAGACAAAGCAAAAGGCAAAAAAAAGGGTGTCTGATGTAAATAAGATGTACATGCAGCTTATCAGCATTAAATAGCTGATGCCACGTGAAAGCGGGGTTCACCCTGAACAGCTTACCAGACCATCAAAAGACAAACACACAAACATCCATTCACACTCACACCTAGGGGTGATTTGGAAAAACCATTAATTTATCCATTCATTCAATTTTTGAACCACTTAATTCTAATTAGGGTCACCGGGAGGCTTGTGAGTGAGAGACATACCTGGCCATTGACAACCCAGTTAGCTGCTTGGAACAATCGATTAACCTAATGTACATGTCTTCAGACTGTGGGCAGAATCCAGGGTAATTGGAGGAAACCCACGCAAGCACAGAGAGAACATGCGAAACGGCCTTGTCGAGCCCAGGACTTGAACACAGGTCCTTCATACTGTGAGGCAGACATGCTAACCACTACGCCACCGTGCCACTTTATTATTGACATTATTATTACTTTTTTGTTTCCAAATCCGAGAATACCACTCAGACACTAGGTAGGTTGCTTGTATCACTTCCACCACCCCTTAAAGATGCAGTGTGAAAGATTTAGCAATATCTACTGCCATCCAGTGGTGAGGTTCAAGATTGCAACTAATTGAAAGTTTATTCATGATTCCTCCCTTTTAAAGCCTGGATGTTTCTGGGATACTGTAGAAACATGGCGGTGCATGATGGCGGCCTCCATGAGAGAAGACATCCCCCCCCCATGTAGTCATGAACAGCTTGTTCTAACGCACCACGGAAACAAAGATTTTTTTTAATGTAATGAAAAATTGTTTATTGATAAAACACTTAATTGCTGCTAAAGATTATCCAAAATATAACAACCCATATCTTTAAAGCCTGCACAGTACAGTCCACACAGGGACTTTGAAATAGCGCTAATAACGCCATGAAATCTTAATGTAGCGTTCTGCAAAATGATAGGCTTCTGAAGATACCCCAAAAAAAAATTTAAATCCTCTAACCCCCCCAAAAAAAACCTTTATTACAGTCGCAGGGAGAATGGAACCCATTCCTGCCAACTCCAGGCAAAGGCGGGGTACAGCATGAACAGCACCCCACAGCAACCATAGACAACAGCCATTCGCACTCTCACCTAGGGAAAGTTTCAACAGCCAGTGGGCCTGATGGGCATGTCTTTGGAGTATCTGGGGGAACCTACCTGATCCCCACAGAAAGGCCTTTGCAGAGCCCAGGAGTCGAACCCAGAACCTGCTTGCTGTGAAGCAGAATTGTTGACCACTACACTACCGTGTTGCCACGTTTTTTCACGCCAGTATTGATCTTCTGATAGAAAATAGTAATGAGAATGCACTGATGAGGGTTTATTCATCATCCCGCTCATTTGCTGAACTGCTTAATCCTATTAGGGTCACGGGGAGGCTGGAGCCTATCCCCACAAACATCTCAGCACTCCATCGCAAGACACACGCAGCCATTCACGCTCATGCTCACACCTAGAGTTAATTTATACCAGCCACTTACAACTGAATGTGCATGCCTGGACTGTCTGAGAAAACCCAGAGGTACTTTTTTCAGAGCAAATTTATCACACCAGAAGGAACATGTGAGATATCATTAATGAAGTGTTATTGAACTCAAACCATAAGAATGTGAGTCTCATTCGTGTTAACTGTGGTGTCGTTGCTCAGGTACCCCAGAGTTCATGGCTCCAGAGATGTATGAGGAACACTACGATGAGTCTGTGGATGTTTACGCCTTTGGCATGTGCATGCTTGAAATGGCTACATCCGAGTACCCTTATTCTGAGTGTCAGAACGCTGCGCAGATCTACCGCAAGGTCACCAGCGTAAGGCTCACCGGAAGCATTTGTATTTTTTTTTTTTGTTATTGCTCTTGTGGTTAAATGGGAAGTTTTAATTTCGTTTAAATATGTTTACAATGAAGCACCTTTAGCTGAAGTGAACAGTGGACAACATGTCTCTGTTCGCAGGGAATCAAGCCGGCCAGTTTTCATAAAGTGAACGATCCAGAAATTAAGGAGATCATCGAGGGCTGCATTCGGCAGAATCGAGGCGAGCGGTAAGAGGGTTCCTATATTCCTTTTGGTACAGTAAACAGAAATGTTAGGAATTTGTATGTAATGCACTTTCCCCATGGCTGTTTTTCACTCAGGCTTTCCATTAAAGACCTGCTGAACCACACCTTCTTTGGCGAGGACACGGGCGTGCGAGTGGAGTTGGCCGAAGAGGACACAGGCACTCAGGACTGTCTGGCACTGCGCATTTGGGTGGAGGAGCCTAAAAAACTGAAGGGCAAGCACAAGGACAACGAGGCCATTGAATTCAGTTACAACCTGGAGACCGACAGCGCAGAAGAAGTGGCTTTGGAGATGGTGAGGGAGTTGTTGGATAATCAGAAAGGGTTTTATTGGCTAATATGTTTCACTATTGAGGAATTGGAGTTTCATCGCAGGTATCACCGGCCACATAATGAAGAAGAGCAGTAGTTTTTTATTTCATGTGATGGTTTGTAATTAGTGTCTCTGATAGTGATGTAATGTTATGGTACCAAATGCATTTTTGCACATTTTAAGAGCACCACCTTTTGGGAAAGGTTCTATGCCTGATGCTCCTCAGTTGCACATTCTTGCTCAGGAGATCTCCAATCCAGACCGTATCTCAGGACCCAAGACCACAGGGCATCGTGTGCCGTTAATGCACCCCTGCGCAAGTGTGCGTCAGGCCTCACTACGTTCCTGTAGTTTTGAACAGCTAACCAATGGGGAAGCGAAAAAGTTTTTTTTGCAGTGCTGACAGGAAGCTGAGTAGAATGGTGAGCACTGAAGAGATTTTATTCAAGATTAGAAGTTTACATTAACGTATGCCCGGAATTGCATATGCACTAAGTAATTGTCAGTTAAGGGCAGCTTGGTAGTACTTGGTGGCAGTTGTATGCCAATTCTACTTTACATTGTGTACATTGTGCACTATATGCCACTAAGTGCACTTTCACTGAATGTACAATTTGATAAAGACATTAGGGCTCAATGTGGACCATTTTGCTTTCCCACTGGTTACCTATTCCAAACATGACAACACTACAGGGATTCTCAGCAAGGGTGCATAAAAGACACAAGAAGAAAACCATACTAGAGAATTGGGACACCCTACTGCCTTGTACTCTTTGGAAAGAACATATAACTGTGGAGCACAAGGGCGCAAGTGTGGCTATCTGGACAAGAAGATGTGCAACTTTAGGTGCTCAGAGCGACATTGAATGAATTTGTCATTTTTGTGGCATTGGTATGTCATGGTTGTGTTGGGCCTGCAATGGACAGTGGACAATGGACAATGGATTAAAATATTCCAGACGAGTTGTTGAGGGTGAGCTGGCTAGTAGGTATATATATACCTACTAGTCACCTCTCATACAGCCACCAGTGAGACACTGTTTTTACCAGAATTTTTATTCTTCTCCTGTTTTCTGTGTCTGCATTCTGTAGGTCAAATCCGGGTTTTTCCATGAGAGCGACGCAAAGGTTGTCGGAAAATCTATTCGAGACAGGATAACTCAGATTAAGAAGTTCCGTGCAACTCGACAACATCAAGCACTAGAGGAGAGGCGAGAGTCTATCCAGGCTGCTGCTTCCGCCAGTTTTAGTTCTTTCCCCTCCTCACTGGGTCCAGGACCTTCTGCTGCTCCTAGTGTTGCCTCTGTGGGGGTCACTGGGGGCCACAGGGAGGTAGAGGACCTGCCAGAGGTGGAGCAACATGCTCGAAAACAGATTCCCATTAGCAGTGCACAAGGCCTCATGGGTAACATGCTCACTTAAAGATATATATCTGACTTGTTTCAAATTTTTATGAGGATTTTCCCTTGATCTGTGAATAAAGAATAATAATCGGTGTACAGAATCAAATCCCTGTCAAATGTGTTTGTCCTCTATGTCATAGTTCTCGTTCTCCACATCAATAACTATGAGTTTTAATTGCATCTTTCAGAAACCGAGAACCTCTCAGCAATCAGCAAAGAATCATTCGCAGGTGTACAGAGCAAAGCTTATTCTTCACCAGGAGACTCTGGAATCTCTTTTGCTAACACTCAAGCCAGCTATCCGACTGGGACATCTGTACGTATTGCCTTTTTTAAAAACACCATTAATCACTAACCATCTAACAAAGTCTGGTGTTTCTGGTATGTGTCTGGTTTCTATGTAACAAAAGTCTGAGAAATTACAGCTCAGTTGGAATCCGTTCATTTAAAAATGACAGAATGTCACGTCAGCATCACGTCAAACACAGGATCCTTTTGTTAGAGGCAAACAGCAGTGTTTTCTTCATTTTTTAGGGAAGAGAGTGTGCAGTAGAGCATCTAAGATCTCCACTAACCAAGGTGGTTGTGGGGCTTCCAGTACAGTTGTCAAAACACAGATCACGTCTGGTGTAATACAGCAGTATTCTCAGATGATAGACTCTCTTGTGTCCAGACACACACGCACACGCATAATAATGTGTGTGTGCACAATCTTATAAATGTGTTGTTTGGACACGGTCATTTATTCCCCCCATTTAAAGTGCATATAGAATTAATTGGTACATGTGTTATGCAGTCAACCAGCTGTGTTTTGAGTGGTGGGTTCAACGGTACTCACTCACTACTTCGTTCATATTCCAGACCGCTTAATCTTACCAGGGTCCCTGAGAGGCTAGCGCTTATCTTACTTATGTAAGTACTTATGTTAGTCTTACTAATGTGATGATGCTTCTAGCACCACTGTGGTCTGTTTCACATGAATTGGTTGTTATAATGAAGCCCAATTCATTAAACATCGGCAAACTTCAGTATAGATTAAGTCACTATGTTTTGTGGCTTATATTTAATGTAAATAATGAGTGGCTAGTCACGCTGATAGGCCCAGCCTTTATTTAGCATATAGATGCACACATGCAGTGTAGGGGTGTAAGAATCAATGACTGTAGAAACATGAATGGCAGCTTCTGGAATCAAATTAGATTCAAGTGGAAATTCAGTAATAATGGTGGCCGGTGTCAGTACAGTTTTTTTAGCTCGGCCTAATCTAAAGTATTGATACAGGATAGCAGCCTATTTTCATCAGCAGGGACTGGGAAATTGGTTAAAATTGAGTGAAATACAGACAAACTTTGAGGAAGAGAAATTCTTGAAGGAGCTAGAGCAGTTTTTTGATGAATGGGCAAAAATCCTAGTGGCTAGATGTGCCAAGCTCATACATGCATATTCTAAGGAATTTGCAGCTTTAACTGCTATGAAAGGATAGCCCTTCAAAGTACTGACTTTCAGGGTGGTGAATAGTTTTTCGTACTATTTCTTGCTTGCTTTACACTAATAAATATTTTGCATCCACACGGTTGTTAGCATGTTGTTTGAGTCAGGTAATCAAACCTCCCAAAATATCCATTTTTTAATTCCAAACTGTTGTCATGGTCTCTGCAATCAGGTAACAGGTGCAAGAGCAGAAATGTACATTGGAGGGCACAAATTAAGGCAAGGGATGAAAAAAAAAGTATGAGACCTCTACTGAGGCTCATGGCAAACAAACAGAAAGAGTCTTTTTAGACAAACAAGTTAAAACTAGCTTGCAGTATTTCAGGCTGCTTTTGTATATATAGGGAAGTTCACTGAGCCACACCAGACAAGAGACCTGAAGCAGTGCACCTGGCGAAAATGATGTTGACATTCATTGTTGTGTTAACATGCAGGTTTTTTTAACATAATGGGCAATATGGAGGTGTATAAAAATGATCCGGTTTGTGTATATAAATGTGGTAAGTAATTTAGTAACTGCAATTACCAACATATGAGATAATGTAATTATTATGAGAGGCCTACCTGTAGTGGTATATACAGAGTAAAGAGAATGTAGAATTTTTGTTTTATGCACTGAATCTTGAGTTTTGCATCAAGTTCTACAGATGTCTAAATTTATTCACAAGGGGCCGGCATGACTGCAGGTTTTCATTCAAAGGGAGTAGGAACCGCACCTTATACCTTTTTGAAATAAAGGTCAGTTGATTTAAACAAGTGAAAGGTGTGGCTCCTGCAAGGTCGGAGTGAACCTGCATGCCACCGGCCCTTTGCAAATTAGAATTAATACCCCGTTCTTCGTTGTCCTCTTACCCTTGGATGATTAATTATTCATACTAATCCTTATTCTTGCTTTCTCTCTCCCCCCCCTTTCAATTATTTCCTTTCCTCATACTGTCTCCGATGATTTCCATTTTCATACATGCCTGCAGTCACTGGCCTCATACTCCACAGATATAACACAAACAGTACTCCCCCAGCCTGGGGAGTCAGTTACTTCTCATACTTCACTTGTACACCCACAGTCATACGTAACTCCCATTTCACCCCAGTCCTCCATTAGCATTCTTTCTGGAGAACCCATCGGATCATCATTAAGCAACCTTATGCCACAAACTAAACAGAGCCAGCATACCGTGTCGCCTTTGCCACACACTAATTTTTCCCAACAAAGTGCAGTTCAGTCACAAAACCAGATAGTGCTAGATCTGCAGACTACATTGCTCCAACAACAACCACCAACACACCAACATCAGGCAGTTGCATTGCAACAAATGGAGCAAATTAACAAGCAGAGTATTTTAATACAACAGACTACTTCTTCAACTGGAATAATACCCCAGAAGGTAGAGAATCCACAGCTCGTTTTGCAGGAGCAACAGCTGCAGTCAAGTGTAATACAACAGCAATATATAAAACACCATCAACAGCAGACTTTGCTGCACAGTCAGCACATAGACCCGCAGCAACAGGCATATGGACAGCAACCTGTGGGAATACCTAAACCACAGTCTGTAATTCAACAGCAGGCCCAACAGAAAATATCTATCCAGCAAGTCTCAGTTGAACAGCAGCAACAGGAGCCACAGGTATTATTGCAACATCATCAACAGTTATATGTGCCAAGTCAGGATGAACCCCAAAAGTTAGCGATGATGCAGTCAGCTACTCAGCACTTACCACTTGTTACTACTCAGCAGTTAGCACAGCAGCAACAACAGACAGAGCCACAAGAAATAATTCAAAAATTACAGCAGTCTTGCAGTCCTGCAGTGACACAGCAAATTGAGCAACAGAATCTGCAGTTGCAGCAAGTACAACAGCAGCAGGCTGTTTTACAACGAGCAGGGGAGCAGCATCAACGGCAGGCTTTATTGCAGCAGCACTTGGAGCAGCGAGCAGCTCTGCTGCGACAACAGCAAATACTTTTGCAACAGTTTGACCGGCAGTCTTTATTACATCAAAATCAACCACATATAGAACCACAGAACTTGCTGATACCACAACAACAAATGGAGCAACAGCCACAACAGACAGAGCACAGCGTTTTATTGCAAAATCAGCTAGAACAACAGCAAAAGCAGTCTTTTTTACAGCAACAGCAGTTGGAGCAAAAACAAATTCTTTTGCAAAAGCAGCACCAAATGGATCAACAACAAGGTGTACTGAGAAAGCAACAGTTTGAACAGCAGCAGCAGTCTTTAATGCGGCAGACATCACAAGCACAAATGCAACAACAGTCAGAGCAACAAGCTTTTAAGCCACAAGTTGACCAACAGCAGATAGAACTACATATACAACTACAGGCTGTTGTACAGCACCAACAACAAAATACAGAGTCACAACAATTACTACCCATGCAACACCAAGAAATAGAACAGCTTCGACAGCAAGGTTTATTTTTAAAAGAGCAAAATGTGAATCAAAAAGGTGTTACTCTTGAGACTGTTCAACAGCATCAGTATGCTCTAATTGAACAGCAGCAGGATCCGCAGCAACATCAACAGCAAGCTGCATTTTTACTACAGCAAAATCAGTTAAACCAACAAGGACCCCTTGGACAACATCACAGTGGACAACAACAAAGTCTTTCTTTTATGCCTATTCAATGTCCACATGATCAGCAACTTCAACTGTTTTTACAACAGTCAAGCCAACAGGTAGCCCATGGGCAACATCACAGTGGACATCAACAAGCTGTAACTCTTGAGACTGTTCAGCAGCAGGCTCTGCTCAAGCAACACCAGGATCAACAGCAAGCTTTGCTTTTACATCAGAAACAACAGTTGGACCAACAAGTAGCCCCTGGGTATCAACACAAAGGGCAACAGCAAACCATAGCTCTTGAAACAGTTCAACAGCAGCAACAGGTTCTACTTCAGCATGAGCAACAGCAAGCCTTGTTACTACAACAGCCTCTTCAATCTCAAAAATGTGTTTCTCAACACAAAACAGAGCAACACCAAGATTTTGTTCAACAGAACACTGTTCACTCTGGGAATCAAGATGGAATTTCTGTCATTGAGTTGGCATCACAAATGGTTACTTCCCAGATGCAAACCCCTGTACACATTGACCAACATAGGCCACCACTGACAGTACATCATACTCAAGGCTCAATACAACAGGAAAGAGTTAATAGTCAAATTCCTTTACAGACCCAAAGCCTCTCAGCACTACAGTCAATAGTTCCATCCCCATCACAAAATAATCCCATCCAGTTGACTCCTCAAGCATTCCTGGCTCCAGTACAGAAGCAGGACTCACCACAGCCACAAGTACGGACCCAGGAATATATTCCCAGTGAAACACAGACTCAAATGATCATGCAGGGACAAAATCTTCCATCTCAAGTTATGCCACATCAAACCATAACTCCTGTCCTCTGTCAACTTCCAGCAATGCCACCATCAACTCACATATCAAGCCAAGTTCAGGCCCCTTCAGACTTGTTCACAATGCCATATCTTCAAGGCCCACAGCACAATCAACACACTATTCAGCCAATGCAGACTGACTTTACACAGGGCATAAAACAGCAGCAGTGTCAGCAAATGGTGCTGTCCCCAGTAACAGTGGCAAATGCCATTGCTGTGTCTTTAGGCACCATAGTTCCTGCTGCTGAAACTTCCACACAACAGTACTTACAGCAGACAGGCCAGGCTCAAAGTCAAGTACAAGGGCAGGCACAGCAACAGGCAAGTGAGATCAACAATCAGACCGTCATGCAGCCCATACCTCTTATGCAGTCTCAAGCTCCTCAACAGTGTGAATCACAGCAAGTACAGCAGCAGCCGGTACACCTGCAGGTTCCGGCCCAGAAAATGTCATCTATACAGCAACCTCCACCATGCCACCAAACTGCTGTGCCATTAGATTTCAATCAACCGTCATCTTCTCTGCCATCTTCTTTGCACTCTGTAGTTACTTCACATCACTTAGCAAGTCAACACTGTCTGACACAAGATCAGTCTGGTGTACTTTACAGTCATATTGCAGCAGGCCTTCCACCTTCACCTCGACACCAACCTCAATCAATCTTACTTGCCCATACTGGCAGGCAGGCAGGGAGTCAGTCACAGACACACACCCACTTACAGACACACGTTCAATCACAGGCTCCCTTAAAAGCAGACACATACACTGAGACTGCAGGCACTTCTGTACAACCACTCTACCACCAACTTCCGCTGCAACCTCTCCAGATACCCTCTAGTCCATCTCATACCTCCCTCATCACTACCAACTTATCAGGCTCTGAGCTTGCCCCCACCACTTCAGAAGTCCCAATGCCAGCTGATGCACAGCTAAGCCAGACTGGGCTAACAGATATAGTTCCGATTTCCCTTGCTTCTGTCAGCACTTCACAGCTCCCTGGTTCTATTGGCACTGCCCTTCCCCCAGACTGTGATCCTGCATTATCAGGCATTGCTCAGGTACAAATGTATACCCTTGTCATTGTAACTCCTTTTTTTTGTTTGTTTATTTGATAATAGTAGAAAATTGCTATAACAATGATCCCTTTTGATTGACTTTTAGACTGTATTTTCTATTTGGTATTCTTATTTTATTTTTATCTAGATATGTAACACCCACAAAATCAAGTTTACACTTACAGAATCGAGCTGCCTATTTCTGAAAGCTTTGTCTATACAGACCTGTTCACATTTTAGTTTTTTCTTTGTTTAATGTTATTTGTTTTTCAATAACAGCTAGCTGATTGTCTTTTTCTGTTGGTATTTGTGTTTTTTATTTTGTGTATATGTTCGTATGTCTCTTCAACTAAATGAATAGGGGAGCCCAAACCAATCTGCCCACCGACATTCTTTAGTAGGGTATGTTTCAGACTCTCACCTTCCTTCAGTTTAAACTCATGCGTTAGGATGTTTTCTTTGATAGTTGTTCAATGAGCCATATGGACTTTTGATTTACCACCTTTGCTTCTAGCTCTGCTCTAGTCAATAGAGAGGAATCTCCGTTACCCTTGCCTTTAAGTGGAGCAGAGAATATTAAGAATCAGCGGAGGTCTTCCTATCAACGGCCTGAGAGAGCCACTCACTTTCAGCTAAGCATGCTTCAGGTAAACATTAGCTTTTCCCAATTTTTATTTTGTAGCATATTTATGTAGCACGCAGTAATGAACAACTACAGAAAACAGGAAATATTTAAGTAAAAAAATAATGACAGATGGGGCTCCCATCAAGTTGTGCATTAACAAGGTGTTTGCCTGTCAACCTGGAGAGTGCAAGCTTGAATCCAGGTTGCTGCATTTAGCCATCTGTAGTAATGAGTTCATGGGAGTTAATTGGCAGAGCTCTTACAGGAGAGAGGGAAGGCATTCATTTACCTCTCTATCACTCAAAACGATCACCAGCCAATCATTGGCGTCTGAAAGCATGCAGAAAGGGGGCAGATAGTGTTTTCCCCCTTGGTCTGTCAGGCTGACCTTAAATATCCATGTGTGAGCTGATTGTAAAGATACAGATGGAAGTCAGCATCACATGTCACAAAGAGGGCACAAGCATGCTTTCCCGGCTGTGTGATTTAGACCACATTCTTGACAGATGGAAATTTACTACTAAATCAGGGGAAAACATTAATGACAGTTTATGTATTTTTAGGTGTCAAACTCTGGAGACAACATGGTGGAGTGCCAGCTTGAAACTCACAGTAACAAAATGGTCACGTTCAAGTTTGATATTGAAGAAGATGCACCTGAAGATATAGCGGAATACATGGTTAGAATTTCAGATTATCATTAATTTAAGATGAAAGCAGATTGGCAGGTGACCAAAAACTGTGGGGGGGGGGGGGGGTTGACAAAATGTTTTGCGATTGTAAATTTGTTTATTTATTTTTAGGTGGAAGAGGATTTTGTCCTTGAATCAGAGAAAGAGCATTTTGTAGAGGACTTGGGGGCCATAGTAAAGAAAGCCCAGGAGATCCTAAGCACTCAGTCGAAGGTCTGGCCTTTCTTTATTATGCATGTGATCAATACATAATAAATATATTGTGGAACACCCCCTTCAAGCTTTGTCAGTAGTTATGTTTTCCTATTAGTTCTGTAGCAAGAGTATCCAAACATTTTGCAAGGGAGGATACAGTGAAGAGCACTGACAGTGATGGAAATAAATCGTGGATTTTTTTTTTTTTTTTTTAATCATCATATTGATATTTAATTTAAAAGTTTCATAAGGAAAGCCACTATAATACTCCTCCCTCCCTCCCTTCTCCCTCTCTCTTTTTTCTTTCCATCATTCTATATAAGACTGGGTCCATGGAGCAGCTGCATTTAAGCACACAGTCAAGTTCAACAGGTGAGAGTATTTAGTATCTGTCAGGCATACTGATGTGTTCCATCTCATTCCTTACTCTTCATTTCTTTTTTATTTTCCAATATTATTATTATTATTGAATAAAAATGTAGTAGTTTCTGAACATGTTAGCTTGATAATGTCACTGCATTGTTGGTACAGCTTCCAATTATCATTTTTCTCAATCTGTAGATTCTGCCCCTCAGTCGTCTCCAGTGGGTCGCTGGCGATTTTTCATCAATCAGACGATTCGTCATCGTGACTCCCAGTCCAACCGTGAAGCCTCAACTTCTTCATCAGCAGGGGAGAGCCAGGGCCAGCCTGAACAAGATAGTCAGTACCAGCAATGTTTGTTCTTGAAGCAGGCTTAAGTCAGTGTTATAGGGCAAGGATTAGAAATACAGTCGGTGGCTCCTGAGAGGCACAACAGAAAGGATCATCAATCCTCCAAAGATTGCCAGTTATCTTAGGATTCCTTGGTAATGTGAGCTACAATATCCAGTGATGGGTCCCATGCAAGATAGGTGGACAGTTCTTTCCTCTGAGAGTGTTAAGCCACTCCTGACATTGCAATAGGCAGCAGTTGAAAATGTACTTTTCAGGTATCATGTGTCTCGAAGGAAACACAAGGTGACCTTCACTCTGCCTGCTTGGCCTGTAAAGTACAGATGCATGATGGGAAGGAATTAATCATTCATTCATTCATTCATTCACATTGGGACTACACCACTGTGCTGCCTGGGTAGGAATGAACCATGACAAAATCAAGCAGAGAAATCAGGATTAAATAAATTAATAATTACAACTAGTATGTTCAATTTTAGTAAATGACTGGAAGTAGGGGTTGTAACCTCTGTAAGTTACTTTTTAGTTGTATAAACACACACACACACACACTCCAACTGTCAGTTAAAATGGTTTTTACACCCTGACAGCAATCAATAATTTAGGAGATATCTAAAAGGGCCAAGAATCTTACTAAACCTGCAGTCGGCATGGAGCTTGTTTATTTGAAGGGGGCGTGCCTTTGTAAAGACCCTTGAAGGCAAGGGACAGTTTAACTTGGTCCCGGAAGAGATGCTACCTTCAAATTTTGCAAGCTTTCCTGATTACCAACTCCAGCTTTAAGCTGGTTTTATTATGTGTGATCCCTGAACTATTTGGGGTTTTTTTTGTGTTACTTGAAGTCTTCTGTCCAGAATGACCAAAACATTTTCTTGCTAATTAGCTAGCTACAATTTTACAATTTACTCTCCATTTCTTTCCATGTCATGTGCCTCTTCCTGTCATCAAAGTGCCCCACTATCATGGTTATAGCTGTCTGTGAGTTTTATGCAATGATATGTCACCTTCATATTGGTTGTTGTTGATGCAGCAGTCTGAAAGATATCTTAAGAAAAATATCCTGATTCTGACAGAACTTTTTCATCAGCCCAACAATGAGCATGTCAGATTTTATATTTTAAGACCACAAGTTTCAACTCACGGCCAAAGATTATTCTTTTGTAATCTATTATTGTGCCTGCGACAGCAAACTTGGCCCAAGCATCGCGCATTGTAAACCTGTTTTTACTAACTGTTATCTGTTTAATAATTACCTTCATACTGTTTATGATTTTCCCCCTCATTTGCTATAGCTTTAGACCATGAGGATTCACAGCAGTCAGACTCTCTGTCTGCAGTCCATTTTCCTCCCTGTTCCTCACTTCCAGTGCCCTCTGTTCCACCCTCTGCTGTGTCTGTCCAAGCCTCGGATCCTACTCCTGGTACCACTTCCTTGGTCTCTACTCCTGGTACCGCTTTCTTGGAGTCTACCAACTCTTATCCACCAGAACTTCACAGACCCTCAGGAGATGCAGTCATCCAAGACATAGCAGCTCCCACCCAGCCAGGTTCAGGGAAAGCATCTGTGATCACTACTCAAGATACAATCCCGAACCAATCTTCATCTGTTCATGTTACAAACTTTCCTAGCAAGGATGTGAGCATAGGTTCCAGTTTTGGCTTAAGTTCTGAAGGTGCTGTAATAATTCAAAGCATGCCTGAGGATCAGACACCGCTTTCTAGCAGTTTGTCTCAGAGCACCCTATCATCTAGCATGTTACACCCTGGAGAACAACTGCAGCAGTTACCCCAAGTGACAACAGTACAGAAACCTGAGCAAGGCCTACAGCCTCAACCACTCCCAGAATCCTATTCAGTACAGTTTGCAAAGGGCAACACTGAACAATCCCAAATGCAGCAGCAGGTCCTGCTACAGCAACAGCAGTTGCTACAGTACACAGCCCATGACAAACTTTCTTCAGCTGCAGAACAAAACTCACAGCCCTGTCAAGTCGAGCATCCGGCATCTCATTTTCATCCTGTGCCTCCACAGCATATCCCATACCAGCAGGGACTGTCGGAGCTTTCACTGGAATTACTAGGCCAGCAGAGTGCTCATTTACAGTCACATGCAAGTCTGGAACAGATGCAACTGCATGGGGTAGTGCAGCAGCAGACCGTTCCTTTGCAGCAGTATGTGCAGCAGGAAACAGTGCAACACCCTAAACCACTGACCATACAACCTCAGCAACAATTAGAAGCACAAGAACCGTTGTTGCATAGAGTACAGACTCAGTCACTGATTTCAAATCAGGTCCCTCTAGAGGAAACCCAACCCCAGCCCAAGCCAGAGCAGGTGTTTCAGCCTGCACCCCGTCTTGTGCAGAAGCAGCTCTCTATTCAACATGTGGAATCCGAGCTCTCTACAGGAATGGTCACTACCACCGATGACACGTTCAGCCAGTCTGCTCCTTTGCAACCATTACCTGATGCCTCTCTCCAACTTCTGTCATTCTCAGAGACAGCCTTGCCAGCTCTGGCTCACGTGTTGTCCCCTTCTCCTGTCCAGCCCTCATCAGTAGCTGAATCGGACAGTGAGGGACCTCCCAAAATTGAGTTTGTTGACAACCGAATAAAGACACTGGACGAGAAGTTGAGGAATCTGCTCTATCAGGAACATAGTGGCAGTGGGGCCACCATCTCCACCCACGCTCCTGACCTGGCCTCATCCTCAGCGACACTTGCCACATCAGCCAAGGAAGAGGAGTCATCTGAGTCACACACACTGCCACCCTCGACCATTCCACTCCCTTCTGCCTGCTCTTCAGACACTTCTCCACATTCTTCCTCCTCTACTACCTCCTCTACCACCTCTCGCTCTTCCTCCACCTCATCAGACAAAGAAAGGGAGAGAGCAGAAGATTACATTTCCCAGAAAGATCCAACCCCCTCCACTGCTGTGGAGCAACAACCTGCCTCATCCTTATCCTCCACTTCTCCACCATGCTCCCTCATTTCCCCTCCACAGGAGACTGTACCTGGACCTATACCTCCACTCAGTGAATCTGCAGTCCTTGTAAGTTGGGTCTGAGTTTTAAAAAAAACAAACAAAAAAAAAAAACAGCCTGGCTGCCAACTAATGTTAAACTAAATGTTACTAACAAATAATTTAATTGCTGTTAATCTTTAATAAAATTATACCAGCCAGCCATCACATTACGACCTGACTTGTCTGCAGTGAGGCAGCCCCATATACAGCAAGCTGCAATGCACTGTGTTTTGCCCGTAATCACATATGGCATTTACGGTTTCATCAGTTTATGCTGCAGTAGCCTTTACTCCCAACGTGCATCAGTGAGCCTTGGGCACCTCTTGCAGGTCTTGTAGAGTGTTCCTGTTGTACATAGTTAAGAACCTATCAACGGTGGGCCAACAAAAGACACACAATGAAGCAACAAGAGTATTGTGATTGCCAATGCTCTTTGATGCATGTGGGAGGAGAAGGCTAGTATGTCTGGTCAGATCGCACAGAAGTGCTACTGTATCACAAACTGCTGAATCTGTTAATGTACATATATCATTGATTCACACTGTATATCTTATGTATGTACTTCCAGTAGTGTATTTTTGACCTCACAATGTCTCTCTCTCTCTCTCTCTCTCTCTCACTCTCCCACACTTTCCTGTATACCCAGGCTGTCACCTCTGACAATGCCACGGTAGATGCCCTCCAGCCTTCCTTCTCTCAGCAGGCCCTTGCACCCGCAGCCGGACAGCAGCAGCAGCAGCAGCACAATGAAGGAGGTGGATATTTTGGCCTAAACCTGACTTGTCCTAGTATCAGAAATCCTGTTAGCAAGAAATCCTGGACTCGCAAATTCAAAAGTTGGGCGTGCAAACTGCGCCACTCCACCAGCTTGTTCAAGAAGCCCAGAGTGCAGCAAGGTAGTGTCTGTACAGAGTGCAAGTGAGAGCGAGTGAGAGGTGTGGGTGGGCATTAAATGAATGTGCAGATGATGTAGCATATGAATCTGACCCCTTCCCTTGATAGATTAGAAATGAAATAATTAATAACTAATAATCCCAATGACTGTTTAGGATGTGATGTGATTGTCACTATTTCTGGTTGCTCGGATACCGGTAGTACTTTAATTATTGTTACAAAGTAAACATGATCGGAAGCATTTATAACCTATGGAGCCGTTGACTTTTATTCAAACACATCCAATCTAGTAAGAGTGACGTTTATCATTAGTTGGATCATACGCTGGGGTAGAATTTAAATATATATAGGCAGTGGTTCACCAACCTACTGGACACACTTCATATTTTATACTTTATTTAAAAGAATCTTTATTTTTAATTTGCAAGAAGATCCTGGTTTTGAGGCTCGTTGAGGGTGTTTGCATGTTCTCTCCGAGTTTTCTCCAGGTGCTATGGTTTCCTCCCACTGTCCAAAAACATGCACATTAGGCAAATTGGCTGTTCCAAATTGCCCCAGGTGTGGATGTGAGTTTAAATGGTGGTGTGTTTTGCCCTGCGTTGGTCTGGGGAACTGTTCAGGGTGTACTCTGCCATCGCCTTCTGGCGGCTGGGATAGGCTCCAGTCTCCCTGTGATGAGTAAGTGATTGAGTGGGTTACCCAGGGGTATGAAAAGTGGAGTGGAGTGAAACATAGGAATATAGGCTGTAGAAGAACCCAGACCGTACAGTCCCTGATGTGAGCATCTAGTCTAGTTTTTATACTGCAGTAAAACCAAGCTCAGCCCACCTCATCCTGCCCCTCACTTGCCTGCACAGTTAAGCTACCCATCTCACAGTTTCCACTCTTACCCGATATCAAGGCACACTTGCTGATCAGTGTGGACCAGACACTTTGAGGTTTGCACCTGTATTCATGTTTTGCCTGCACTGTCTCAATTCAGTTTCTAAGCAGATCCTTTCTTGAACTGCAGCAGGTGTAAACTTCAGAAGTACAAGTAGCATTGGCCCAGTGAGTGAAATCATTGTGGCACGATTTCCTTCCTTCCTGATAGTTAAACAGTAAGGTCCACTATCTAGCTAAGTATTATTTAAACTATTCTATGGTTATCAATTTACAAATAAAGCAAAAGAGTATATATACTGTACATTATACACTCAGTGGCCAGTTATTAGGTATACTTTTAATGCAACTATCAGTGGTAGTAGATCCCCTTAACTGATATGCACACTGTGTCAGACCTGTATCCTTTTCCATTAGAAGAACATTGCTGACCAGACATTTAGTCGGTGTCCCATTTTTTAAACACATCATTAATACTGACAGAGTGTGGCACTGCTGTGAAACACTATACTGCTATATTATTAACTACTTAGACTTATCTACTTACCTGTTCTTAATATGATGGTCCATCATATTGGTACTTTTAAATACTGCAGATTTTTGCACATGCATTACTTATGTTCATCTAAACTACACAGCTATGGTAATCTGATTGGTTCGCTATCTCAGGTTCACTACGCAGTTATTGAATAAGGCAAAGTTGACAGGGTGTTATCAGCCGAATCCGAATAATTGACGTGTTTACAGTTATTGAAATTAATTAGTAAAATAATTAGTGGAAGTGTTACACCGTGCAGATGATCTGTTCAGTGTCCACCTGATCTTTCTCTCTAAGTTTACTTTTCTCTGTTTCTGTGTAGTGATATGCTAAAACTTTGAATGAGTTTAAAAATACACCATAAGCTATGCAGTGCTTATACGCTGTGCCTGCAGAGTCCACTTGACCGTCCAGTCTAATAATTAAAATATATAAATTTTAGTTATTGTTTACATTTCTTTGTGTAGTGTGAGTGTGTATTTGTTGTTGTTTTTTATTATTTACTTATTTGTATTGAGTCAGAAATGTTGTAGGTTTAAATGAGTTGCAAAATTAGGTACCATTTTGTAGATGCTAAATTGTTATACCTAAAAAATGGCAACTGAGTGTTATCTGCCGAGATGAAAAATTAGATGAGGCCTGTTCAGTCACTGATTTTTTTTTTTCATTATCAGAGTTTCATATTTTGCAAGCCAACATGCTATGGATCTGTACTAGTCATAGTACCGACTGGGTAAAAGACAGATATAATGTGAGATGCTTTTGAACACTACAGATCCATAGCATGTTGTCATAGCATTGCTGTATATACATACACACATTATACATATTATATATACATACACAGAGCGTTTGAGAGTGTGTGTATGTCAATGTATGTGTGTATTATTTGTGTACACATGTATATATAAATAACACACGTAAATATTTATATATGCGCGCGTGTGTGTGTGTGTGTG
>JBCNYG010000020.1:25448415-25465189 GCA_039654305.1 Porochilus rendahli
CACACCTAGGGGTGATCTGGAACAGCCAGTTAGCCTACTGTGCATGTTTTTGGACTGTGGGAGGAAACCGGAGTACCAGGAGGAAACCCATGCAAGCACAGGGAGAACATGCAACTCCACACATAAACGCCCGAGCTGGGAATCGAACCCAGGACCTACCCTAGTTTATAAGTTTGTTAAATTTTTTTCTTGAATTTTTGTGTAATCAATTTAGTGATCTTTAGAGTTTGTCCAAATGTTTTCTTATTTTGTATTCATTCATTCTTTTTATAATCATTCATTACCGAGGCGACTGGAGCCTATTTTAGCCGACTCCCTGAACGTTTCATCAATTCACCGCAGATTAATACAACCATTCACACCCTCACCCAGGGGCAATTTGAAACAGACATTTTTCCTAATGTGCATTTCATTTCACAAAAAACGTCTTTGCCGTGCCCGGGACTCAAACCCAGGACCATCTTGCTGTGAGGTGAATTTGCCGCCCGTTATCCGTATTATATTTCACATGATGTATTGTTTTCTTTTCACCTCGTTTTCTCTCTTTCTCTCTTCCTGGTTCTCCTGATCTTCCACAGACACATCAAGGAGGTAGTGTCACTACAGGCACAGCAGAAGCAGGAACTACTGGAGCTCTACAAGCAACTGCGCACTAAGAAAGATTACCATCAGCCCCCTTCATCTCCTGCAACATCACTGGCCATTTCACCACGCAGACCCCGCTCCTCTAAACCCAAACTCCGCCCTCGTCCTCATTCCCACACTGACAATTACGGAGTCACACAACAAGGTGCTGATCATCTCTTTTTAAAAATAAATTATTCATGAGCTGCATGTGCTTGTAATAGTTTTAACTGTAGGTGGAGAAAATTCAATGGAGATTAATAGATAAAGGACCTCTTTTAACATGTTTGGGGGCTTCTTGATTTCCGTGATTTAGTTTTGTTCATATATGCCCATGTGTATGCCCTTATTAATTTGGAATGTGTAAAAACATACCCATTCTCAGGTTCTCTACAGCAATCCAGCAGTTATTCTGGTGAGGAGCCAAACCGACTGCACTCTTACTGCAAATCTGAAAAAACAGCTTCACTGACCTCTAAAGCAGGTATGAAACCAAACAGATTCTCAGCTCAGTGCATGGTAGAGGTTACAGAAGAGGTTACTTGGTAAACGGAGCAGTACTTGAGTACCTGTAGCTGCTTTCTTTGCCATATGCCACATCGTCTAGGAGACCTCTCCCCACAGCAGTGACTAGTGATTTCGTCGACTATTTCATGCAACCTCTAGTGCAGTGGTCACCAACACTGTTACTGGAGATCTACCTTCCTGCAGGACCTCTTTTAGCTGATTAGGAACTACCTATAGTGGAGCACCATAGGTATGGAACATGATTTGGATGGTTGTCCCATGTCCGTGCCACAGGAAATCCAATAATGCTGCCACGTCGCTATGATGACGGGCAGCAATGAAACTCGCACAGAATGAAACACACAATCTGATTTAGGTCGGAAGTCACACTGTCATCGAACAACACAATACCATACGTGAACGGTAACACGTAATATGAACCCGTTAAACGGATAATTAAACTAATTAAGAAAACCTGTAATACAAATGAACCTGTAAATCAGCAAGGGAAAGGCACTGAAAAGAAAACTGGATGTTCTCCTTTCACTCCAATCCGTGTCTCTGTCCACCCTGCAGTATAAATGGGTAGCCCTTCGATGCACTTGTCTCATCCAGCAAGAGTTGAACTCCTAGTCGATTGATGCTACAGAAACTGGGATAAGCTCCAGCTTTGATGAGCCACTAGGCTCTGGTGTAAAAAGCCCAACAGTCTTACCTGAAGTTGATTTAGCCTTTAAAGGAGCCACGATTCTCTTATAACACCAGCCTCAGTCATCTACCAATAGAGATATCTATTTTATGCCTAAATGTATTTGTGAGTGTAGAGCACTTTGGCGAACTGCTGTTGTTTGATAAATAAAATAACATTAAAATGACATCAGTAATCAGATGGTGAAGTATGGCATGATTATGGTTGGAACTGAAGTCTTCAGGGAGGTAAATATCCAGGAGCATGGTTGGTGACCACTATTCTACTGCGTAATATCTTTTGCTGTGCCGTGTTGACATTCTGCCTGTCTGCGTTCCTTCAGCCCAAAGTCCATCCACCAGCAAGAACACCTTCACAGACAAACTACAAAAACCTGTAGATGATCTGACAAAGGAGTCCACTGGACCTGCCACCACCAAACCTTCACTCAATCAGCTCGAGCAAATTCAGCAAGCACAGGATTTAGGTGGCTCGAACCAACCAACGCAGGTAATGCTGTTCCTGTAATCTCCGGGAGGTTATGTCTTTGTATGTGTTTGTTTGTTTTTTCTGAGTTTTTCTTTTGTTTGTTTGTTTGTCTGTTGGCAAACTTTTTTTTATACTTTACACAAAAAGCTATGAATGGATTTTAGTAAAAAAATTTGGAGTATTGCCCAAGTAAGACCCCATTATTTTTTAGAAATTATCCAGATCAAATAGTGGATCCCGGATATTTTGTAAAGATTAAAATTGTGAGATTTTTTTTTTCTTCTTTTTTTTTTTTTTTTTTTTTAAGTGTGGTATTACATCAGGCCCATCTGTGTACCTGTTGTTGTTGTTGTTGTTGTTATTATTAGTTCCAGGTGGAGGTTTTCTCATCTTTTTGGTTGTTTTATTGGTTTGTTTTGGGGGTTTTTTTGTATTGTTTTTGCTTCCTGGTTTTAAAACACAATATTACGTAAATCTTCTAAAGCATTAAGCACAGATTGTAATTGTATAATTTTTATAAGTAAGTAATCTGAAAGTGAATGTTCGTGAATTTAGACATAGCTTTACTCTGCACTGAAATTATTCATTTTTCTATTTATAATATTTATTTTGTACTTGTACAAATGATCTGGAAGAAATGTAGAACATGAAAAAATGATTGCATGAACAGCTATTGATTTGACAACACATGTTGAACCCTCCAACTGTTAGACGCCTCATCATGATAAATACTAATCTTATCTAATGTGCCTTATTGTACTGTAATTTGGATTTTGTGCAGTGCTTACATTCCCTTAACCCATTTGTAGTGTATTGATATTTTGTATATGTCTTTCTTTAGGCCTCACTAGCACCGTTGTTCCCTGTGACATCCCTAACCCCCAGGAGTTCTCCTGCATCAGCCAGTAGCACAGAAGGCCACACCCTTTCAGCTTGCGTTCAACCCTCCATCCCTCCTGTATCACAGCGCAGCCTTCACACACAGCCGCTTCAGTGTGGCCAACCCAGCATGTCAGTGTCTAGTGTAGCCACCTCTGTGGCACCTCACCCCACTCCTCCTTCTACATCCTTGCCAGCTCCATCAACCTCCGTCGCCTCCACAACTTCAGTCGACTCCTGCTCCTCCACAAATGCGTGATAGTGCTTTTGCGTTCGGACAATGGTGCGAACAGATGGGACAACAGAGTAAAGCTATTTCCCACCTTGAGAATGTGAAAGCCAAACATGAATTTTAGTTCTTCTGGGTATGGACAGATAAATAAATATTTTAAAGAACCTTTTGACATTATGTTACTTTGTTTTTTATTATTATTTAACAAAAATGTTAGTGAAAGGACTAAGTGCAATTAGTAACTTAGATTTAAAATCAGCCTATTGCATCATTGTAATGTGTGTCCGCTATGCTAACGATAATTTTTTGGAGTCGGATACTAAACAGAAAGTTGCCATTTTAATGGCATTTAGTAGAGCACAAAACGTCTTAAGCCGCGTGAGCAATCACATGTTCCACAACAGAGCACGAAGCCCGTTAAGCCGGAGCCATTGTCTCAGCCATGTGACCCTCAACACCGTTTTACAATGTAATGCACGGCATGTTCATGTTTCCTCTATTTTACAAAAATGTTTGTAACGAATAACATATGCGATTAGTTCTGGGGTTATGGTAATAACATAAATAATGAGAGTAAAAATCAGATATAGTATTAGGCACTGCCTGAAGGTGGAGCTGTCAGCATAACTCAACTTATAAGAGTAGTGCAGTTCCTTTAATAGCTGAAACCTCAGCCCCGGAGAAAACCAATTAATTAATCTCCACTGTGTTTGCAGACTGTGTTCCGCAGTGAAAACAGGAAAGGATAACACTGAGTTTTCTTTTCACTCGCTGCTTTCTGCGTTCATTTGAATCACCTGTCGTCTTAGTTTAATCATCCGTTTAACGAGTTCATGTTCCGTGCTCCAGTTCGTGGTTGGTGTTGTTTTGCTTGGCGAAAATTTGTGTCCCCTTCTGAGTTCGATTATATTTTCTATTCTGTTTGAGTCTGAATGGTGTTTTTTTTATTTATGTTTTATTTATGTGTTGCCTTTTGAGATGCAAATTAGCGACACCTAACAGCCAACCAGCATCAACTCAGGCACAAAAATGGGACAACCATCGACGGCATGGTTCATGTCTGTTGGGCTTTGCTTAGGAGCTCCGCTATTAATAAGGAACTCCAGAAAATTCAAGTCAAAGTCAATAGGAATTCAAAGCAGCAGTAATTGCAGTACATCTTATTTCTTTTTAGCAGACTCTTCCCGTCAGATCTTTTAGTAAAGTTGTGCAGGTGCCAAGAAGCTTCAGCTGAAGCAAATTCTGCCCAGTATTGTACTAATGTGTTTTGCACAAGTAACTACATCCTGCTGAGCACATACTACTGTGAATCTCCACATTGTTTAAAAAAAAAAAAAACATCATGAGTGAAATCACCTTTCCGAGTAGCATTTAAATGCATCCCCCTCCTTCAGATTTTGAGGCCAGCCTTAAACAATTACTGTTTACATGTATATCATTTATTTTTCTTGCATAAGAATAAAGTGAAAATAAAATTGTGATATACGGATACACTAAGCAGACATCAAGTGGGCTTGTACAGTTAAATACTTTCCATGGGTTTTGATGAGGCAGGGATGGGCAAAAAAACACTGAAACAAATTTTAAAGTAAGATGCCAAATACCTTAACTCTAAGTGTGTAAAAATGTACAAAACACAAAACCTATGCCTTGTATCAAGATGCAGGATTTTTAAAATACACTTGGCCGACTGGTGTTTAAAAAATGCTAAACATTTATTTTCCAGTAGTGCATGAAATCATCTTCCATCGATCAGCCAATTTCATCTCTCCTTCAGCCTTTTAAAGTGGATGATGTTTGAAAGCTACGTCTCTTCTTTGCCTAACGTGGCACGCCATAAAGCTAACCTATGTAACCAGGAAGCAGACCAAATATTCTGACCTGCGGGTTACATCCCAGATTTCCACATATCCTTGTTATCTTCCAGATGAAGGTTAGTTTTAAAATAACTAACATTTGAAAGCTATAGTGTGTTTGAATTAGAGAGAGTGTTTAAAATGGATACATTTAAAATATTAGCATGAGTTGTGTTGTCATGTTTGTGCCCATCTTCCCAAGACTTGAAGCTCATATTGGTTGACAGGGACATTCAACGTAGCATTTAGCAGAATTTGATCCTTTGATCTGGCAATCCGGTATCAAAATGGTATAGGGTTATCCGCCAAAGGGTGAGTAAACCAGAAAATCCAGCACAATTTCA
Organism: Porochilus rendahli; assembly: GCA_039654305.1. Lineage (NCBI taxonomy): Eukaryota > Metazoa > Chordata > Actinopteri > Siluriformes > Plotosidae > Porochilus > Porochilus rendahli. The sequence continues at coordinate 25,454,035 of JBCNYG010000020.1, forward strand.
CAGAAACATATGCTAGCTGTAGCATTTCTGTCAAAAAAGCTAGAATTTCACAGTTGCATGTTTTGTTAATCTCTGCTGATATTCTGCAGTCATTTTATTATGCAGTACAGAGAATCAACTACATATTGTGCCTTTAATGATTAATCATCTAAGTGTAATAATTTAGAATAACTTGGCATAGTCATTAATATGGTGGCACGGTGGTGTAGTGTTTCGCCCGTCCACATCACAGCAAAAAGGTCCTGGGTTCAAGTTCTTGGCTTGGCTCAGGCGTTTCTGTGTGGAGTTTTTAAATAACCCAGCTTGCATGGGTTTCCTCCTGGTACTCCAGAGGTCCATAGACCTACACATTAGGCTAATTGGCTGTTCCAAATCATTCCTAGGTGTGAGTGTGACCAGCTGTGTGTGTGTTGAACCTGCAATGGAATGCCCGAGTTGTTCGGGGTGTACGCCCAGCTGTTTGCTCAGTGTCGGCTGAGATGGGCTCCAGCTTTCCCGCAACCCTAGTAGGATTTAGCGGTTAAGCAAATAACTTAATAATTATTGATATGAAATATCTTTTTCTAGTTGGTGTCTGGCGAACAATCATTCAGACATTTTCACTTAATGACCTTAATTTTATTTTTGTCAGGGGTTTTTTTTTTTCAACATGATCCCATTCATGGATCATTTACAAAATTTAATAGTTTGTTACTTATACCACACCCTACTCTAGGAAAAAATTTCAATCAAAATCTGTGTTCAAAATCAGTTATATTGCACACAAACAAAGAAACAAACAAGCAAGTAAACCAACACATTTTGCATTTTAAAAATGTTCTTATCTGGAAAATATATTGCTGTATTTTTGAGCACAAAATACTAAAAAGTATTTTATAAAATATGAAGCCATCTCCGTCATACCTATAAAATGAATCGAAGCATATTTTGTATTTAAACATCAGTATTTTAAATGCATGTAACATAAATAATGCCCATCCCTGTCAGAGGACAGAAAAGTTCCCAGCACCATGCGAGTCAGTCATGTTGGTTGAAATTGTTTTTTGCCACTTTAAACACAGTGTGAAGGAGATAAAATAAAAATGCTCTGTATTTTTGAAATGGCGGTCGTGGTATAACGTTCATAAGGACTGCAGGACGAGACAGAAAAGAAAAGTCAGGAAAAGGACGGAAATATGTTTTGTAACGTTACTAACTGTTGACTTTGTGGATGTGACGTGAATATGACTGTTGCACAAGATTACGGAGAATATTTCCAGTAAATGTTTTGCTTCTTTGTTTTTGGTGGTGAGTTTATGTGCCGTCACTTCACTGACATTCTCATTTCATGCCGCTGTTCTTTCGATCCTGAAGTGTTACCAAAATGTAATCTAAAAGAAAGCATTATTTTTGTATTTTGAACTGGCTTGTAAAAAAAAAAAAAAAAAAAAAAGAAGAAAATGTACAAATGATGTTGATTGGTGTTACAGAAGCTTTAGTAGTCTTATAATGGGTCACATTGGTTCGCAGCTCTGTTGGTGGAGTTCCCCTGCTTCAGTTCTCAGATTTCTACACGTCACAAAGTTCAAACTTTTCCGGATGTCTCCACTGCAGTTCAGTCTTATTTATATATAAAACAAACTCAATCGTTTTCATGATCACGTTTACTGGGGGACCCGAAGTATTCTAACTGAGCACCAACGTTTAAAGGCTTGTGATCCAGACTAAGACTGCAGGTGATTAAGCGACTGTACAGTGAGAACTAATGCAGCTGTTGATTTCCTTTGTTTTGTAACTAACTCGAATAAATGATGGCGCTAAACCCCAAAATGTGATTCTCCTTCCATGTGATAAATGAAAATTTGTAAATCCAATCAAGGGTGGCACCATTGCATAGTGGGTCCTGGGTTCAGTCAGAGCGGTTCTGCATGTTCTCCCTGTGCTTGCACGGGTTTACTCTGGGTGCTCCGGTTTCCTCCAACAGTCCAAAGACATGTGCGTGCACATTAGAGTAATTGACTGGCCCTAGGTGTGGATGTGAGTATGAATGGTTTTGTGTGTGGTCTGGTGAGCTGGTCATGGTGTGACCTGCCTTTGCCCAGTGTCGGCGGAGAGAGGCTCCAGCCTCCCTGTGACCATAGTGGGATCAAACGGTTTGAGAGAAATTCAAGCAAATGGAGTGTTAATACAAAATTTTGCCAGCAGAGGGCTCTAAATTCACAGAGAAGTACATTCTCATGCTTTTATTCGGAATGCGGTGGAATATTATCCAAGCTCAGGCCACTGTAACAGTCCAGGGATTTAAACTCTCAACCTTTTTGTCTTTAAGGCATTAAAATGTGTATTTGTGTGCCAAAATATGGTCAGTGAGTATCACTAAGGGTAGGGCATGACTCTTTAGATGGGTTAGCATGTCCTCCATACAGCAAGAATGTTCTAGATTTGAGTTGCAGTACCGGCAAGGGCTTTCTGTCTGGAGCTTGCATATTTTCTCCATGCTTGCTTGAGTTTCATCCAGGTACTCCGGTTTCCTCCTATAATCCAAAGATGTGCACATTAAGCTAATTGGCAGTACCAAGTTTTCTCTAGGTGTGAGTGTGAACCCCACCTTCACGCCGAATCGACTGTAATAGGGCCCAAGCTCCATAGGGAATGAATGACCTTTGAGTGCCTCCACTGCTGTTGTTCATGTATAATATAGGTACTATTAAGATTCTTTCAGCGGCACGGATAAAGAAATATAAGACAGGTGCAAGCTAACGCATGTTATTCCCAGCTGTCCGAATATCAGTGTGAACACATACATAAAAGCAACGACAATAGAAGGAATCACAGAGATGATTCCTGATCCGAAACGAAGACCTTCCGACACCGTAGCTCTTTCTCGGTCTGTGTATAAGGTGTCAAAGCTCAAAGCGTGCCATCTAAGCCCATTTTTTAAATGCATTCATTTTTTTCCCGGAATTAGAACAAAACATAATTACGACTCATTTTGAGTGGCTTGATGCAGCGGAGGCTGTGATTTCAGATGTGAGCTGTAGCGTGTCGCATGCACTGAAATGTACAGTGGCCAGTTTGTTGGTTTCAGCCATGTTCTATCCTGGGTTCACAAGTCAGCTCGGTTCTTGACAATGTGCCCATTGTGAGTGACGGGTCTATATGCATCCATCAATGGGGGAATTTAGCAGTAAGACATGGCTGCGACACAATGATGCTCTTCACAGTGAACAAGAAAGCCATGCAGAAGCTCTGCAAGCAAGGATTCACTGTAACTGCTACGAGGCGAGCCGTAGACCTCCGCTTGTCTCTGGGACGCTTCTGTTTGCAACGACAACTGGTTCCAAACGTGTCTATTCCTATAGCGCCGTTCTTCTTTTAGAATATCTTTAGAATTAGTATCTATTGAAAGCATTTCAGTGTGTTTTATGCTATAGTGTTAGTATATACACAGTAATGCTAATAATGTCTGCTTTCACCAATGCCAAGACCATTTTTCGGCACCTTTTCTTCAGTGAATACATAAACAGTTTCACTGCCCCTAATAGCCCCCTGTTCTTCATGGTCAATGGACATTTATAATTATTAATTCAAATGTAGAGGAAAGCAACGCAAGGGAGTGTATTTCATACCATACTGTACTGTACACTACTGCTCCATACATCAACTTAAATTAGATTTCTTTTCATGCTTTCATGGCACTTGTTTTTTTGTAAGTCTGGACAAAACAAGTAGCTCTAGCGTCCTTACAGAACAGTAAATGAATGCAGCGCAGCTTATTGAATAATAACCGACAAGCAATTATGGGCAGATGGGACTTCAAACTGGTTTTTTTCAGATGAGACAGAGAAAGCAACTGAATATATGCCCCTTATACTGTATTACAGAAGGTCCTGGGCTCAGTGAGGGCGTTTCTGACTGGAGTCTGCATGTTCTCCTCATGCATGCATGGGCTTCCTCTGGATGCTCTGGTTTCTTTCAACAGTTCAAAGACATGTACATGTACATTAGGCTAATCGGCTGCCCCTAGCTGAGGATGTGAGTGTGAATGGTAGTTTGTGTGTTGGATCTTTTGATGGTCTGGCGAGCCGCCCATGGTGTACCCTGCTTTCGCGCAGAGACTTTCCTGTGACACTTCGGCAAATGAGTGAGTAGAAGAGGGACATTCAAGCGTTCAGTTTCCTCCTACAGTCCGAAGACATGCACGTTAGGCTAACTGGCTGTTCCAGGTTGCCCCTTGGTTTGAGTGTAAGTGTGAATGGTTGTGTGTTAGCCCTGTCATGATCTGATGAATTGTTCAAGGTTTACCCCGCCTATTCTGGACAAGAATCGGCTAAGTTAGGTCGCCAGACCATCGTAGAAACAACATACCTAGAGTCGATTTGGAACAACCGATCAGCCTAATGTATATGTCTTTGGAATGTAGGAGTAAACCAGAGGAAACCACACATGCACAGAGAGAACATGCAAACTCTGCACAGAAATGCCGTTGCTGAGCCCGGGACTTGGACCCATGACCTTCTTGCTGTGAGGTGAACATGCTGATCCAGAGTGACTTACAATTAACTTTTTTATAAGTACAACCGAGCGACTGAGTGTTAAGTGCCCGACACCCGACTTTGGTGCTACTCGGGCTTGAACCCCTGACCTTGGGATCAGTAATCCAGAGCCCTAACTACTGAGCCACGATTGCCTACTGTGTTAAAATGACCAGGAAGTGCAAATAGAATGAGAACAGGAAGTAAACAACTGACTTTTTGACTGTGGTGACTTTGAACTCTTGGCAATAAAATTAATATGCCTCTTTCAAGTGGAAGCCTTTGACAACAACTTTCCTCAGTAGTCAATTTACTGACAAATATTTAAATTTTTAGTTCCACTCTAATACGTTTACTCATATATCCCTTAGGCGTTAAACCCAAAGTGGACCCGTCTGTTAATAACTATTGGTTTGGTACTCCTATCATGCCCCAAGAAACCCAAAAAGATTGAAAAACAAGAGCACCCAGAGAGTGTAAACCTCTGTCAAACCCAGATATAATTCCCTTTATGGACCAAAATGTCAAAAATAATTGAAATCTCTTTCACAATGCTGAAAAATCGTCTTGCGATGGCCTGGCGAGCTGTCCAGGTTGTACCCCGCCCTCGCCCAGAGACGGCTGAGATGGGCGCCAGCCTCCCCACGACCCTAATTAGGAATAAGCGGTTCAGAAAGTGAATGAATGAATATATTGTTAATAAATTCAATGGAACGGAACAATGGTTCTGATTTTGTAGTTGTTCCTTCATTAGAGTTTCATTCAGTTTCTCCACAAATCATTTGATCTAATTAGTTTTATACCTTTTAAAGATCACACAAGTAATTTCCTAAGTATGTACTTCTGTAGTAAAGCTTTCATCAGTTTCTCAGGCTCAGTGAATATAATTAACTATGCAATTGTCAACAGCAAGAGAACTAATGGATTAGCATTAAGTACAACTTGTTATAATGAAAATAGCAGGATTGCACGTTCCAAGATACTTCAGGAAGCAAGGGTTTTAAAAGCCCAAGCCATTTAGTTTAGCCTCAGAGGTGTTTTTTCTCAGAATAGATGAGTGCAATGTGAATTAATAATGTCCGTTTTGTCCCTGATTTTCAACATGATATATAAATATGATTCTTTCCCGACATTGTCCAGGACAGTAAGGTATTGAAGATGAATAAATGAATTAAAAATATGTCACAGAATTTAAAAAAATTAGTGTGGAATCCCTGTTGTTCAGTTATTCCCTCTAGGAGAACCTTTAAAGGTTCCACATGGACACTTAAAACAGAGGGTTCACATTTCTGAAAAAAGTGTTTAAGTTAAACCCCTCGGTTTTAAAATTAGGGATATATATATATTTTGTTTACTTTTTTTTTTTTTTTTTTTTGCTTATTAGAATGTGGATGTGCAAAAATAGTAATAATGCCATCTATAGCAATTAGGAATAAAGGGTTCGTATGACTTAATTTTGTAAATATATATTTTATATAATTAATGTAGGAGTAACCGATCAGGCAAATAAATATCACATAATATATTTCATATTTCTTGCTGTAAGGTGGACGTGCTAACCACAACGCCATAGATATATAGTACGAGGCATTTATCAAGTAAAGTAGGCTTTGTTTTTTATTCCTTCGTATTGGTGTAAATGTTTTAATCCATCTCATGTAATTTTTATATATATATATAAAGATGTATATTATTATTCAAGAGTTTCGGCTCAGTTAGAATGAGTTCAGTAGGTTTCCCCAAGCTGTTGACTAGCACTTTATACCTTAACATTCATAAACTTGAAAATGTAACCCACTTCCTCCAGCATGGACTGAAAGTAAAAAAAAATAAAGTAGGAGGAAAAAAGTACCACTTCTCAAGAGGATAAACACATTAAACTGTCCAGCTTTTGTAATCTCTCTTAAACCTGTCCTCAACTGACACTACAGCTTAAAAGTACATGCCAGGTGACATTCTCATTAGCTACCATGTCCAAAAAAAGCTTAGGAATTACAGGAGTGATGGACAGGAGGTGGAAGACAAAGCCACTTGTAAAAAAAACTGAACAAAACTAACAAAATAGCTGCAGTGAGTGATGAGTACAGACAAAAAAAACGACTGGAGTATAATTTTTGGGGTCAATCTGGAGAAGCTATATACAGTATACACTAAAGTGTGCTCTTTCTCTCTTTCTCTCTGTTTTGTTTTTTTGTTTGTTTGTTTTTGTTTGTTTTTTGGGGTTTTTTTGTTTTTGGGGTTTTTTTTTTGGTTTTTTTTTTGGTATTTCTGTCTGGGGAACATTGTAAAAGTTTAATATAGAAACAAATTATACAGAGGTGTAATGGTTAGCACGTCCATCACACAGCAAAAAGGTCCGGGCTTGGCTCGGTGTGGAGGTTGAATGTTCCCCCCGTGCGTGTGTGGGTCTTCTCCGGCAGTCCAAAGGCATTAACATTAGGCTAACTCGCTGTTCCAAATCGCCCTTAAGTGTGAAAGTGAATGTGAATGGTTGTGTGTGTGTTGGCCCTGCGATGGTCTGGTGAGCTCTTCAGGGTGTACCCCACCTTCCCCCAGTGTCGGCTGAGATGGAACCCAAATCGTAATAGGATTAAATGGTTCAGCAAATGAGTGAGTGACAGTGAGAAAACTGGATGAACTTTTAGGGTATGCTGTTATGTACGGCGGAGCTTTGCCATTATGGTGATCGTTACCAAAAAGTGCGAGGGATACTGAGCAGGAGTGGCTGCCGATCTATTCAAGTGGGGCCACTTTACAAGACTTCTAACAAGACGACACGAAGCTGGTGAGAAGCGATGCGGTCATGTCCGGAATGCAAATCCTTCCTCATCACTCAAGCCTAAAGTCATCAAGCTGTTCCGGGAGTAATCAGAGTGAAAGATTGGACAGAGTTATCTAACCACATGTCTCGAGTTTGAAGAGACATTCCTGGATCGAAGCCAGAGGTTACATTTAAATATAATTTGTTTTGTTACTGACTTATTAAACGTATTAACTATTTCCCTTCTTGACTCCAGGGTGTTGTCCAGAGCAGGCGTTCGTGTCTGCAACTGCCAGATCAAATTTGTTCAAAAGTTTCTTTGTTGGTTGAAAGAGGTTCCAGCCTCCTCTGTGACCCTAATGGGGTGGTGGTGGCTGAGTGGTTAAGGCTCTGGATTGCTGATTCGTCGGTCGGCGGTTCAAGCCCCAGTATCACCAAGCTGCCGCTGTAGGGTCCGTGAGCAATGCCCTTAGCCCTTGATTGCTCAGTTGTACAAAAAATGATGAATGCAAGTCACTCTGAATAACAGTGTTAAGCGATTCTGCAAATAAGTGAGTGTGTTGCATACCTGTTGTGCGATGTATACATTTGGCAGACCCTTATCTAGAATGACTAACATTTTTTTCTTTGCATCTGACAAAGGGCCTTGCGCAAGAGCTTAACAATGGCAGCTTGGTGCTACTGGGGCTTGAACCATTAACCTTAATATTAGCAACCCAGAGCCCTAACCACAGAGCCATCACTGCCCCTGTCTACTGTATTTGACAGGGGTTTAACCCACAGGAGACAGCACATTGCTAATCGAATTCTGGGACTTTGTGTATAATCACAACTTGTTTTTGAGTAACTACTAAGAGGCTAAACAAATTGAGCTTGCTACACCAAGGCATACTGCTGGAAGAAAACCTTAAACGGTCCGATCCAAAGTCTTGAGCAGCCGAAGACTTTCCCAAAGAAAATCAAACACAATAGTTTATATTAGTGCAAACAAATAGCCATCTAGGAAGCCAAAAACAGCTTGGCACTTGGGACCGTGGATAACTATCGTACAAATCATATCTAGACAGCCATTGTATAATTTGGGACAAATCCTTGAGGAGTCTGGATTCCCAAAGCAGATTTCCTGGGAGGATGCAAAACACAGAGCCAGCTTTCTATCTCCTCTCGCCTACGCCTCGTGCCCTCCCTCATCCCAATGGTTTGTGTATTTGACTCTGTGTGTGTGTGTGTGTGTGTGTATAATAAATTACCCTCTGGGGCCAGTCGGTAATTAAATCCAGATTGGCTGCATTGTGTGGTGGGGTGATATATTCTTACTGTTGTATAGATTAGAAAGAGAAGGTCAGCATTGTGAACAGGTGATTTACTCGGCTACGTTTAGAAGCGCTTTTAAAAAAAAAAATTAGTTTTGGAAGCTGAAAAACAACCAAATCCCGGGACAACACATACACAATCAAGTTTGTTTTACTGAGGACCTTCTACAGACATGGCGCAAGTTATTGCAATGTTTACAGCTAAATCTAACCCTAGCTTTAACCTTGGTAACTAAAAGGAAGCCGTTGGGCTGTTTTAAGAATGATAAGATTCTAGGGATGGGACTAGGTATTAGGGATGGTAAGATACACCAGTTCACATCGGTGGACCAGCATGAACGTTCCCGTGTCTGTCAAGTGTAGTTATAGGTAATTAAATACAAATGAGACATACTGATGTGTACATTTTACATTTATGGCATTTGGCAGACGCCCTTATCCAGAGCGACTTACATTTTTAAGGCTTCTAAGGGTTAAGGGCCTTGCTCAGGGGCCCAACAGTGGCAGTTTGTTGGTATTAGGGCTTAAACCGCCGACCTTCTGATCAGTAACCCAAATCCTTATCCACTGAGCCACCACTGTCCCCCAGACGATTATTCATTCAATAATTTTTTAAGCCACTTATACCTAATTAGGGTCACGTGGAGGCTGGTGCCCATCCCAGGGGTACACCCTGGACAGCTCGTCAAGCCATATATACTCATATATTCATGTACTACATGCCTACAGAATGAACCTTTGATGGTCGGGTGTCAAACTCGAGGCCTGTGGGCCAAATCCGGTGCGTCAACTCATTTTTTTCTGTGGCCTATGAGAGCTTTGCAGGAATGTGATAATCGTACATTCTTTGCATCAACCGATACCATGACACGTAACTCATCATCCTTCCACTAGGGGGCGAAAAAAAGAAATGACTCAAGAAAGATTTCAAGCAAGCCTGTCGCTGTCAAGTTTTGTCAGGAAAGGAAAGAGAGCAAAGGAAAAGTGGCAAAAGAGAAAAAAATTTGTGCAGAGTTCATGGTTGCCCTTTTTGAATAGATGGTCAGTGATTATTTGGCCGTCGGAGAGCTAGAGATTTAGTGATGTGACCGTCAGTGAAATGAGTTTCACACTCCTGCTTTTATGAATCAGATTGCTGGCAATTCATCAAGATGCACATCCCTAAGACACACACACACACACACACACACACACACACACACACAAAAGTTTGAGCTGTGGATCCGAACATTCACTCCTTTATTTTCAGGCGGAACTTTTTGTTGCGGATGAATCAAGCTACACTGTATAAACACTAATTACAGGGGAAATTACATACACAGCTGCCTGAGATGCTTGAGCCTGGTTATGGATGGATTAGAACACACACACACACACGCACACACACACGCGTTTGAAGCAGTGACAGTAATTGGAATTCTTCAAAGTAAGCAGGGTATCCACTGTTGTGGCTGCTTGTCGGTTTGCGGTGTATATTTAGCACCACGTTCCTGACACCATTCGCTCTTGTTAAGATTTAAAACCCGAGTGGATGGTAGACAGATTACGCCTCTGTTCGCCACTAATGACATTTGTTCTTCCAATCTCGATGTTCCCCCACATTGGCCGATGCCACATACCCTGGGAACTGAGATTACACACACACACACACACACACACAGGCCTGGTGCTGGGGAAGGGCCCTGATAAGTCGTAATGGATGTGCCGTCAGTCCGAGCCATTCTCTTCATTTCTCTACACATCACGCTTGGCTCTCGACTGTCGCAGATGTTTGGCAGACACGTCTGTCTGGGCTAAAGGATGTGTCTGCTTCTCCCCTTTCTAGCTGGAAGTCTGATAAAGAGGTATAGCTGGACTTTTCTAGCACCATGGCCAGGGGAAGCTCTATTGTTCCCAAATCTTTCACTTAATGTTGCCAGATATTTTGTTTCCCATCCTTTTTGCACCGAGGCTACACTGAACAATGAAGTTTATCTCAAGCAAATGGCATCTAGGTTGTTAAATGACGTGCATAAAGACACAATCTGACTTCCTATCCTCTTTAAAAAAACAAAAATGTTTTAGCAGGTATCTGAAGGCTAATATGTTTAGTAATATTTCTTATTATTTTTTAATTCTTGATTCTAATTGGTCGCATGGTGGCATAGTGGTTAATAGTAGAGAAGGCCCTTCTTGAATGCGGACTACGGATGCCAGCAGAGATCTCACTGACCTTGGAATGGACAAGAGTGTAAGTAGTGAGCATCTTTGTCATGATTACAACGGACCACCATAAGCAAAAATGAAATTCTTGTAAGCGTGTTGTGGTATTTAGTCGTGTCCTCAGCGCTATTCTACACCTTCATGCTCCTATATGGTTAGAAACGCATCATGCTTCACTAAGGAATTTGTTATGCTATGGGTATGTGTTTGTCTAACAGGTCTGTCCTCTCCTCATCTAATATTGTTCCTTAATGGAGGTCACGTCACCCAAAATATGCAGCGATTCGTTGGGTGTTTATTATGCTCTGGATCGCTGACGTGGAGGAACATTGTACAGCACTGTATGGTTGTGTGTCTGTTTGGAC
>JBCNYG010000020.1:25485290-25497060 GCA_039654305.1 Porochilus rendahli
GTGTGTGTGTGTGTGTGTGTGTGTGTGTGTGTGTGTGTGTGTGTGTGTGTGTGTGTGTGTGTGTGTGTGTATGATTAAGACCTCAGCTCCCCAGCCTCGGAAGCCCTTTTCCAGCCTGAGGGAGGCCATGGCGTAAGTGCCGAAGTCATCAATACCCTCTTCTTTTCCAGCCTCCATGATGGCCTGGTATACTTCTGCTAGCTTTGGCATGTCCACATACAGCTCCCAACCCAGTTCCCCTTAAAAAAACACACAAGTGAATGTTTTCTCTGTACCTGCATTGCGACTATCCTGAAAAACTTATATTATATATATTTACTTATACATTTTTTCCCACTTTACTACCGAAACCCCGCCTACTTAAGTCTGAATGCCGAATTATAAAAGAAAACTGATAATCTGGAAGCTAGCAAAATTTGAAATTAGCATCTCTTCAGGGCTCCAGCTAAACTTCACCACCTTGGGAGCTCCTTCAAAAGCCCTGCCCTGCCTATACACGTACAAGCTCTGCTGTGAATGCTGGTTCATGCATGGTCGGCTGACGCACGAGCAGGGAGACACAGATGCATTTGATTGGACATTTCCCACCAGGCCGCGAGGCAGTGATTCGTCAGCATTTTTACAGGATCACAGTGGCCCATAGATCTTTTAAGTTATTGATTGCTGTCGGGGTTTGAAGACCATTTCAAGTGATATAGAAGTTTGTGTACACAGTTAAATATTCACCAACACCAGCTTTAACTTAACACTCGTTAACTTAACACTCACGTAAACTAGAATGCCTGATGTGATCACGAGTGCCATGTGTGGCAGAATTCCCAAATCCCTATATCCTACCTGTGTATGATATCCGTATAGCCCGCAGCGAGACTCCAGCCATCTGAATGGACTTGCAGTGGAGGAATTTAAAGGCACCATCGCTCAGATCTTCGTTTGTGAGTTTCTGCAGGACTTTGCGAGAGTTCGGACCCGCCACTCCCAACACCCCGATATCATCCGTCACATTACTGATGTCAACATCATAGCCACCAACAGCTGCTTCTGTCTCGATCCATCTGAGGGCAGGGCAGAAGACTTACTAAGACTTATTAACTTAATCAATCAATTAATAAAAAATCTTGAAAACACATGAAATATTATTGTCATAGGATAAAAAATGTTTCAGGAAGTGCTTTTATAAAAAAATAACATTGTGGTGGTTAAAGTGACTCTAGACCATCCCACACCACTCTGCATGTTATTCATTCATTCATTTTCTGAACCGTTTATTCCTTATTAGGGTCGCGGGGAGGCTGGCGCCCATCTCAGCCGACTCTGGGCGAGGGCGGGGTAAACCCTGGACAGCTCGCCAGGCCATCGCAGTGACCATCTGATTATTGCCTTCAAAAGTTCTTGATCAGCTAAACGATGTGCGTTAGATTTTGATTGGAGAAACCGTCTGGAGTATGCATCTCTGGGGACAGGGCTGGAGACTCCTGCTTCAGAGGAAGCTAGGGGGTCCTGTAGATCACTTTTATCAACCTTCTTGTAGTTTCTTGGCATGGTTATTATTGTTTTGAACACCTTCACTTGAATTCTGTGTGGGTAATGGTGAGTTTTTTATAACTGCTTTCAAACCTCGTTACTTAACATCCACTACTTTGCCCACATTTTGCTAGACTTGTAGGACAAGTAACCGACCTGCTTTTCTGGGAATTATTATTTGTTCCTTCGTTCTTTCATTCATTCATTCATTTTCTAAACCGCTTATTCCTAATTAGGGTCGCGGAGAGGCTGGCGCCCATCTCAGCTGACTCTGGGCGAGGGCAGAGTACACCCTGGACAGCTCGCCAGGCCATCACAGTGCTTTGTTCTTTCTTAATATATTCAATTCTTCTGTTTCAATGGTTAGCTTGCTTAATTGTTTATCATGCTGTCATGGACTCAGCTGATCCTATTTTGGCTTGATAGAACTAATAAAACTCGGAGTCACCTATACAATTTCTGTACACGCTATGCATCTTTAATGTTTTAACACTGTTGCATATTTATACATTTACATTTTAACATGGTAAACAAAGATCAATTCAAATTATTGTGCAATACGTTCACAAGCCTTAGCACATCCACCTCAGAGCAGGAAGCTCCCAAATTTAAGTCAGGTTCGCCCTATGCTTGTATGGGGTTCCTCCAGGTACTCCAGTTTCCTCCGACAGTCCAACGACATGCACCTTAGGCTAATTGGCTGTTCCAAATTGAACCTATGTGTGAGAGTGAGTGTGAATTGTTGCATGTGTGTTGGCCCTGCAATGGCCTGGCGAGCTGTTAAAGGTGCCTTTGCCCACAGTCAGCTGAGATTGGCAAAACTTTCAAATAAGTGAAAGTGACCATATATGTCAGAATCTTAAAATACTATTGGATTAAGACTAAATTGGTACAACAAATTAGTACAATGACAAAAATAGTAAGTTATTCAATTTTCCAATGCGTACTTATTTTATTATTCTAAGATTCCTGATGTGTGTGTGTACTACAGAGATTCTACTCGGAGGAGTGCAGATTTTTAAAAATAAGTATCTACTGTACGCTCCCTGGATCAACTGGCAGGACATAGTGAGAGACAGCAATGCTGACATCCAGATCAGTGACAACGGGGAAAAAGGTGGGTTTGTCTGAGACTGACATAATCGGAGCTGATATTCTTCTGTCGGTCTGAAGGTTCGCGCACACATATTAAGTCTTTGTGCATTTTGTCGACAGCACAGTGTCATCCTGACTGCGGTGATTACTGCTGGGGACCAGATAAGCATCAGTGTCAGAACTGTGAGTAGAACGCAATTTTAACCATCACAATAATAAATATATTTAACAGAGTTTATAGTACTCAGGCGTACATATATAACATGCGGTGTTTCCTGGTGTAAGAACCCCGAAAAACATAGATCACTGTGCAAATGTCTTATGCGAAGAAAAATACTGAAATAAATATTTATACAGGGTGGCCTGGTGGCGTAGTGGTTAGCAGGTCTGCCCCACAGCAAGATGGTCCTAGGTTCAAGTCCCCGGCTCAGCGAGGACGTTTCTGTGTGACGTTTGCATGTTGTCCTAGTGATTTCATGGGTTAGCTTAGGGTGCAACGGTTTCCTCCGACAGTCTGAAAACATGCATATTGGGCGGTTTAAGATTGCCCTTATGTGTGAGATTGATAGGGTTGTATTAGTGTTGGCCCTGCAATGGTCTAGTGAGCATTTCAGGGTGTACACCGCCTTCACCCAGTTTCGGCTGAGATAGGCTCCAGTCGCACCGCTCCCTGATAGTAGGATTAAGCAGTTTGACAAATGGGTGAGACGACTACCTCCATATACCCTCCTAAGAACCCCCGGCCCTTCCTGTTTTGTGGAGAAATAACTACACACAGAACACTGGGGTTTGGGTCTTCGGAGGGTAAAGTGACCTGCAGTTTCTTTCACATTTTTAAATGAGATGTAGCTAAATATGGCCAAGTTATCTTACTTTCTTAACCGAAAGTCAACATGTAAATCTAAGTTAGCATGCTAATCTGCTTGGAGAGAAAAATGAGTTAGTCACTGTATTAGTAATATATAATATAATAATATATAATTTGATAAGCTTCACTGGACGTCATTTGCATGTCACTACAAATAATATCAGGTTGCTTTTCCCAGTGTAACTTTTAGTTTTATTTAATAAAATGAAATTCATCGAGTGAGTATATAAGCTAGCATGCTAATGTAGTAAGCCAAATAGCTAGTTTTCTTAGCTTATCCTTTGTGAAGCAACAACGTCAAACATTTGAACAGATACTTGGTCTACACATTCAGCATCTACTACACCTTAGTATAATATGTACGTTTAAAAAAGTTTTCTTTCAGCTGTTCAGGTGTAACATTATAACACTCAGAGTTTCAACTGTAATTATTACAAATTGAATATTAGTCATTCGCAACAAAAAACAATATTACAAATTATGAAATGTATGCAATTATTTACTTACATCGAATTGTATTCAAGATATCTTCCTTGCTATAACTTTTACATTTTTGGTCAATGGAAGCCCATTTCAGCCACTGGATTAAAAAACAGCTTGTAAGTCATGATATGAGTTAGTAGATCATAGTAATTAGATAGCTAAAACATGTAATTATGAGATGCTAAGTTGTAGTTATGAGGTAGTAAGTCATAATTATTAGATTGCTAAGACATAAGAGATCCTAAGTCGTAATTATGAGATGCTAAGTCGTAACTATGAGTTCTAAGTCATAATTATTAGATAGTTAAGACATGATTATGAGATGCCAAGTCATGACTATGAGACACTGTAATTATGTCAGTCATAGTTATTAGATAGCTAAGACATAATTAGGAGATGCTAAGTCATGATTATGAGCTAGTAGTTCATGAATATGAAATGCTAATTGTAAATATGAGTTAATAAGTCATAATTGTTACATAGCTAAGACAAAGGAGATGGTAAGTCATAATAATGAGATGCTAAGTCGTAATTATGAGATGCTAAGTCATGATTTTGAGACATTGTAAGTATGTCAGTCATAATTATTAGATAGTTAGGACATAATTAGGAGATGCTAAGTCATGATTATGGGATGCTAAGTCATAATTATAAGATGCTAAGTCATGAATATGCGCTAGGAAGTCATAAATATGAGATGCTAAGTTGTAAATATGTGCTAGTAAGCCATAATTAGGAGATGCTGAGTCGAGAATATGAGCTAGTAAGTCATGATTCTTCCTAATTAATAATAATTATGATTTACAAACAACTTTTTTCTAATTGTGGAAATAGGCTTCCATAATAAGACTTTGTCATACTTGTGAAGTACACATTTGTATCACTGCCACACACAGAAATTTCTAACATAATTTGCTGTGTGTGTGTGTGTGTGTGTGTGTGTGTGTGTGTGTGTGTGTGTGTGTGTGTGTGTGTGCGCATGTGTGTGTCAGTGACTAAGACGGTGTGCGCGCCGCAGTGTCATGGCCGATGTTTTGGTCCTAGTCCTCAGCACTGTTGCAATACTGAATGCGCAGGAGGCTGTGCAGGACCGAAAGAAACCGACTGCTTTGTAAGTATCACCTTTCTTGAAGGTTTTTTAAAGGAAAACGTGTGAAATTTTGTTGCGGTGGGGTAAGACAGATTGAGAGATTTGTAATTTAAATGCTTTTTCTGGCTCCTGAATGGCTCAAAAGAAATGTGTTCACATTAAACCAGAGATCTTGAGGTCAAGTGGATGATGTCACTGCCCATGAATCTAGGAGAGCAAAATTATCCTTGCAATCAGGGAAGGAGTGGTGGCAAACTTTCTCTCCCCTGTCAGTTACAGTAGCACTAGCCAATCATAGGCGTCTGTGAGGCTGGGCATTTTTCGGAAAGATGGCATCAGCAGGGTTAGGGTTCCTATGTGATAGGCCTCGCACTCACTGATCAGTGATTTGTGTGTGTGCAGTGAGTGGGCTCGACTGTAGCCAGATGTGTTTTCCCTTTATTTGATGGTAATCCAGGCACGTAAGACCACTGAGAGGGCAGTGGCGTAGTGGTAGCACGTCCGCCTCACAGAAAGTTCTTGGGTTTCCTATTGGTACTTTGGTTTCTGCCCAGAGTCCAAAAAAAATGCACATTGGGCTAAATGGATATAGATGCCTATGAGCCGAAGCTGTACTAAAAATGCTTTACTACCGGGCGCAGCTGTGTCATAATGGTTAGAGAAGCGGGTTTGTGACCAAAACTCACAGCTGGTTTGATTCCTAACCTGTGGCGAAGGGAGAGGGCAGCACTTTCCTTTTCTCTACCTTGATGGCTGAAGTGCTCTTGAGCAAGGCACCAAACCCCCAACTGTTCTCTGGCTGTTGCCATGTGGCGGCCCACTGCTCCAAGTGTGTGCCCTTACCGTTTTCTTGTGTTTTCTTCCTTTGGATGGCTTAAACCTAGAGTCTTCTTGCTGGATTAATAAAGTATTTTAATATAAAAAAAAATTATAAAAAAATACTGCAAAAATATTGCTTGTCTGTTCTTTGCTAAAGGCATGCCAGCATGTGAGACATTTGGGAGCATGTGAGCCTCACTGTCCACAGTTACACATTTACAACAAGCAGGCTTTCCAGCTGGAACCCAATCCAAATGTAATGTACCAGTATGGTTCAATCTGTTTACACAACTGTCCTGGTAAGTACAGAGACTAAAACCACATCTCCAAAATAAATATTTTTACTAATTGTAATATGAAGTATTGAGAATAGTTGGATCACATTATCATTTGAAATTTGATTGTCATCTCATGTCAGTCTCTCCATGTTTCTCTTTCTCTCTGTCACTCTCTCTGTGTCACATACAGCTCACTTTGTGGTGGATGGCAGTGCCTGTGTGAGTGCCTGTCCTCCTGATAAAATGGAAGTCGAGAAGAACGGCACGAAACACTGTGAGGCATGCAATGGACTCTGCCCAAAAGGTGAAACACACTTTACACAGTAATTATTATTTATAATCATTTTCAGGACTGTGTCACGGGTGGTTTGGAGACGGATCCAAGTAAAGAATGTTTAGCATTAAGACAAGTATGGAATCTTGTAATCAACCCAGTTTTTAAAGATATGGGTGGTAGCATGCTTACACTCCTCCCTGGTTGGTGGTGGTCGTATGGGATAAAGAGGCAATACCTGACAGGTGGGACAGAGATGGAGCAGTCACTGAGCCTGAGGTGCATAATTATTTTATCTGCTACACGGGATCAGAAGCACTAAAAAGTACATTAAAACTTTATGTGATATGATTTAAAACCTTTTATTGGACTTTTTGATGGATGCAGGTGAGTTCCAAGTGCACGTACGAGCAGGTGTCTCTTTACTGCGAGCAAACTGAAACAAGATTTCTAGATTTTCTATTTCATATTTTAACCATGACAGCAGCAGGTCAGGTAAGCCCTACGCTTAAAAGTTGTACAGCAAGGTTTTGGAGTAAGATTACACCACCAAACGCAAGCCTGGAAGTCCGTGCTAAAAAATCTTCCCTGCGTCCAGACAATAATGTGGATCGCTGACAAAAATTAATCATTTGTTCCTTGTATCATTTCTGACTCATCCTGAAAATTTCATTAAAATTTGTTCATAACTTTTTAAGTAATGTTTCAAACAGACAGACAAAAAACAAACAAACACAAGGAAAAACAAAGTAAAAGGAGAGTTTTATGGATTATTTTTCTAATTTAAAGAGTGATAGTGATGACGCCGCTTCCTCCTGGTGACCGTGACTATTTTAACATTATATACAACTAGCACTCATTGCGCATAAGTTTATTTAAAGTGTTCGTGGTCATGTGACTTATACGTAACAATCAGCATGGGGTATGATATGGCTGCTGGGTACTGTAATCTTTAGTCTGTAGGTTTACTGTGTACAGAAAGTGTGTAATTGAACATCTGTCTCTCTCTCTCTCTCTCTCTCTCTCTCTCTCTCTGCAGTGTGTGAAGGTACAGATCCCACTAAAAGCAACAGACAGACAGTGGACTCCAGCAACATCGACAGTTTCATCAACTGTACTAAGATCCAGGGCAGCCTGCATTTTCTTGTTATGGGTATTAATGGGTAAGCTTCTTATAACCTCCACTAAGGTGTTTGTTTTTGCCGGCATTTGTTTGTTTGTCTGTTTGTGAACAACTTTGCAAAATTTTCAGGGAAGGTGGAGAATGGGTCAAGGAACAAATGATTAGTTTTTGGTTTACCTCCACCAATAAACAGATCCTATAAAATTATCCTTCACTGTTATTAATCATGTCATAATCAATACCATGCAAAAGGTTGTGTTATTACTATAACATGAAGCACCAAAGTTGTCTTTCCTTGGCAGAGGTTTGTACTCTGCGTGCTTCTAACTTTAAATTCATTTTTATTATAAAAGACATCTGTGTTTTCATTACAAGTACTGGTATAACATTTATAAATGTTATAAATATGTTTCTATAGTACATAAAAACTCAACAATGGATATCTTTGAGATGTTTTACACCCAACTAATTTGTTTGACTTTTTTTTTTAATTTCTTAATGCCTTTATAAGCTGATAATCCTCCAAATAGTTAAAAGCCGACAAAACCTTTAGTCAATCCTTCCATAAGGAATTATTTTGAATGTGAAAATTGTGCAGCGTAAGGGGGGGAAATATTAATTAATTTGCCGAACCGCTTATCCCTCCTGGGACCACAGTCTTTCCTATGATATGAGCAGTTTACAACAGCCAATCTGCCTAATGTTCATGTCTTTGGATGCAAGCATGGGGAGAACATGCAAACTTGAACCCAGGACCATCTTGCTCTTAGATGGACATGCCAACCACGACGGGGGTGAAATATCCTAGCACTTATTTACATTTTCCTTATCGACCCTTTTTTTTCTGGGGGTTGAATTAGTTCAGTTGTTTTTATGACAGGAAGTGGGTGGGAACTTGACAAACATTTTTATTATTATTATGCCTACACAGCCAACAGTTGTATATCTTTTTCAGAGATGTCTATAATAAGATCCCTCCGCTAGACCCAGAGAAACTCAGAGTCTTCAGTACTGTACGAGAAATAACAGGTAATAAGGCTTTGTAATTTGTGCAAAATGCACTTCCTTTGTTACTATATTGTCGTAGTGTTTTCAAACATTAGCCAGTATATTTCTCTAGAATTATATACTTCTTATCTAAAGTAATAAGGTCAAATTTTAGTATCAGACAGCTTCCTATCCAAATTCCAGACAAGTCTAGACTTTATTAGTGTATACTTTGTGGGAATGGTGCAATCTTGTTGGTCAAATATAGCAAGTTAAAAAATTATTATTCTGAGTTGATAATGCTTGAAACATAATGGTGGACGCACAGTTTATAAGGGTCACTTGAAACAAGTGTAGTCATTTCTATTTTGGTTTGAAATGAAAAAATAATGAAAAAAATCTCATTTTAGTTTGTTTTTCGTGTGTTTCTGCATAATAACTGGTTAGGTTAAAAGGGACTCTTCAGCGCAGATTTTTTAAATAGATGTGATAAAATGAATTAGATCTCATACTAACTGCTGAAGTCTATCCCCTGCTTTGTATGATTTATATTTATATTTATGTTTGTTGTATGTCTTAGCATTAATTTTTACACTAATGTACCATCAGTATCTAAAATCAGCTTATAACTGGAGGGATGGGATTCCCCTTGTCATTCTAATAGTTTTATTTTCATGTTTTAAGTGAATTTGTGTTTTTTCTGTTGAATTTGAAGCTGTAGTTTTCTATCAGAAGTCTTTTATTTATTCTGATAAATAGCTGAATTTCAAATTGTGAATGCTTTCACACGTAAATGCATTGTGATTGCAATTATAGTATTATACGCAGTCATCTCTAATTATACACTTTTTTATACTTTTTTTTTAGGAATTCTGAATATCCAATCCTGGCCTACAGAGCTGAAAGATTTGTCGGTTTTCTCCAATCTTACCACTATACGTGGAAGATCGCTTCACCTGTAAGTCTGTGTGTTTCTGTTTACGTCTTTCCAACATCAGCAGTTTTTTAAGTCTAACTGCCATTAATGTGTCTGCCAACTTGCTAATGCTATTAAATTACGTCCATCATGTGCTAGCAGTGTCTTACAGTCAGCGCATGCATCTCATCATTGTTCCCTTTTTTTGTATGTATTTGTTGTTTTTTTGTGGTGCATCCCTCCACCTCACCCCACCATACCCCCCACCATTTCTCTAACTGTGTACCCACAACAGTACAAAGAGGTACGTAATCCAAGTGAACTGCTGTAAACCTTCTTAACTGCATGGCTTCCTAAGAAATCTCTCTCTTTTCTTATCACTTTCCTTTTATCTCCTTTTCACACCCCTTCACTTCTACACACTGGTGTTGTTTTTCTTTTTCGGTGTCTCATTATGATAGTAGTGGGGAAATGGAGCCAAATGCTTTTGATGAGTTACAAAATAGAGTTGATAAGGTAACGGCACAATCTGGGGAAGAAGTCCGGACTTGTAGGTTTGGACAGACGTAATGGCTTTCAACAAAGTGCATCTTTCTACACTATTTTTGTTTTTCCTAATTCTGAATTAATTTACATTTCATCCTTTGAATCAACTGTTTATATTTTCCCTAGACACTGTGATCAGTTGAAAACCCCAGGCGCAGTGTAATTAGAGCCATATTTATGTGTACACACAATAGTACAAATAGTACCCTGGCAATAAGATATAATAATATGATGGCATGTTGAAAGGGAAAAGTTTTCAATGATATCAACATCAAAATCAACAAGAGGAGAACTGTGTTGCATGTCATTCCAAATATGTGCGACTGATTGATGGAAAAACCTGCAGCTGAATCCTGGCGAACAGCCACAAATAACAAATTTTATAATAACAAACGTTTTTCCAATAATAAAAAACATTGACAGCTCTGCAACAGTTAGCACTTCTGCCTCACAGCAAGAAGGTTCTGGGTTCGAGTCCCTTGCATGCTCTTCTTGTGCTTGTCAGGGTTTCCTCTGGGTACTCTGCTTTCGGCCTACAGTCCAAAGGAGGCTGAAATTCTTCTCAGCCGACTCTGGGCGAAGGCAGGGTACACCCTGAATGGTCCATCACAGGGCACCAACCATTAACACTCACAATTACATCTGTGGGAGGAAACTGAAGTACCCAGAGGAAACCCACGCAAGCGCAGGAAGAACATGCAAACACTGTAAGCCTGGGACTTACAAAATTTAGGACGTTCTTGCTGTGAGGTGGACATGCTACAGACCACACCACCGTGCCACCCGGAATGGACATAATGCTAAACAAAATTAGTTTGTAATCAGATGTCAGCTGTCAGAATGTCCGTGATGTCACATTGCATCATCATAAAAACACCGCAAGAGTTGTACGTTTAAATAGTCAAATAACTAGACAAGAAAGTTAAGCCAACAGAATAGAAGTCACTGCATGGATTGGTATGCACATATTGAAGTCTGGCCACAAGCACATGATGTATTCATTAAGTGCTTTGTTGAAAGTCTATCAACGTTTGAAGTGAAGGTCGGTACACAGGGAGGCAACATCAAAACAAGATACTCCGGGGTCATAAATAAGGCAAACAGGTGAGGGTCAAAACCGGAAAGTTGTGTTATGAAACTGGTTTAGTATATAATACATGGGAACAGAAAAAAATCCTCAAAAAATGTATTTTGACATTTTTAATCGATTCAATCATTATCCTGACTGATACAGTTATTCACTGAAGGTGAACATTTTTATTCTGTTTAAACTGATATTTATACGATGATTATCTTTTCTGCGATGGCCTGGTGAGCTGTCCAGCCTCCCCGCAGCCCTAATTAGGGTTAAGTGGTTCAGAAAATGAATGAATGAATGTTTATCTCTTCTCTGTCATTTTCTCATGAGTTTTTGCTCCACCAATTTTTACCCCTCAGCCCAACGGGCCTTGAGGTGTTAAACTCAAACCTGCAGACCAAATCCTGCCTGTCAACTCATTTTATGTGTCCCGCAAGAGCTTTCAAAGAATACGATTATCGTACATTCTTTGCATCAACCATTACCATGAAGCCTAATTCACTCTCCTTCCACAAGGTGGCGGCAACATTCATTCATTCATTCATTTTCGAACCGCTTATTCCTAATTAGGGTCGCGGGGAGGCTGGCGCCCATCCCAGCCGACTCTGGGCAAGAGCGGGGTACACCCTGGACAGCTCGCCAGGCCATCGCAGGGCCATCAGTCACACAACCATTCGCACTCACACTCA
>JBCNYG010000020.1:25501625-25516525 GCA_039654305.1 Porochilus rendahli
ATGTGTGTGTATATATATATATATACACAGAGAGAGAGAGAGAGAGAGAGAGAGAGAGAGAGAACAGTACACTGTATTGAATAGAGTATTAATAATGTGATTGGTTGTTCTGACTTCCTCTAACGGTTTTTGTTAGATGGCGGATGTTTATCACTGTGGTGCTGGTATCAATGTTGAATACTCTGTATTGTGTTCAGTCCTTCCCCATTATCATATAAATGTAATGATGGGATATTACCTCGGGAAAATGTTAACGTTATGATTTTAATATTCCACCTACGCTTTGTGTAATGTCTTCATCAAGCTTTAAAGACCTGCTAAACTGGCTCTGCTACATCTGGGCTTCAACCTGCTTATTGTGTCATAATGCATCGCTAACACAGCAACAGGATTAAGAATTTCAGCTTTAGTTGTTTGCACTGGTACAGGTGCTGACAGATTGAGCTGCTGTAAATGTTCCATGAAATAATCAAACTTAACCCTGCCTCCTTTTTCTTTGTGTGTGTGTGTGTGTGTGTGTGTGTGGCTATCAGGGAGCGGACAAGTGTCAAGCATGCTTGAACCTAATGGATGGTCCTCACTGTGTGTCCTCCTGCCCTTATGGCGTGATCGGAGAAAGGGGACAGACCATCTTTAAGTACGCAGATAATACAGGACACTGCCAGACCTGCCACCCGAACTGCACAAGCGGGTAAGCTCAATATATATCCACACTACATCATGGACTGTAGGTGGAAAATTAGCAGTTAAGTTGCTACATATGATGAAAATTGCTAGCAGCTGTAAAATATTCTTTTTGTGACTAATAATTGTGTTTAGAGTTATTGTGAGATCTTGTTCCATCTATGCCCAAAATTTACAGTGGTGCTTACCCATTTATTTATTTTGACAAACCGCTTAATCCTACTAGGGTCACCAGGAGGCTGGAGCCTATCTCAGTCAACTATAACCGAAGTCATTCTATTGCACCGTCAATACACACACAACTCATTTATGCTCACACTTACACCTAGGGGCAATCAGGAACAGCCAATTAGCCCAATGTGCATGTCTTTGGACTGTGGGAGGAAGCCAGCATACCCAGAGGAAAACCCACGCGAGCATATTGAGAACATGCACACTCCATCTCCGGACTTCGGACATCATCTGGACTATTAGTCTTTATATTAGGGGTCCGTGGATCTAACAAAACAGCACGTAAACGTTAAAGGGGTTCTATCACGGCTGTTGCATGTAGCCCCATCAGATATTTTTGCATACTTAACAAGAAATAAATTAAATCCAGCATAGTTTTAACGCAACCAAAAAACTGTTCTCTATCCAAAAATTTAAGTTTTACCTGAAGTATTAGGAACACAGCGTGACAAAGCCCCTTTAATGGTTAAGGGCTGTTGTGCTGGATTTAACGACTCCTAATTCTACCCATGATGCCCTTCCTTGCATGCAGTCCACAATGTTGTACAACCTACTTCATACTGAGAGTTACATGGAAAAATTGTTAGCATTTACGTAGAATATTTTAAGGCAGTTAGCATGTCTGCCTCGCAGCAAGGTCCCGGACTCGGCGAGGGCGCTTCTGTGTGGAGTTTGCAGTTCTCCCCATGCTTACGTGGGTTTTCTCTGGGTGCTCTGGTTTCCTGCAAAAGTCCAAAGATATGCAAATTAAGCTATCTGGCTGTTTCAAATAGCCCCTTAGTGTGAGTGTGAATGGTTCTCTCTGTGTGTGAGTGTTTGTGTGTGTGTGTGTGTGTGTGTGTGTGTGTGTGTGTGTGTGTGTGTGTGTGTTTGTGTGTGTGTGTGTTGTCCTGCAATGGTCTGGCTAGCTGTTCAGGGTGTACTCAGTCTTCGCCCAGTGTTGGCTGAGATAGGCTCCAGCCTCCCTGTGACCCTAATTGGAGAAAGTGGTTTGGCAAATGAGTGGTGCATATTTTAATGAAACATCGTTAAATCATGATGGTTAAAGATTGTGTTTAATCTTCTTTCTGTTAAAACTAAATAAGAATAATTTTTTTTTCTGATCCTTGACTTGTACCTCTTTTTATAGATGCACCGGTCCATCTTTGAGAGATTGTATGGATGCTCGTCTAGCAGCCGAGAGGTCAGTGGCTCCCTCTGTTGGTGACAAAAACCAAGACTGCATGCATTTATATATTTTTCCATTTTAAACCTCAAATCATCCTATGTGCCTGTTTTCAGTCCTCATGTTGCGGCTATAGTAAGCAGCGTGTTGGCTGGTCTCATCGTGTGTTTAGCCATCGTGGTGATGGCGCTGCTGTACCGCCGTAGCTTGACCATTCGGCGCAAGAGAGCATTCAGGAGATACCTGGAGAGTGGCGAGGTGACGACACACACCACATGAAGAGATCTTTTTTATTCTATATTTAAAAGTAATCCTTCACTGAGTAAAATATCAAACAGGACAGCAACACTGGACACAAGATTTTATAAATGTGTGTGTGTCGTATCTGTCTTGTCCTTATTTTCTCCTGTAGAGCATCGAGCCCCTGGATCCAGGTGAGAAAGGGACAAAAGTTCACGCTCGCATCCTGAAAAGTTCTGAACTACGCAAGAGCAAACTTCTGGGATCGGGAGTCTTTGGTACCGTACACAAGGTCCGAACACTCATCTGTTACCTGAGATGTTTTTTACCATTGTATGCTGTGGATGTGTTGCATGTAGTTCTGATTCCATACTTGACTCCGGGTCTTTGTTCTGTCCCCCTCAGGGTTTCTGGATGCCTGAAGGGGACTCAGTGAAGATTCCTGTTGCTATAAAGACCATCCAAGACCGTACCGGACACCACACTTTCACTGAAATTACAGATGTGAGACACCTTTCCCCATATAGTTACAGGATAAAATTGAGGTATAGGAGGTGTAAGAGCTCTACTACTCATATGATAGCTCAGTATTTAGATACCTATGATGCAAATGTGTCCTGGTTGCCTAGTAACAGTGTTCTGACTTTAACTACTTCAGTGTGTGTTGTAGTACTCTGCTGAATTTATATTTATATTTATGGCATTTGGTAGACGCCCTTATCCAGCTGAGCAGTTGAGGGTTAAGGGCCTTGCTCAAGGGCCCAACAGTGGCATCGTGGTGGTACAGGGACTTGAACCCCTGACCTTCTGATCAGTAACTCACTTATGCCGCTCATTTAAATACAACTTTCTTAAATTGGTCATGTCATGGCGAAAAGTGTCCAGTTCATGACGCAAGAGATTAAAAATTCATTGTTTAGGTGTTTATTTATCCTTTATGAAAAGCAAAGCATACAATCAATCACACAGAAAAAATAGTTCCAAGTGAAAGATATTGGACGTGGTACCAGCTCTGCTTATATATAGTGCCCATTCCACTCTGATTGGTCTTTCCACCTCTAGCTCTCGATTCTGACTGGTCCCTCATGACCTCATATCTCACCATATATCAACAAGTCTCGACATGTGTCAACATGTCCCGCGTCTCAACCTGTCCCAAGCTGACCCTGAAGGTTCGGCGCCTCCCTTCGTTTAGGCTGGCCATTTTGTTTCTTTTCAAGGCCCAACGTTTTGTTCCAATGTTCCGTGTTCAAGGACAGTCAAGTCGAACTCGTACAGAGTGGAATGAGCCCTGTATAAAATAATAAAATAAAATCTCACACGCTTCAGTGAATAAACTCCTCATACAACAGTCACATAAATCACACAATAACCAAATAATGCAGTAAATCATACAACTGCTCTTCTATAGGTATAATCATTAACAATTTGAATACAATATGATCACTCATTCCAAAGATATTACAATTTCTGTTGATGCTGTTAATGATCAATAATTAATTCCAGTATGTGATCGGAAAGTCAAGCAATTTGCATACAATTTACGGAGGACCAGATATATGACAACATGAAATTTTAGACCGGCAGGCCATAAGCCTTCCACAATTCATGGCTCCAAAACACTCACAGCTTTACACCTGATACCCCTGTTTTCTCCACTACAGTCAGTTATGCTATTCCGTAGTTTGTTATTTCTTTATAATGGATCGTTGCTATGGAGAGCATCGTTGTCCCTAACTCGGAATAAATGCTTCTGTGTACACAGCACATGCTGTCTATGGGCAGTTTGGATCACCCGTATATCGTACGTTTGCTCGGAATCTGTCCGGGACAAAACCTGCAGCTGGTCACCCAACTCAGCACTCAGGGTTCCCTTCTGCAACATCTACGGCAAAACGCGAACAGCCTGGACCCCCAGCGCCTCCTCAACTGGTGTGTGCAGATAGCCAAGGTGAGACTCGGTTACTGTGGTATATAAGACCGGTATAAATATGTAAATCTGGGAGTCCATCCAGTACGTTAAACAATTGTGAATTTTGTCTTTGATTTAGGGCATGTACTACCTCGAGGAACATCGCATGGTCCATAGGAACCTTGCTGCTCGGAACGTGCTTCTGAAAAGCGACTACATTGTGCAGGTCTCCGATTTTGGCGTTGCAGACCTGCTTTATCCTGATGACAAGAAATTTGTTTACAAGGTAGTGACCAGTTGTTACCAGTGACATGTTTCAGTTTTCATTGTGTAAAAGATACACAAGTTCCTAATTCCCTTTATTAAAACAAATAAAACTAGAGAGTTTTAGTTACGATTATTAGTGAGCAAGGTACCTCTGACGCACACCATAACGTAGTTAAAAGGCCATATAAAGGCCCTATATATTTTATTGATGTTTGCATGATGTCATCACACACTTATCAGCAGAAAAAAGAAAACCATTTCAAGGTGTTGGGTTTAAATAAGAAAGGTTCCATCCATTGTGATGGGACGTAGTAATGTTTTCAAATGACTGTATATGTTAGAGAATCTTGAAAACTTTTAAACAATAAATTATAAAAATAAAATTGTGGCACAAGTAACACAACAGAAAATTTAGGTGTAGGGTTAGCGATTTAGGGTAGGTTAGGGGTTAGAGATAAGGGTTAGGCTTTGGGGTTAGGAGTTTGGGTTAGGTTTAGGGCTAAGATTTGGGGTTAGGGTGCAAAATTATCAACAGCCAGAAGTCCATGAGGGCAAAACTGGGCATGAAACTGGAGGGAAATGAGAGATAACAAGAGCACTCAGAGAGCGTAAACCTCTGCCAAGCCAAAAAATAGATAAAAAATAAATAAAACTAAATTCTGTTAACTCAAATTTTTTTAAATTCCTGGATCCAGAAATTTGATCTGGAGGATCTCCAAAATCGAATGCAGTCTTTCTTGTCCAATTTCATGACAGTCTTCACATAACTTTTTGCTAAAACAGAAAGTGCACAGCTCCCTCTGCTGGGCCTGCTGTAATACCACATTTTCAAAAAATGAATCCTATCTCACAATGGGAAAAAAATCCTTTAAAAAATTCCTCAATATAGGATATGATCTGGATCATCTCCAAAATTTAATGGAGTCCTTGTCCAAAGCCACGCCTCTGGTAGAAATTTCAAGACAATCTGCAATAACCTTTTATGTAACCCCGCTAATAAACACACAGACAAACCAAAATTTGGGAGTAGGTAATAAGGGTCACTTACTTGAATACTTAAATGTATATTTCCATTAATATTCTGCTTATTGTTTTTAGACTCCAATAAAATGGATGGCATTAGAGAGCATCCTGTTCAGGAGATATACTCACCAGAGTGACGTCTGGAGTTACGGTAGGATGTGATGCTTTGTGAATCACAGTACATTCTGATAAAGCTCCACATGTATAAGAAACTGAATGCTTCCATGGGTTCTGTGGCTGCAGGTGTGACAATATGGGAGATGATGTCACATGGAGCGGAGCCGTATACCTCTATGCATCCTAACGATGTCCCAGGGCTGTTGGAGAAGGGCGAGCGTTTGGCTCAACCACAAATCTGCACTATCGATGTCTACATGGTCATGGTCAAGTGTAAGTGTTTCTGTAAGATAGTCTGGTATTACAATAGGCCCAACAGAGTTTTAACTTGGTGGAGGTTTGCGCTCTCCGACTGCCCTGATAATCTTTTTTTTTTCACCCTTTTGATTCATGCTCACATATTTTTTCAGGCTGGATGATTGACGAGAACATCAGGCCGACCTTTAAAGAGCTGGCTAACGAGTTTACCCGAATGGCAAGAGATCCGCCCCGCTACCTTGTTGTCAAGGTGAGACGCCGGTGACCTTTTATCTCCGGTAAGCCTTCTGAACGGATCTAGCTCACTCTATTATTGTATCTTTAACTCAAAGCAGAAAGATCAAAATAGTTCAGCGGCAGATGAGAGTAATCTGCGCGAGCCAAAGTCAGTGGAGGCTGAGCTTGACCTTGAAAGTGAAGATGATGAGGTGCTGGATGATGGCTTCGCCACACCTCCTCTGCACATGTCTCCATCAAGGAGTCACTCCCGCATGCGAATGGGCTCCTATAGGGTAAGAAGGAGATGTTTGTTTGTTTGGGTGCTTTTTAGTAACTTTTCAACTACTGCTATTTAAAACATAATTCTTTCTTGTTCTCTCACTCTGCAGAGTGCCTCAGGCCAGTCTGTTCAAGTGGGATATCTGCCCATGACCCCGACTCCAGGGGATGATCCCAGACAGGTCAGGACATATTACACACTTCACTTTTGATATTATAAGATAACGATGTCGTCATGCTCTCTTGTGGTCCATCATGTAGTAGATTGTGTAACCCCAAAAGATTTGCAAACAATATTTTTGCATCATAGTATATTTTCATCAAGAAGGTACTGGGTTCGAGTCCCTGGCTCAGACCGGCCGTTTCTGTGCAAAGTTTGCATGTTCTCCCAATGCTTGCAATGATTTCCTCCAGAAAGTGACTAATTCCTAAAAGTGGGAAGAAGTGGCTAATTCCTACTATGGTCCCGGGGAGGCTGATGACTATCTCATCTGACACTGGGTGAAGGCAGGGTACATTTAGAACACCTCGCCAGACCATCGCAGGGCATACATAAACACAACCATTTACACTCCCGTCCACACAGGGGCAATTTGGAAGGTAGCCAGGTAGCCTATTTTGCATGTCTTTGCACTTTGGGAGGAAATTAGAGTACTAAGAAACGTGTAAACTCCTCACAGAAAGGCCTGAGCCTGGGAGTTGAACCCAGGACCTTGTTGCTGTAAGGTGGACATGCTAACAGAAAGATGCAACAAAAACAAAATGTGGCTGTAACAAAGCAAAATGTGCCTTTCACGTCTTCACGTTTGGTCGTGGGTTTGGCCGTGTTTTGCCATGTTCTCAAAGAGGTCACCACCAAAGTCTATTCAATGTACATTCATCGTACGTGCTATTTACGTCCAGTACGTGTGACATACGAATAGATTGCGATCTCTCTACGCTGTTAGTTCATCTACACTGTATGTCATTCTTACAATGTACAACCGTAGTTACTTGATATGTTATCACATCCAAATTACTACCCATTCACATCTGTATTACATGTTCTGTGACCCCTGGAGACCACTGTACATTCGTCATCACTGGAATTCCCGAAAATGTGGTGATCACGGTGACTAGTATGAATATGTGCGAACTGGATATTAGCGATCGATCTGTGTGTAGTGAAAAGTGTATTGTGCTGTAATGTAATATAAGAGCCCTTTGTCTGCGCTTCAGCTGTGGCCGCAGAGGAAACGTATTGGCTCGGCGAGAACCACGTCTGAAAGCTCTGAAGGCAGGGGTACTATGGTGGACATCGAAATGTGTGAGATCCTCTCCCAGACTGGAAGCCTACACAGGGGGCGGAGCCGTGGAGACAGTGCATACCTGTCCAACTGCGTCTCCATCACATCTGATCCCCTTTCATCTGGAGTGGAGGTGACTGAAGAGGACCATGATGGCTATATTCTGCCAAGAAGTGCCCACCATTCAGGAAAAGGTAACATTTATTTAGTTTTTCTACTTGCTGAGTGACCTTCTTCCTACTTAACTGATTTGTTCTTTCTTTATAGATGCTCTGGTGACATGTCCCAGTTCCAGAGCCAGCCTTCGACACAGCAGGGCGAACAGTAATGGCAGGAGTCAACCGTACACTCTTCCAGATTCATCCCAAGAGTATGAGCTGATGAGCAAACAGCATCACCCGCAAGGAGATAGAAGTAGCAGTGGTTCGGCCGATCTCCCTGTTCCCCGTCAGTCTCCCTGTGCTGGTCTTGTGCCCTGCAATAGCACCCTGTCACCAAACGAGGCTGTCCAAGCACAAATTGGCGAAAGCAAGGCTACCGATGCAGCCGTTCGAACAGACCAGGTCGACAGCGGGCCTGAAAGAGAGCCTTGCGGAGACGGTGCCGATGCGAGCACGGCTCCAGAGGAGGAGCAGCCACAGCAGGCTGTGGTCGAGTACGAATACATGGACATAAGAAATGACTCAATGGTCGAAAAAAACCACGGCGCGTCACACAAGCCCAGAGAAGATGACCTCTACCAAAACACTCATGGCCTATCTCGTCCGAAGGGGAACAGCTTGAGAAGCTTCAAGACGGATGAGGACGACGCAGCCATCACTGAGTACGAGGACATGGATGCACGCGGGAAGGCTTGTGCGTCAGGCATTCGGCTCGAGTACCAGAACTTTCCAGCCAAGGGGAGAATGATGTCAGGGGAAGAGCCACATAGAGTGCAAATGAGAGCCTTCAGAGGCGCATGCGCTGGTATGGATGACAAGAACAGCAACACGTCTTTTGACAACCCAGATTACTGGCACAGCAGACTGTTCCATAAGCCAGACGCCGTATGCACATAGTAAAACATCAGTGCGTACTGAGTGGCAGCTGGTTTGCTCACCAGAGACCTGATCTTGAACAGTGTGTACTCTATTTCCCATTCATACATCAGGATTTGTAAATTTGCATAGAAATGTACGTACTTTACTGTCTCACACATTATGAGTATTATTATCAGTGTGTGTCTGCAGAGTATTCTGATGCCTCTCTGTGAATTTAATATGATTAAAGTTGAAGGCTAATGAACGATGATTAAGACTCTAATCGGAGATAAAGTTGGGGTCAGTGATTTTTTTTGTAATACCTGGGAAAAGTTCCTCTCACATTTTGGCAGCTGTAAATAAAAATATCGAATCAGTTTAAAGGTGCCTATTCATGAAGGAATATCCCACGTGTTTGAACTTCCATCTTCCATTTTCAGGATGAATAAAAAGGTTTCCTGGTGAAACCACACCAGCTCATGGGCTTAGTATCTCTTACTCACCTGTTCTACATCGTGTTTTGATTCTGCGTCTGTTTAAAATAACAATGACAATAACAAGACCGCGTGACCGCGGCAGCCACGTGCAGAAAGCTGCGTGTACTGACTCCTCTCTATATCTATCTATCATAGCTGCATTAACACTTTCAGCAGTTTGTGCTGTTGTAGCTTTTTTGAGACACCAATGACACTCTACCTTAGTTGCTATATGTAGCATTGCTGGCTACATGGTATGCTAACTCATTTCGTTTTCAATTCTCTTGGGGTGTTGGGCCACAATAAACTCCTCATCTAGCATATGTGTCCCATCTCCATTGAATTCACGACAGGTAGCTTTCGGCTTGTTTCCTTTTTAATTATATAATAATCAATGTTATTCCTTCACCTGTCAGTCATCATAATTGTTATGGTGTTAATGTTATGGCTGTTTTTAAAAGCTATTAAAAGTGGTGTATTGGTGATGCAGAACAACTAACATTGCATATGTAGCAAACAAAGGGTCACATTTTATTGTGTGAAATCCAACTGTGTTTTTTTTTTTTCATCTGAATCTTGACTCAGGCAATAAAGTCTTCATGGCTGGACTTTGGTAGAGCCATCAGGAGCTGTTAAAAAAAAAATTCTACCTGTGTATGTGCTGTGAGTATGTATTACGGAAGACAGTGATTGCTACTGATATATTTGTGCATAAAATGGTCAGATTCATAACTGTGTATACGATGGAAGGACCACATGGATGACTGTGCTCTGAACTGGACAAAAATGTGAGATCAGTGACAATATTTATATCCAATATAAACATTTTTTGAACAAATGGAGTGAATTATTTTACGCCTTAGCCAGTCTTAACAAATTAGACTAAAACATCATCATCATTATTTACTCTATGAATTTAAAATATAATCTCACCCCAAACTGAGTTAATCATCAATCCCTGAATCATTATGAAAAATGTTAATGGAAATTGGTCTTACCAGAGTAAAGTACCTACGCGGACTTCCCTATGTACAGTGTACATGCGTCGTGCCCCGTGTAACACCATACACACATCTGAGGTCAGGCCCCCTTCGATACGCAGTAAAAGACATGCATCTTTTGGTTTGGCCTTACACTAAGACATTCATTTAATTAACTAAAAATATTGTCAGTGTGGACACATTAAAGCTCCCTAGTGTTAGAAAGACACTTGACTAATTATTTTTTTTTATCCTTGAATAATTTCCTTCAAAAAAAAGGCAAGGGGATGAGGGGTGGTGGTTGGGATTGATGGACAGGAATGCGTGCTGTAAGAATTGTTCAGTGATGGTGATCAGTGTCTTATATGACAGGTTTACATCAAGGGTGGGAACTGGAGAAGTTGGCCTACCTACCTGTGATTAAAAGATATTAACTTTTTTTTTTTTTTTTTTTTTACAAATCATAATGTAGAAAATTACCAAACAGTTGACTCTACAGCAGTGTCAGCTTTGCAATATATAGGATTATTTTAACCTGCAAATGGGGTTTTGAATCATTTTCATCCCACAAAATGTTTTTGTTTGGCAAAAATAAAGAAAACTCATTTTTGTCTTGTGTCTACCTTTTTAACGAAACACTAAATCTGTGCTTTATTTAAAATAATGTTTTAGTTATTGTAGCCTTATAGAGCCCTCTAGCCCTCTATCACCTAATTACAGTGATCCACACAAGGCTGACCGCTTAATCCTACTATGGTCATGGGGAGGCTGGGCCGATCTCAACTGACTCTGGGCAAAGGCAGGGTACATTCTAAGCATTTCCATCAGAGGGCAACAATCACACACAACCATTCACATTCACATTAAGGATGCAATTTGGAACAGCCAGTTACCCTAATGTGTCTTTGGACTGTGAAGTATATATATATATATATATATAAAGTAATAAAATATTATAAAGTTTTATAAACTTTAAATAAATTTGGCTCAAAGTGAGATTTATATCTTTTGTCTTTGTTCTCCACACATGCTGTCAGTATACTAATAAAGTCAGACAGTATGTATGGAAATCCATGCAAGCATGCAGAGAACATGCAAACTCCGCACAGAAATGCCAGAGACCGGGAATTGAACCCAGGCCTTCTTGCTGTGAGATACAGCTTTTAATCATTTTTTTCGTTCATTTTCTGAACTGCAGAGAAATAAAGCATGGAGGCTGGAGGGCCCTATCTCAGCCAACATTGGGCAAAGGCGGGGTAGACCCTTAACAGCTCATGAGACCATGGGTGGCAACACACACAACTCTCGACATTCCCATCTAGGGGCAATTTGGAAGAGTCAAGTAGCCTAATATGCATGTCATAGGATTGTGGGTGGAAGATTACACAAGCACAGGGGGAACATACGAACTGTACTAACTTTGAAACCTTGGTTTATGAATGTTCCAGTGACTCTTCCTAATGTATTCACTGTATTCTTCACGCTGCCATAGAGCAAATGTTTACAGGACATCAGATCAAAGTTTTACCTGCAGGCTGTAAGTTTTGAAACACCCCACAGACAAACTTATCACTTTTTTCCCTCTGCTTTCTCTCTTCTGATTTCACTTGCACTTTTCTACTTGTACCTGTGTGTGTGTGTGTGTGTTACAAGTACATCTCAACTCCCACAAGCATTTCAGTCCACATACATACTTGCATAATGTGCAGATGATAAATAAACTTGACTTGACTATTGACAGCTGCTCGTGCTGAAGCATGACATTCATTGAATACTCATTTCATTCATTTCATTCACTCACTCACTCACTCACTCACTCACTCACTCATTTATCTAGGGTTACAGGGAGCCTGGAGCCTTTCTCAGCTGACACTGGGACAAAGGTGGGGTACACCCTGACCATAGCAGGGCTAGCACACGCAAACCACTCACACTCAAACCTAGGGGCATGTTTCTGGGCTGTGGGAGGAAACCAGAGTTCCCGGAGTACCTTCTTGTTGAAAGACGGACATGCTGACCACTACAACACTGTCCTGCCCCACCTACATTTTATTTTTCATATTTCTATTCTAAAACCATTTTCCCGTGGCTTCTTCTTCTTCTTTTTTCTTCACCTTACTGGAAGGTAGAGGGCAGCACAGTGATGTAGTGGATAGCACATCCGCTTCACAGCAGGAAGGTCCAGGGTTCAAGTCCAGAGCTTGGCTTGAGGGTTACTGTATTGAGGTTGTATGCTCTTTTCGTGCTTGTGTGGGCTTCCTCCAGGTACTCTGTTTTCCTCCCTTGATTTTGCTATACTGTATTAATCCCGCAAGGGAAATTATAGCCTCTGCATGTAACCAACCCAAAGTGAGCACACACACTCGGAAGAGTGGGCTGCCACACACATTCGGGGCACCAGGGATTTGTTGCCTTGCTCAAGGGCACTTCAGCCATGAAGGTGGAGGAAGGGAAGGTGCAGCTCACCCTCCCACCCCCAAGGTTTGGGAATCGAATCAGCAACCTTTCGGTCTCAAAGCCGCTTTTTAAAAATAAGACATTAGGCTGCCCCAAACATGAATATTAAGCTAAGTGGGTGTTCCAAATTTTTCTTAGGTGAGCGTGTATGCATGTAGGTCTGTATTGTTGTGTGTATTTTGCCCTGCGATGGTCTGGTGAGACATTCAGGGTGTACCTACCTTTGCCCAGTGTCGGCTGAGATAGGCTGAAGGCCTCCCTGTGACCCTTGTAAGATTAGTCGGCTTGACAAATGAGTGAGTTTGCATGTTCTCCAGGTGCTCGCGTGGGTTTCCTCCAAGTACTCCAGTTTCCTCCTACCATCAAAAGTCATGCACATTAGGCTAAGTGGGTGTTCCAATTGCGCCTAGGTGTGAGTGTGAATGATTGTGTGTGTTGGCCCTGTGATGGACGCCACCATTATCCAGAGTCGGCTGAGATAGGCTCCAGTCTTCAACAAAGAAAGAAGAAAGTACAGATAGAAGGAAAGGTTTACATAGTGAAAGACTTTTACGCTTTTATTCTACCGGAAGTACTTTTATTTTGAAAACGTCTAGCGGCCATCTTGGACATGTAGACAGAATCGAGCGTGGTTCAACTGAGGGGGGAAAAAAAAGTTCCTTGCCGTGTATCTGTCGACTGAAAGAAAATGTCAGACGACGACCAGCAAGAGCAGACCATCGCCGACGACTTGGTCGTCACCAAATACAAGATGGGCGCTGACATAGCGAACAGTAAGTCCGGTTAAAGACTTGGAAATGAAGCTTGTCGGCGAGAGGCAAAGTCCCGGTGTAACTTAGCTTCCCGCCGCCTCACACTCAGTGCCTGGCTGAATCCCAAATGGTTCAGTAATCCCTATACTAGTGTGCTACTGAGGGTGTAAATTAATAGTTTCTTCACCTTACAAGGCGTTTTGTTTGGTGTTTGTGTCTCTGTACAGAAAACATAACTACACTATTGCTGTAAATTGTTTGCTAACAGGCGCACTGTATGATTATAAGAGTAGCTCGTGCTGCTATATAGTCAAACTGTAGCTCGTGCTACTATTAGATCATCTGTTAGGCTGAGAACCAATAATAAA
Source organism: Porochilus rendahli (assembly GCA_039654305.1). Lineage (NCBI taxonomy): Eukaryota > Metazoa > Chordata > Actinopteri > Siluriformes > Plotosidae > Porochilus > Porochilus rendahli. The sequence goes on from JBCNYG010000020.1 coordinate 25,515,359, forward strand.
TTCAATATATACTCTTATAAAGTGCACTACACGGGGTATGGGTCGTTTCTTGTACACCACATGTAGCCACCTCTCTGAATGTAATCCTAATCTATTTTTAAATTGAGCTCCCTTTAAGTCATGCTTTAGGATTAGTAGCCTATTAAAGTGGTACCAGACTATGGAAATGTGTTGGGGTTCTATTTAGGGATTCTGCATATTCTGGCATGAAGGTCTCTGTTAAGCAGCAGTGATGTGAAACATGCATTAAGGGATTCGAGCTTTAGCTTTGACAACTTCCATGTTGAGCACGTGCTTCGTTCTGTCGCTCAGAGGCTGCTGGTGTAGAGGGTCCATCAGGTCCCAGCCTGCTGTGTCAGAGATAAAAAAGACCTGAAGATTATTTTATTTCTGGCACTCTAAGATTATTTCCAGTGGTGCAAATGTCTCAACCTGCACGATCTGGGTTGGTTTTTATTAGAATTTTTTGTAACCTGAAGAAACAGCATCATCAGAGGTTCAAAGTGAGAAATGTTATCCCTAATTTACCGAACCGCCTATTACTACTAGTCCTAGTCACATGGTGGCTGGTACCTAGCGGGGTACACCCTGAACAGCTCGCCGGACCATTGCAGGCCAGCATGCACAGAACCGTTCATACTCCCACGTACACCTAGGTTCAATTTGAAACAGCCGGTTAGCCTAATGGGCATATATTTGGACTGTGGGAGGAAACTGGAGTATCCAGAGAAAACCCACGCAAGCACGAGAACATGCACACTCCACACATATATGCCCTTGCAGAGCCCAGGACTCAAACTCATGACCTTCTTGCTGTGAAGGTTATGAAGAAGTTAAACTGGGGCTCATTTCTTTCTAGCCCAGACCGTTCACTCACTTGTGCCAAACCGATTAATTTTATTAGGTTCCTGGGGAGGCCTCAGTCAACACTGGGCGAAGGCGGGTTACGCTCTGAACAGCTTGCCAGTCCATCACAGGGCCAGCACACGCAGTGGGCAGTGGTGGCTCACTGGTTAAGGCTCTGGGTTACTGATAAAAAGGTCAGGGGGTTAAGCCACAATACCACTAAATTGCAACTGTTGGGCCTCAATTAACCCTTAATTGCTCAGGTGTATGTATATATTTATATTTAATAAATTCACTCTGGATAAGGGTGTCTCAAATCAA
>JBCNYG010000020.1:25549224-25559595 GCA_039654305.1 Porochilus rendahli
TATATATAGCACCACAACTGCAATGTGGCCATATACACTGTCAATACAAAACAAATCACACACTCTAATATTTTCATGGAGAGCATTCAGCCTTGATCACAGCATGTAATCTCCATGGAACTGTAGCTCCAGCTTGTCAGGTTGATGCTCAGCAACATTAATGTGGCAATAAAATGAAGTCAGCTGAAGGTACTAAGCAGGTTTCACATCAATGGACTTTCTTGATGTCACGGATATAAAATGCGGACTCAAATAATTCAGGGAGCTCAGGGAGCACGAGGATTTTCATTTTCACATTTGTATTGGCACCCCAGAGTCCTGACCTTAACCCTGTTGAAAGTTTTCAGGATATGCTGGAGAAGACTTTATGGAGTGGTTCAGTTTATCCCTCATCAATACAAGACGTTGTTGAGAAATGAACCCGGCACTGGATTGAAATAAATGTTTTGTTGCTCAAGTTCATTGAAACAATGGCATATTCATGTGTAAGATTTAACTTTTTTTTACTTTTTTTTTGGCCAGGCAGTGAACTGTTTGATATATATAAAACACATTCTGAAAAATTCAGTTTGAGAATTCCTTAATTACAAATATAACGCCCTGTAGTGACGGTGTTGGGGTTGTTTGGAGAAAATTAGCCTGAATATCATGAATGGTGTTGGAAATTTGGAAAAATTCATGCAGATGGAAATTTGGTTTACGATTGATATGATCTCCTATTTTGAAAACTCTTTTAGTACAGCAAGATGAAGTACGTGCTGCAATCCATTTCCATCCGCTTCACATCGGGCACAAAATCACTCGACTCCGTTTGCAAGCTAGAAGGATATTTAACAAATAAAGGCTTTCATGGCATATTTAGACAAATTTCTGGCACCTACTTTTGGATAAAAATCATGAAACAACTCCATTAAAGCTCATATTATATAAGATATTATAACCTTCCATATTCAGAGTTCATCCCCCAACATGTCTGTTCTCTGCCAGATGTTACACACTGCTTTCTTCAAATCAGCTCTGGAGAGCCTCATGGCAAAGCCTTGACCAACTGCTCTTCTTCCTTTTTAAAGTATTTTTCCATTCTGTCTGGATTGTTTCACCTTGGTCCAGCATATTTCATTTTAATATCTTTTTTCAATAGATAAATCAAGGTACTTCCTACTTTTTTCTTTTAAATAGAGAAACCAGTAGTAGAAAAAGGCATAAAGCTGATTTTGAGCTTAGCCGTCCATTACTAATTAGTGAAAATATTTAATCCTAATTAGGGACACTGGTAGGCTGGAGCCTATCTCAACCGACTGTGGAAGAAGGCGGGGTACGCCCTGAACAGCTCGCTAGACCATCATACACACATAACCATCATACACACATAACCATTCACACTCGCACCTAGGAGCAGTTTGGAACAGCCAATTAGCCTACTGTGCATTTATTTGAACTGTGCGGGAACTAGTACCCGGAGGAAACCTATGCAAGCACATGGAGAACTTGCAAACTCCACACTCATACTTGAACCCAGGACCTTCTTACTGTGAGGCGAATGTACTAGCCACTACGCCTCCCTGCTGCCCTACTACTTTTTTTAACCCCACTATTTACAGGTCGATTCAAGTTCGAGTTCAAGTTTCCACAACCTGTCCTAGATATTTCAAACCCTAAACATAATGCCACGGTTTTGTACCTCTAATGTACACACTCCTGTTTTACTTCCATTTCAGACCTCTCATGGAACCAACAACCCAGTGTGGGAGGAAGCCTTTACCTTTTTCATCCACGACCCTCGCAAACAGGACCTTGACATTAAGGCACGTCTCTCTCACTCATTCATTCACCAAACCGCGTGCTCCTAATAGGGTCGCGGGGAGGCAGGAGCTCATCTCAGCCGACACTGTGCAACAGTTTGCCAGACCATCAAAGTGCAAACACACACACATAGGGGCAGTTTTCAAGCAGCCAATTAGTCTAATAATATCTTTGGACTGTGACCCAGGCAGCCACGGAAGAACATGCAAACTTCGTGCAGAAATGCCTTTGCCGAGCCCTGGACTCGAACCCAGGACCTGCTTGCTGTGAAGCAGACGTGCGGAAGCTCGGCGGCTTTTCATTCCTCGTAGTTTGCTGAGTGGTTTAAAGAAAAATAAAGGTTTCGCTCGGATTAGATATCTTACCACCGCTCAGACAGTGGCCAGACTAATGCAAGTAAGAAGTTAGCCACCAGTTTGCATCATGCAAATTGACTCGTCGAACCCATCGCTCAATGGCTAGTGGGACTTTACAGCCAATCAGCATCAAGAATCATTTTGCATAACAACGAATTTCCATCGCAATGTCACACCGGATACCGGACAGACAGACGTATAAGCCAAGCCCCCTTTTCCCGCCAGCAATTACTGCTACGTCCCAAGTTAATTAGATGAATGGAGTCTCCCCGCGTGTCTTTAAAGTGTTACGTGTGCTCAATATAAATAATATATCTGTCTCTCGCTCATCCGCGCTCTCTCTCTTTCTCATTCTCTCTCATTTGCTCTCTCTCTGTCTTTCTCTTTCACTGTCTCTCTTATTCTCTCTTTCTTTCTCTCTGTCTCTCTCTTTCACTCTGTCTTTCTTATTCTCTCTCTGTCACTCATTCTCTCTCTGTCGCTCTTATTGTCTTTCTGTCATTCTCTGTCGCTCTCATTCTCTGTCTCTCTGTCTCTCATCCTATCTCATTTTCTCTCTCTCTCTCTCTCATTCATCCTCTCTCTCCCTCATTCTCTCTCTCTGTCCCTCATTCTCTTTCTGTCTGTCTCACGCACATTCTCTCTGTCTGACACTCTCTCTCTCTCTTTCTCAGGTGAAAGATGATGACAGGACTCTGCCTCTGGGCCGTCTGTGCATCCCTCTGTCTCGCCTGCTTTCTGTTACTGATCTCAGTATGGACCAGTGGTTCCAGTTGGAGGATTCCGGTCCTGCGAGTCGTATCTATGTGAACGTCATACTGAGGGTGAGATCAGTACATCCTCTCATTGGGCGAAAAGTTGATTATTAGATATGTCTCATCTCTGCCTCAGTGGATTTTAGTCAAACCTTTACCACTTACTTACTAATAAAGACCCACGAACTGGCACTGGATTTTAAGGTCATAGGTCAAAGGTCATCTTAAAAAAGCTGCATGGATTTGGACCACACCTAACTTACTAAATAATCATGAAGTGGTACAGGTTCCAAGGTCATATAAAACCCATTAACCATCAACACATCATCTCAAACCTGTTTGCTTTGTACCCATCGCACAGATCCTTTGGGTTAACGAAGAGGCTATTCCGACCACGCCCATTTCCCCGGTTCCCTCGGATCCATTTATTGGAGGAGGAAAGGACGGTTTTACTTCAACTGTAACATCAGGAGGGACCGGCAAGTTACCCACACGCCCGCAGCACACCAGTCCAGATGCCAGTTTTGCCTCTGAGGTGAGCGTCAACCAAAAAATACATTGAACAGAGTTTTTTTTTGGTCAGCTTTCTGTTGAGGAATACAAAAGCAAGCTAATTCTTTATTCACCGTTTAAGGAGGTGGAGCCTATCCCATCTGACTCTAGGGGAAGGCGGGGTACAGCGCGAACAGCTCACCGGTTGAATGCTGGGCCAAAACACACAACCATTCACACTTTGTAACAGCTACTTAGCCCAATATGCATGTCTTTGGTCTGTCGGAGGAAACCGGAGTACCATGAGGAAACCATTTACATTTACACCATTTGGCAGACGTTCACATCCAGAGCGACTTACACTTTTAACTTGTTTATACAACAGAGCAATTGAGGGCTGAGTGCTTTGCTCAAGGGCCCAACAGTGGCAGCTTGGTGGTACTGGGGCTTGAACCCCTGACCTTCTGATCAGTAACCCAGAGCCTTAACCACTAATCCACCACTGTCCCGTAAAAACCCATGCAAGCCCTTGCGGAGCCCGGGACTCGAACCCAGGACCTTCTTGCTATGAGGCAGACACTGCTGTATGCTGGCCACTATGCTACCGTGCTGCCACTAGTAATTTAGCTTTTTGTCAATCATTGTATTGAAGTGCAATAGATCAGTCTGTTCTTTTTTTCAGGGCGTTTTAAGGATCCACCTGAAGGAGGCTCAGGCTCTTGTTGCTAAAGATAGCTTCATGGGAGGCATGGTGAAGGGCAAAAGTGATCCCTACGTCAAGATCCGTGTGGGAGGGAAGACCTTCAAGAGCCGTGTCATAAAGGAGAACCTCAACCCTGTCTGGAATGAACTTTATGAGGTACGTAAACAAAAACATGGAGGCTGCTTCATGGTCCTTTTATGTACAGAAATAGAGCTGTTGATGCATCCGGGTTTAGCAGGAAGTCCAAAGGTTCTGACAGCAACAAACAAACAAATGTTGACGGTGGAGTACTGTAAAGCTTTGTAGATGGTGGACCATTAAAGGCGTTCACTCACTCCCTCGCTCCCTCGCTCCCTCGCTCACATTCACACCTAGAGGCAATCAGCCAGTTAGCCTAATGTGCATGTTTTTGGACTGTGGGAGGAAACCTGGGTACCCAGAGGAAACCCAAACAAGCACAGGGAGACCATGCAAACTCCACACAGAAACGCCCTTGCCGAGCCCAGGACTTGAACCCAGGACCTTCTTACTGTGAGGCGGACGTGCTAACCGGTGCGCCACAAAGCCACCCATTAAAGGGGGCGTGTCATCATTTTTACCCAAAGTTAGTTGTTAAAAAAATGTCCAAAATACATTTCCCATACCCAAACCCAATTCGTGTCTAGTATTCTTCCTTCGTACACCGAATTTCCATCTATATGAATGACCATGTCCTGTTTCATAACACCATGCATGATATTCTCTTCAAACAACCCTGGCACCGCCCCTTTAAATACATTTTAACATGTACAATTCACACGGTGGCGTAGTGGTTAGCACGTCCGCCTCACAGCAAGAAGGTCCTGGGTTCGAGTCGAGGGCGTTTCTGTGTGGAGTTTGCATGTTCTCTCCGTGCTTGCGTGGGTTTCCTCCGGGTACTCCGGTTTCTTCCCACAGTCCAAAGATATGCACATTAGGCTATCTGGCTGTTCCAAACGGCCTTTGATGTGAGTGCGAATAACTTTGTTGCCTTGTGATGGTCTGGCGAGCTGTTCAGGGTGTACCCTGCCTTTGTCCAGTGTTGGCTGAGATAGGCTTTAGTGTCTAGTAGGATTAAGTGGCTTGGCAAATGAGGGAGTGGGGATTAGATCTAGACATCAGCACTCACATGTTCCCTGCTTTACATTTTCTTCAGTGCAGAGTGGTCTATAATTTATAATAATATCTAAAACATGGCTGTGTGTGTGTGTGTGTGTGTGTGTGTGTGTGTGTGTTTACTTTGAAGGTGATTCTGACATCACTCCCAGGCCAGGAAGTGCAGTTTGAGTTGTACGACAAAGACGTGGATCAGGACGACTTCCTTGGCAGGTATACAGAATGCACATCGTATGTAATAAATATATGTTTACGTTAGAGAGAAATGTACTACGTTTGATTACAGTCGTACCATTTGTATCTATTTTTATTTAAATAATGTTTAGTTGTATAATACATTTTTTTGATCATCATGGCTTGTTGGCAGGTTAAAGCTGAGGCTCTGTGACCTCATAAGCTCCCAGTTTACGGATCAGGTGAGATTTACTGCTTAAGATTTGCTAGCAGGACTGTCACGCTCAAACATTAGCAAAGTGTGAAAAGTCTAAACACACTATAGTATTTATTAGTTCGATTTTCTTAACAATGTGCCGATTAAAGCAGAAAGGAAATTATCTTACTTTAATAAAGCTAAAAGATTAAAGGTGTCCGTTCATGAGCCGATAGAAAAACATGTTTTATCTTCTGTTGTCATTTCATTTTGGACGAATATAAAAGTTTCCTGAGGAATTCATGCTTGCTCACGGGCATAGTATCTGGTATCCGCCTGTTTTGTGTCTTGTTTTGGTGCAACACCACGTGGTAAAAAACGTAAAAATGTGAGATCAAGTGTTAAGAAATGTAGGAATTCCAAGATAGTTAAAACTAGGGTAGCGTTGCCATGGCGTAATGGTTGCCTCACAGCAAGTAGGGCATGGGTTCTCTATGGAGTTTCCATGTTCTTCCCATATTTGCCTGGGATTCCTCTGGGTACTCAGTTTTCTACTCACAGTCCACATACATGCACATTAGGGTAATTGGCTACATGTGAGAGTGTGTGAATGGTTGTATGTGTTGCTCTGCAATAGACTGGCGGGCTGTCCAGGGTGTAGCCCACCTTCACTCAGCCTTGCTGACTTTTCAATGCTTGCGTCGTCCATGTCTTTGTTGATGGTCACCAGTTTGTGTTGATTATAGATCTCCAGGTATCATGTGTGCAGTATCATCACAACTGGTGTAGGGGTCAATGACATTTGCGTGCAGGAGTAACAAAAGATAAAAAAACACATTTTCACATGCTTATTTAATTATATATAAAAATAAATACCTGGGAAGTGGATGGGCCCCTTTAAATCTTAAATTTACTTCTGAATCAAATTTCTGTTGACTTTTACACAAAATAAGAACTTAAATTAGAAGTCAAAAAGTTATAAGTGTAATGAATTAACATTTTTGTAAGCAATCTTTGACGAGATTGTGTAAAAATATCGAAAAAAGGAAGTAAGTGAGTGCACGTTTGTGTACCTGTGTGTTCTAGTGGTACGACTTGAATGATGTGAAATCAGGACGGGTTCATGTGATGTTGGAATGGGTGCCAAGAGTTTCAGACCCGACCAGACTTGACCAGGTGATCCCTAAATGTTTTTCTGCCTGAAACACTCTTCATGATCACTTTCTCTAGGTTATATATTGTATTATAATTCATCCTGCTTAAATACAGTGGAATTAAAATTAATCATTTTGTGTGTGTGTGTTAGATTTTGCACCACCAGTCTCAGCAGTCGTATGTGAATAAAGCAGTGCCATCTACCGCCATCCTCTTCATATATGCAGAGCGAGCCCATGGACTGCCTGTGAGTCTATTCTTCTTCATCTGTTATTTTCGTTTTTGTTTTTGTTTTTACCTGTTAGTTTTTTGTCCTGTTTGTTTGTGTGCATGTTTTCTCAAAAATGTATGCACGGTACATACTTTGTACAGGTACATTTTGAATGTGATTCGTGCATGGTATCATGTTGAGGAAAAAAAAAATATCCAGAAATATTGAAAAATCAATTTTTTTTTTGAAATGGGCCAAAATGTTCATTTAATGCCCACTAGGGGGAGACATTTCAATATAACCATTACAAGGTATAAAAATCTGCAGTTTTACACAGATTTTCAGGTTCATAAATTAATTTGTCACCATAAATCATTTGTATCTGTTGGAAATACCTTCTAGAATCCAACAGTAGCTAATACAGAGGTCATTTTTTCTCAAAAACCTGTAAATATTACAATTTTATATACAATATTTTTGTGTGAGCAAGTGCAGATCATGTAGTCTACTGTGTGTAGTGGAGCCGGTGGTGTAGTGGTTAGGGTGCTGGGATCATGATGGAAAGGTCCCCCTATTAGACCCCCACCGTGCTAGGACTCCTGGGTAAGGTCTCAACCACAAGTGTGCCTCTGTCCACCCAGTAGTATAAATGGGTACCAGTAAAAATAATGGGGAGGTTACCTACAGTGGACTAGCGCCTCATCCAGGAGGAGTTGAACTCCTAGTCTATTCACAGATAGAAACCAGGATAACCTCTGTACAGATGAGCCAGTAGGGTTAGTCTGAAAGGTACTTTCACTTAAACAGGATCAGGAGAAACACAGTTGTGCTAATTTACAGAATTAAGAGTTATTATGTAGCCTTTTCAAAATGTTTCTTTGTCTTGATGTACAGTCCAATGTTCATACCAGCGCGTGTCTATTACATAAACACATAAAAACACATAAAAAGTCAAGTAAATCTTCTACTTTAGCCACTTCTTTTTATGATTAATTGATGTTTATTGTAGCTAAAGAAAAATGGACATGAACCAGTAGTGGGGGCGGAGCTGATACTCAGGAATGTGTCAAATAAGAGTAAGGTAAGATTCAAAAAAACTAATTTGCATAACGCTTGCATTCATATTTTTGGTTTCTGCATATATTGTGTACCATAATAAAACTTATTATTATTATTAGTAGTAGTAGTAGTTGTAGTCATACACAGTCAGAAATAGTGGTACAGTAGTTCTCCACATTACTGTCTAGTGTGTGTCTACTCCCTTGAGCTGAATATTAAGACCTACAGGTAATACTGTGTACCTTTCTAAGGCCAAAAAGGTATAAAACTATGAATTAATGTTAATAATCATTTTATTGTAATTGTTTCAGTATATACAAAATAGGAGCATAAGAAAAGTAAAATACAACGCTTTTTATATTTTACAGATTTTTACATTTTACTGATTTAAAGTTTGAAAAACCTAATATCGTGTAGCTTTCTTTATATTTTTTTGGATGGCATTTGTCCGAGTGAATTTTTCCTGTGAGGTTTTTTACTGCCATTTTGATTCGAGCATTAACCCGAATTTGCAGGGTGGATAATGTCAGTTATTATTAATTCAGGAGATTTTCCTCATTTCTGATTGGTGGAAAGATATCAAATAATTCTTGATATTGCATCATTACCATGGAACACATGAATTATTGCACTGTTTATTGTTTTGAAGGCCTCGGCAAACCGGCTTTTTTTCGATCAAATGATTCTCTATATCATCCTTTGCCTGATTCAATAGTTGCTTATTATCCGAGATGGGAAACCAATCAGATTGCGCTGTTCCTGTGTAGTATCTACTTAATAGATATGTATGTGTTCACCCAAAGGTACAATAATGTACTTTATTACTGTAGTAGTAGTAGTAGTAGTAGTAGAAGTTGCAGTTTGGATGAAACTACTCGACTATGCCCAATCAAATTCGTGGACTGGAAAGAACTGTTATATAATAAATTTTTTTTTCATTCACAGCTTGCTGAGCGCTCTACATCTCCGCAGTGGAATGAAGCATTCTGCTTCCTGATCCTCGACCCCAGAGAAGAAATTCTTACCGTCAAAGTGAGAACATGCTCATTTTAAGTCACTTAATCATCACTCTCATTTGCTGAACCATATAATCCTATTCGGGTCCAGGAGAGGCTGGAGCCTACTGCAGCCATCACTTTGGCGAGGGCAAAGTACATCATGAATAAGTCGCCAGATCATCGCATGGCCAACACACGCATACAACCTTGTACACTCACACCTAGAGGCAATCAGAAACAGCCTATTAGCACAACGTGCATGTCTGTGGACTGTGGGAGGAAACCCAGAATACCTGGAGGAAACCCACGCAAGCACTAGGAGAACATGCAAACTCCAATACAAAAACGCCCTCTTCAAGCACGGAACTCGAACCCAGGACCTTCTTGCTGTAACCACTGCGCCACCGTGCTCGGAATTACTCACACATTCACTCATTTGCCAAACCACATTCCTATTAGAGTCTCGGGGAGGCTGGAGCCCATCTCAGCCGGCACTGGGGGACATGCTGAACAGCTCATCAAACCATCACAGGGTTGCCAGAGACACAACTATTCACCCACGCAAGGAAGTGGAGAACATGCAAAGTAAACGCCCCTGCCAAGCTCGGGACCCGAACCCAGGACCCATTTTAAATGAATGCATTGTATCTCATAGAATTTTCACGTAACACATGAGTCATTTATAATGTGACCGAAGAATTTGTGTGTGTGTGTGTACTATAGTTGTCTCATAGCTGGGGTCAGCCTTTGGGTGCAGTGGTTCTGCCTGTAAAAGACATCCTAAAGGAGCCGGCGTTGGTTCTGGATCAGTGGTTCCCTCTGGATGGAGCCCTACCTGAAAGTGACATATTATTAAGGGCAGAGCTCAAGGTAAGGGGAAAACTTCTTGAAGCGTTGTTGTACATCATTACTAATACGCTTTCTAGAACACAGTTCCGTTAATTTGCGGTAAAATCTTACGTTTATTCTGTCCATCCTTCAGCTCCTTCACTCCAGACTGGTGGACGGTGATATTGTTACTTGTGGTGCTGAAGAGCTGGAGCACAGCGTCCCCAGAGCTGAGCCTGCCAACCAGGAGCTTAGACACAGGACAGCACCCGCCCACGCGTGAGTCACATGCATACTATCCAAATGGCTTAATCTGTTCCTGTTGAATTATTTAAAGACTAATTGACTGACAAATTTGTATTTGTGTCTGCGTGTGTAGAGATGGAGATGCCGGAGCTAGTGGGCGGGCCCAGGTGAAGCTTCTTATTGCTTACTCGACTGACGAGAACAGACTGGTCGTCATTATATATGGCTGCAGGTTTGTTTCAACCGTACACATGTTTGTGC
>JBCNYG010000020.1:25662756-25677241 GCA_039654305.1 Porochilus rendahli
GTTTTTTCCGTTTGGGGGGGGGGAAGTTTGGAGAAAAGATTTCCCTTGGGGGGGGGGTGCAAGGAGGTAAAAAAAAAAGAAAAGGTTTGAGAAAAAAAAAAAAAAAAAAAAAAAAAAAAAAAGTGACAAACTTTCTACAAAAAATAAAAAATAAAATCAAGATTAATACAAAGAAATATTTACATAATTCCACTAAACAGAATTTACAGAATTGTACTAAACTGAAGGACACACACTTTGTACTACTGTCAAAACATCTGGTATTTTTTAAATCATCAGCCATGTCATCATGTCTCTCTTAATAAATGCTCATAAATTCTATTTTAAATTATCTATGACATTCTAATAACACTCCCACTTTCTAATATAATGGCTTGCTTATTGAAATCCAGTTAGTCTCTGGATGGTTGAGCTGCGTGCAGCAACTGACACGAATGCATATGACTGGATAAACTTCAACCGAGGATCTGTAACAGAAGCTGCACTGGTTCCTGTTTAGAGAGCTAGGGTTAGCATGGTCTGCTAACTGACAATCTATGCTGCGGGACATGAACCAATTGTCATACATTTGTATAAAGGTCTCTAGGACATAACAATAATTTAAACACTAAGACAAAAATAAAATATACTGAGTCAATAAAAGGAAGTCTTGAACATCTTGAACTCTTTTCATGTTCTGCAAACCATTACCCTACTGAAAGAGACCATTAGGGAATACTGTTGGCATGTGTACTTCATCTGAAACACTGTTTAAGTAGATGGTACATGTCAAAGTAACGTCCACATGAATGCCAGGACGCATGGTTTCGCCGCTGAATATTACCCAGATCGTCACACTGCCCCCGGTGTGATGGAGGTTTACCGCCAATGGTTTACCTTCGCATATTCCATCCTGGTGATGCACATAGATCTAGCCATCCAAACAGTGTAAAAGAAAACATGATTCATCAGACATCAGGTCACCTTCTTAGACATCTGTGTGTTCTGACCCCTCTCTATTATAGTCAGCATCCACTTTTTCAGCAGGTTGTGCTACAGTAGCTCTTCTGCGGGACTGGATCAGACTAGCTGTCGCTCCCCATGTACATTATGTGGAAGATACACCGGTTGTCCTTCCTTGAAACATTTGGAAGGTAATACCCACTGCAGGAGATGCCTTGGATCAATCATCTAGCCATTACAATTTAACACGTAGTCCGAAAGTCTCAAATCCTTACACTTGCCCATTCTTCATGGTGTGAACACATCAACTTCAATACTTGACTGCAGAGCAGTTTAAATTCACCTTCAAAAGTTATAAAAAGCTAAATATCCCATCCTGACTGAATTCATAACAATAATGCATTTTATTCCAACTCTATAATTTGTCATTCAATAAACTCCGGGGTTTTATTCGCTGGTTTAAATGCTGGTTTCGTTTTATGGCAATGAACTGTACACATGGTGGGTAAAGCTTTAAAAAACTGCACCGTAATAAAGATATCCTGTTTTTTTTACACTGGTTAGTCCAGTCCTAATATAAAGATTTAGGCACTACCAAAAGGCTAAGCTCCTGATAGATATCTTCACTGACAGGTGTCCGGGGCTGGTGTCATGAGAGTAGCTCCTTTAAGGAGGAAATAAACAAATGAATCTTCTCTGCATTTATCAAATTTGGTCTGGAGCAAAAGAAGGAAATGTTAAAACTGAGTCTTGCATTCACCGCCATTCCCCCGAAACATAGCTTTTCGCATTTATTTGTATCACGTCTTATTAGTTTAATAATCCGTTTAACGAGTTCATGTTCTGTGTTGCCGCAAATGCCCTGTGTGGTTTGTGGGTGTGTCGGGAGTGGGGAAAACGATAAGCATAATGGACTGATTACATCAGAACACCATCACTTCAGCTCAGTTCTTTGAGGCATCTAGAGGAACTTGTTGTGTTTTTGCACTAACCATAAACGGGAAACATTGTGAGAAACCGCTTTATTTATGAGACCCTGAGCAGGAGCTCTGCTAATAATATCTGTTCAGCAATCTCTTACAAAGAGATTATCATTTTCACTGAGTGACATTTTCCCTGAATTCTTCCTGCGTTACGAATTTGTAATTATCTATGCACCTATAGAATCAAAGTTACATACAGTTTACAGTGGGGGAGAAAAGATGTGCCAAAATTGAAGTGTATTGGCCCTAAGAAAAGTTCTGCAAGGACAGCCACACACACACACACACTCACTTTGTCTCACTATCTCATTAGGATGTTCTCTACCCTGTGGGGCAGCAGTGGGCCGGTAGGCAGGGTGGCACTGAGCCGGTTTTCCTCAGGCAGTCACTCCCTGCGCCATACACCCACACACACACACACACACACACACACCTGTCTCAAATCCCTATCTCCAACCCCTGTTCCCAGCCAATAACATTCTTTCAAGGGAAGAAGGTCACCCTGACATCCCCAACCTCTGCCTCTTTGCAGCCCTACACATGCCGTCAGACACAAGCCAGGCCTTATCATATCCTGAGAATCCTTAAAGAGCTGAAATAATGGTAAAAGGAAAGGGATTTTATCCACAAGGGTATTTTGAGAAGAAGAAGAAGCGAGCTTGACGGTGTATTTGTACACAGACAGGAACAAGCCCTGTTATGGTGGGAGAGGGGACACGCAGGAAGAGTGCATAAAAACGAGAAAGACAATGAGGTAGTAACAAATGCATTGTAAGTGGCTGGGCTTTGATTTATGTAAGGCATGGCTGGCAGCAGGAAGATAATGCCGTTTGAAATGGTTCATTTCAGAAATCTATTCTAAAGCCCTCTGTTTCCCACCTCTCACCTGCTACTGACTTCCACATACCCGCTTCACACACACACACACACACACACACACACACACACACACACACACACACACACACACACACACACACACACACACACTCGGATCTGTAGCAGGCAATGATTGTGATATGCAGAAGACAGATGTTAGGAGAAAACAGAACGTGAGACAGACAGAGAACGAGACACTGCGAGCGTGAGACAGTGTGAAAGCGCAACATCAAACAAGGGAACTTGTATAAACAAAAAACAGAGGAATAATCAACAAACACTCAATTCCCCACCGTCCTTTGGTGCGCGCACACGGCCCACAGCCCACAGCCTCCCAGCTCGGAGGCCCCATTAATAACACAGTGAGCCCTGCAACCCAACCCATTAAAGCTGCCCAGACGGAGCGAGGGAGCACATGAGGAGGAGGCGGGGAGGGGGGGGTGAGAGACAAGTAAAACATGAGTTCATCACAGAAATAATTCCAATATCCATTATGGACCTAAAATGCGGGTGGGTCTTTGCACGGGGGCAGGTGCTGAAATTAGTTTACTCCGTTGAGAGTTGAGGTAATGGCAGCCAATGAGATTCCCATGCACAAGCCAGTCAGTCTATAAAATAATAATGTGTGGAAAAAACAAACCACGTAATAATTTCCCCGCTTTCTACTTAGAGACAATGCATCTCTGTTGAGTGGGGTCAACTAGCCACAACTATTCCAAGCTTGAGAACAGCTACTTAGGCAGCATCTTAGGAGAAGTGATTAAACACGGTGATATGGACAAATGTTTTGGTGTCAGGAATGTGGGGCGTTCAATATCTTAAGGCGACTAATTGACATCCAATATAAAGCTTGAAAAGTACCGTGGATCATCTCGGAAAGACAGGCTTCCTGTTGGGGCCGAACATCAATAAAGTATTACTCAAACTATTTTCTTGGTTTTGCTTTCCCACGCCTTTCCCATCCCTCTCCAGAGACCCTTAACAAAAATCTGCTTTATAGCCTACTGCCAACAAATATGTGCTTAAATTCAGGATCATATCAACTGTCTCCCTGTAATTAAATTTTTTTTTAACGACTCGTTAAAATAATAATGAAAGTAAAGTAATAACGCATCTGCAACACTAGTGATGAAACAATCTTATTCCCTGTGAAGTGTGAATATTTTAATTCAGTTTGCCATTGGATTATTTCCTTACACAGCATGTACTCAGCTGATTCGTATATAGATTCGGGTAGGTATCAAAAGATCTCAGATGAGACGAGCTGATCGAGGATTAGATGCGTACCTCACATGCAGCTCTTAATTACTACGTTCTGGCTGCCGCTTCAGCGTTAAGACGTGTGTAATGCTAAGCTGTTTTCACGTATAAAGTCAAGTTCAGAACATGCTGGAAGGCAGAATGTCTGCCTCGGTTAGAACAGCAGAGCCAGACACAGTCCTGCTTAGATCCAGCCTGTGGAGACCAGCAGACACTATGTCTACAGCCACACACATTAGTGTGAGTGTGTGTGTGAGACAGAAAAAGAGAGCACACTAGAGACCCCGTGCAGTTAGTTTATGTGTTGCTGCAGTGACGGGGGTCAGGACATAGACCTGGTCACCTGGGATGCCATGATGAATAACAGCACGAGTCACATTCTCCTGAGAGAAGTTTCATGTCCTCACTCAGACAGCATGAAGGCGATCCATGCAGTGTGTGCAGCTTCAGAATGTTCTTACTGTAAGTGAGTACCCCTTCTGCCAGGTCTCATGCCATGACTGTGTGTGTTGAGGTACTGTGTGGTCAAATGATGCTTTAAGACAGACAGCACTGTCTCTCAAATCCATATGAAGCTTAGATCCCATTTCTGAGACTCCGGGACTGAGATTCCAGGGAATTCCCGTTGGAGGTTCGATTCACTTCAAACACAGGGGCAGTTGGGTGGCACAGTGGCGTATTGGTTAGCACGTAAAATGGCTGGGTGGGTTCAAGTCCTGGGCTCTGCAAAGGTGTTAATGTGTGGCGTCTGCATGTTCTTCCCAAGCTTGTGTGGGTTTTCTACGGGTTCTCTGGTTTTCTCCCATGGTACAAGAACATGCACATTCCTCTCTTCCAAATTGCCTCTTGATGTGAATGGTTGTATGTAGTTCAGGGTGTGCCTCGCCTTCACCTGAAATCAGCTGAGATAGGCGTCTCAGTGACCCCAGTAGGATAAGTGAATGAATAAATGAATAAAGGAGCACAGGTTTCAAATCCAGGTCTATAATCAGAAAGTATAAGACAGCAGTATCGAGCACAAACATACCATACTTTACCAATTTCTCTTGCAATCTCGAGCAAACTCACTTCGCTCACGCTGCTCGAATTGTGCACTATTGTAGCTCCTCTACCTTAATGTGTGGTTAGAGGTGCACTCTGGAATGTGTTTCGGCTCAAACGTGTTGAACGAAGTAATTATCTGCCTTCCTGTCAGTTTAAAGCATTCACAGATAATCTCTTCTGACCTTAACAGGTGCGGGAGCGGGAGGGAGGGTTATGGGCCTTGTTCAGGGGTTCAACAGTAATAGCTTTGTCATTCAAGAGCTTGAACTGATCAGTAGATGAGAGCCTTAACCAATGAGCAATCACTGGAAGGAATGTGCCAAAGGGTTGTTCTGAGGAATCATCGAGCTCAAGGTTCAGAATGGCAGCTTTGTGAAATCGTGTGTAGATTGCATTGAATTGAGTGAACTGTGTCCAGACAACAATTTCTGAAAGTGTTCCTGAGCCCTTGCAGTGACAGAGCCATGCCCGCTTTTTAATGCAGCGTCACCTGAGGGCCTGAGGATTTCCGGCCTTGTCCCATGTGCAGAAATTTCTCCAAATTCTTGGAATCTTCTGATGAGATTATGTACTGTAAGTGATCAGATATTCAAAGTCTTTTCCGTTTTAAAGAGAACCGGTATTGGTTATCCTTACAGCATAATTTGTTTACGCTTAAATGATCCAGAACTTTTTTAACATAAATGACCATAAAAAGAAAAAAACTGGGTGATTTTATCCCGTGGATTACTAACGAGTTCTGAACCAATGTGAAGCAATTATTTCACCCGGAAGTGACGTCAACACGTTGGGCGGGGCTGTCTAGCGTAACTTAACCAGCCATATTCAACAAGCGACATTATAGGTGATATTTAAAAAATAAATAAATAAATAAATAAAAATATACATTTAAAAAATTGCTCTCAAGAAGCAACTATGGCTAACAATTTGGAGGAAATGGGTGTAAATGGTTAGTGGTTTGACCCAGAGAGGGCGGAGTCGTGTGGAGACAGTGAGATGTCACATTCTAATGACTCTGAGGACGAGAATGCTGCGAGAATGCAGAGATGAGTGTGAAGGTAGATCCAAAATGGCTTATGCAGCCAACGTTTTGCCATCTCTGCTTTCGTGTCATCAGTTGGCTTAGGAACAAAAAGAAATGTTTTCAGTGAGCTCTGCCAATCCAACAAGTTCTTGTCCATACCAGGCTGGAACGGTCCACCTGCCTACAGCTGTATTTTAAAAGCTGTGGATTTGGATGCTCAGTCCCAACTTTTCTTTGAAAACTCAAAATGAGAATAACTCTTTAAAGAAAAAAAAAAGAAAGAAATGTTTATTCATCTTTTGATTTGTTTTTCATGTTTAATTGTAGAAAAAAAATATGGGTTTATGTGATTTGTAAATCATTGCATTCTGTTTAATTTACATTTCACAAACTACCCTGACTTTATTTTAATTCGGGGTTGTACATCTTATCAGTAAAAGCACTGCGTGACACTGAAAATGGAATTTGTCTCTTTGCAGTGAGTGTAAACTTCAGAAAAGATAACCTGTTCCTGCCCAGGCTTTTCACCACAGCATTACTACAAACCAGCTGCCCTTTCATAGCGCGCGAGCCGTCACACCCATCGGGGCCGAGTGATATTTCAGCTCGCTGCAGGAAGTCAGGGATGGAGTAAAACCTCTCTTGTAGGTAAAACATAGCACTGAGGCCGCACCTGAGTCTTCCCTGTTTCTGTTCTTCAGAGCTGAGTAGGCACAGGAGAGACTATCCCAGGCCTAATTACCGCTGCTTAATTAGTGTGGGGGCGAAAGCTCGATGGGGCACCTG
Source organism: Porochilus rendahli (assembly GCA_039654305.1). Classification (NCBI taxonomy): domain Eukaryota; kingdom Metazoa; phylum Chordata; class Actinopteri; order Siluriformes; family Plotosidae; genus Porochilus; species Porochilus rendahli. The sequence continues at coordinate 25,669,675 of JBCNYG010000020.1, forward strand.
CAGTCTTACTTCATATGCTGACAGGAAGGAACAAGTGTTAATGTTCTGTATTTATGATAATACTCCCAAAGTGTGCGAGCGTATGTGTGTGGGGGTTAACACCTGAGAAAGCTTCCCTAACCACTCCAGACGAACAGAAGGGGAGGAGCAGTACTGAGGATAATTACATAAGTGCTGCAATAAGACAAGTAAATTGTACAGAGATGAAAAAGAGAGAACAAGCACAGTTTGCGACACTTTGAAATGGGCACGTGGATGGGCATGTGAATGAAAGTGAGCTTTTTTCGTTCTCATAACAAAACCACAAATATGAGACAGCATCAGGCTGGTATAGGGGGAGAGACAGGAGCTTCCTTTAACCTCACTGTTGTTGTTTCATGAAATTACCAACATAGTCTTTTGGTGAGAAAAGTTTTTTCTTTGCTTGTCCTTTTGTTGTGGAAAATTAATGTCTGTGTGCAGAATATAATCCATCAAAAGCTGAAAGCTGAGGGCATTCAAAAAATGATAGCAGGTAAGATTAGGTCTCCCCTTATGAAAGCACACACACAAACACACACACACACACACAAGCAAACAGAGACAAACAAAAAGTACATAAAATACAGATTAAGTAGGAAATCTGATATACTGAGATATGCATATATTTGAAGAGTATTTAATATTTTTCACAATGAGGTATAAAATGATTATAGCATGAAAATGGAATGAGTTACATCACTTTGTATGTCACTAATCAGGAAACGCTAACTAAGAAAATAGCAACTACAGTTACAGAACCATCCATACGCTGAATGAATCCCACTCTCGGCCAATCAGCGCCATCGTACTAGCAACAGATGAGTTCCATTTTCACTGAGTCATGTCTGTTTTGAGGCCTCACACTGGTTAACACTATGATTGGGAAAATCTTTCTGGGATCCTGTAAGTAGGGAGAGTATTCTGGAAGTCAAAATGGATAATAAGGAAATACCCTGAGCAACCACAAAAGCCGTAAAATCAGTAAAATAAGAAATAAGAGGATATTTCCATTGTTTTACAACAACTTGGACATGGAGCTCTTTCTTAAACAAGTATTTTAGCATGAACAGATTGTGTTACGGATATTTGAACACGGTCATGTCGAAGATTATGCTTTGAAGGATATATTTTGGCGATATCGCATATTCGTCCAAATGAGCTCAGACACACACACATCTACCCACTTACTCTCGGGCTGTTTGTAGCGGTGGTAGAGCACGATATCGGTGGCGTGATTGATGCCCGTTGTCAGGTTCTCCATGGTGCCTCTGCCGAATTTGTTGACACGGAACACAAAGTTGTTGATGTAGGTGACGCCATAGATGTAATCCTCAAACACATCAATGCTGAATGGGTGGAGCAGATCTACACAAACACACACATTTTAAATCCCTGACATGACATTTATTCTCATGCTTCCAAAAGCGTCACATTACATCATAAACAATGCGAGTCCTTTAATGGGGGTATTTTGCTACTGAACTGTTTTTGACGTTGGATACAGCCACTACGGGGTCTGTGCCGTCCAGACGCACGCTGCCGATCACCGACAGCTTCGCATCGGCCCAGTACAGGCGCTCGTTAAAGTAGTCCACCGCAAGACCTGCACACAGAAGGAACAGTGCTTAAAACAACTGAACACACAGCATTAAAAACACCACCAGCACATTCAATCAATACATAAGTGACTGATATCTTTCCGTATCATGGTTTTAAAACATTATACATCCCCGTTCTTTTGCGGGTTTCCTCCGAGTACTCCGGTTTCCATATTCCAAAGACATGCACATTAGGCTAACTGGCTTTGCCAAATCGCTCCTAGGTGTGGATGTGAGTGTAAATTGTTGTGTGCGCTGCTCTTGTTTCAATTTGCCCCTAGGGGTGAGTGCAAATGGCCGAGTGTTGGCCCTGTGATGGCCTGGCGAGCTGACAAGGGTGTACCCTGATCTCGCTTAGGGTCTTCTGAGAAGGGTGCCAGCCTCCCCGCGACCCTAATTAGGATTAAGCGTCTTAGAAAATGAATGAAATGAATGAATGAGTGTGTGTGTGTGAGAGAGAGAGAGAGAGTCTCTCTGGCCTACACTTCTAAAAAAAAAAATGATATGATAATAATATTTTTTTCCACTATTTGCTTTCTTCTTAGTGGTTTAAATCAACTATTAACTCTATTGCGTATGATAACGAAAGCACATTATGAAAGGATGGAATCAGGCACCACAACTGTACAGACGCAGGCACACTAGCACCACCTAGTGGTATCTTAATGATTCAACGTACTGATCCTTTTTTATTCCATTTATGTTGAGCGTTGCTGGATATGAAATGGATTCAACTCACCAGTGGGCCACTGCAGGTTCTCGTGCACCAGCGTCTGCCTCAGAGTGCCGTCCATGGCTGCGGTCTCAATCTTGGGGTGATTTCCCCAGTCTGCCCAGTACATGGTCCTGAGTTTCCAAAGAAAATGAGATCAATATACTACAAACAAAGTTGCATCTATATTTTATTAAACTTTATTAATTTTTAAAGTTGGGGTTGGTACATGTTTCACTGAACACACAAATACTGCATACGGCATCAATACATTACTTGAGACCTGGAAAAGTAATCCTGAAAAACACCGACCAATCACTGCCTTGCCGTCCACTGGGAAATATCCAATCAAGTGCTCCTGTGTCTCTCTGCTCATTCATGACATTACTGTGAGGCGTGGCTTTGGAAGGGCCTCTAAGGGGAGGGTTTAGTCAGAGCCCCGAAGAGATGCCACGCTCACATTTTGCTAGCTTTCTAGATTACCAACCCCACCTTTAACCTAACGGCACACTTTATAAACGTTATCGTACCCTCTTGGTGGATCCACGACGATCGCATAGGGTTCGTCGATCATGCCAGAGATCAGCGTCTTCCTGTTTTGGCCTGTGATCTGGGCCACCTCGATGACATCTCGGCCCGAGTCTGTCCAGTACAAGTTCCCAGCCACCCAGTCCACAGCAATTCCTCTGGGTGTCTTCAGTCCTGGGATCTGTGTCAGGGACATGATCCAATACAATTAGAGTACAGACGTTTATAAAACGAGAAGATATTTAGCAGCTGACTGACGACTGTCCCCTGGAAACACCCCCCACCTCAAATTTTTCTCTCCTAATTTTAGTCGTATCCAATTCCCACCCGTCAAGTCTTGCCTCAATATCACGTACGGCCACCACCAAACAAGGAGGGTGTAAGCATGTACATGCCCCTTCAGTGAAATGCGATGCCACCTGGATCTTTATAAACTGCTGCGCATGCGGATTCAGGGGTGGCCTGATATACTTGTAGGAAATGCTATCTGCCCATTGATACAAATGAGCTCACAGATGTCCGTGATTGGCCGGTGATCGCTGTGAGTGACAAGGAAGTTCGCAACCTTCCACGACTATAAAAGGAAAAAACTTTAATGAATAGATATTTGGGTTTGCTGGTTGCTGCTCCTTTGTCGGTGATCCATGTTTAAATAATACATTATACGCATCCACTTCTCTATGATTGTGTGTTTTGGTGGTTAGTGTATGCTGGTAGCGCATACCGCGAGGTTGGTAACGGTTCCTTCGCTCTGCCGCGTGTTGCGATGAGAGTTGGACGAGGTCCCGGACGATGAAGACGAGGATGTGGACGGCAGCTGGAAGGACGAGATGCCGCTGGTGTGCCAGTTGGTCCAGAAGATACGGTTGGTCTTGATGTGCAGGTCCATGGCATCGATGCGCACGTTGGCGTCACCCTGGAAGGTCTGCTCGTACACCCAGTTGGGCATGCCCGGGTCCAGACTGCGGATCTCGTTATCATCGGCGATGTAGAGCACCTGCCTGTTGATATTCAACCCTGTCAGAGAATTAAACAGGAGTGAAAAGATGAGCTTTCGTAATGGACATCATGCTGTTTACATTATAAATAAATACGTTTCTAATGTGTCAGTTGATTTGATTAGCAGTTTTTACCTCTACTAAGGAGGTTATTTTTTGTCAGATTCACAACTAGGGGAAATTTTGAACATCCAGTTAGCCTAAGGTGCTGTGGGAGGAAACTGGAGTACCCAGAGCAAACCCAAAATAGCTCGGGAAGAACATGCGAACTCCACACAGAAAAAATCTAATTTACATCTTAAGTGTTTTCCTAGTTGTGCCGTTTGGCCAAGAAGCTGAGCAAAACATTAGTAGCGCTCTTTATCATCCGTGGACTCGTCACACATTGAAATGATGCCCTTAAACCCCAAAAGTCTGACACAGAATAAACCTTTCTAAAACGCTTCATGCCCCAGTGAAAGCCCTTACCATCAGCCTTGCAGGTGTCGTTGATCTTGGTGAAGTACTTGTGGCAGCTACACTTGTAGGATCCCTTGGTGTTGTTACAGATCTGCGAGCACACGCCAAACTGTCGGCACTCGTTCTTATCTGAAAAAGGGATCATCTAGTAAACTCACGAGCACCTTAAAGGGAAATATGATGCTTTGTAAATTTTTGGACCAATATATATATTGTCAGTGTTGAACAGCTGACACCAGAGTGTTAAACAACATGGTTACCACATAGTGATGTCGGGTAGGGGGAAATGGGGAGGGGCCAAACTAGTGCGTCACAACATGCTGGGTCTTCTGATTAACTGGTCTTCCCCAACTGCCCCATCCCCACCCCTCACCTTTCCCAGTCTAACCCCAGTGGAAGCAGCATGACGCTTTTAGGTTTTTGATCGACTAATCAGAGTATCGCAAAAAGGAACATAAATAAGAGGAGGAAGCCAAACAGGCTGTCCAGCACTCTTAAAATCTGTGTTTTAGGTGGAAATACATGGCGGAGCAGCTTCCTGAAGGACTCGTACTTGAGTCTGGCAGTTACACTAGAACGACTCCGGTGTGTGTGCGCATATCTATAGAGGGAGCTGGCTACCTTGGCAGTTGCTGAAGCCGTTGTTCTCGAAGCCCGGTTTACAGGAGCAGAAGGAGTCGGTGGCGTTGGTTGTACAGTGAACTTCTTCTGTCTCTCCGCACAGAGACCTGTTACTCTTACAGTCATTTAGCATTGTGTCTGTACACACACACACACACACACACACACACACGTTCAAAACGATCTTTACTGCAATATAACAAAAGCAAGCTATTTCTAAACCAGTATCCATTTACTAGCCTACTAGTAATTACTAGTAATGCTAATCTACATGTACATGCTGAGTGTGTGTGTGTGTGTGTGTGTGTGTGTGTGTCAGTGAGATGTGCTACCTGTCTTGCAGCCGATCTCATCAGAGCCATAGTCCTCGCAGTCATTAAAGTAGTTGCAACGAAGCGTGGAGCTGATGCACTTGCCGTTGCTGCACTGGAACTTGTCTTTGCCGCACTTGTTCACCTTCGTATCTGTTTAAAGGTAACGCCATACAGTTCATGTATTACTCTTGGACCATCTTCCCCGAAAACTTCAACAAGTAAGAAGAAAACGCCGCGGACTCTTACCGCAGTTCATCTCGTCCGAGTTGTCTCCGCAGTGGTTGATGCCGTCGCATCGCTTGCCGCTCCACAGACACACGCGATCGTTCTGACAGCGGAAGTTTCGGGTGGGCGGGCACAGGAACTTCCCTGCGGGTGGAGGAGCACCAGTTATTTTCCTAAACATCTATTTCCTCCTGTCGGAGTCTGCGGAATTCATTTGTTTAAACTCACGGCACTCCTCGGGGTTCTCGTCGGAGTTATCGCCGCAGTCATCCTCGCCGTCGCACTTCCAGGCCAGAGGTTTGCACAGCGTGTTGTTACACTGAAACTCGTCGCTGGGGCACAGGCGCTCCACTGCGAGAGAGGGAGAAGGAAGAGGCAGCATGAAACTGGATGGAAATGGATGCACGGAAACGGGTTCGTTAGCAAATTGCTGTTGGATACGCAAGACGAAACATGCTGTCTGGGGAAAATAATCCCCGTCACTGATTGTTTTCTCATAGCAGGACACCGATTTGTGTTTTAACCCTCATTTTTATTAAAGAAGGGCCTACAGTATCAAGGATAACACACACACACACCTTTGTCATGACAGCGCTCTTCATCGCTGCCATCCATGCAGTCAGCATCGGCATCGCAACGCCAGCGCAGTGGGATGCAGTGGCCATTTTTACACTGGAACTGGTCAGCATCACACTTCAGAGCACAGCCATGCTGCACACACAAACACACATACACACATTAATCACACACTGCTCCATGTTGCTACCCAAACTCCGACTGCAATAAACAAATTGTAATTCCTCGCAATATTCCTCTGTACTCTGTATTTATTTATTTATTCTGATGGGCAGCAGACTGTTGTTTGGTCGAAGAGCTAACTCCTAAACTATAATACATCATAAAAAGCTAAAATAAAAAAACAAAACTAAAGAAAAAGACCAAAGATCTTGAATGCTTTACAAACTGCACCTTTACCGCCGCTGGTTGTTGCTATGGCTACACTAAAATAAAACCTATGGAGATTCGAAGACCGCGAGGTGCTGAAAGAAGGAGGACAAAGTGAATCAGAGAAAGAGAAAAAAAATAAAAATTAACGTGTGAATCAAGTCTTCACCACCTCGTCAGAGCCGTCAGCGCAGTCATGGTCTCCGTCACATTTCCATCGCCCGGCAATGCAGCGGCCATTGGTGCAGGCGAACTCACTCTCTGAGCACTGACGCGGCACTGCGGGACACACACACACACACACACACACACACACACAAACAAAATGTCCTTAACCTGGAACAGCAGCATCACCATTATCACATCATGACGGCACCAAGTTTAAAAAATACATGTCTGGCAACCTGGGAAAAGCCTTCATGTGGTCAAACGTGTTGATTGTCTTCTAAATACAGCTCTGGATTATTATAAACTTTCCTAACCTGAAATACACACGAATTCAGTTACCTTAAGATTTCTCATCTATTTATGAGATACAAGCAGACATAACGGACCCATAATCCCTTGCAATATAGTGGCAAATTGGGGATCATTAATAGCACGGTGAAGGCCAACTTTGACAACGTGACCTTGATTTGACCTTGAGAAGGTAGATCAGGATCACAGACATTTAAACCCATGCAAGACGGTGTTGACATGTAGTTATATTTCAGATATGAAGAGCTTGTGTCAATTTGGCAATCAGTACTCGCATGGCGAAGGTCAATTCTGATAAAATTACTCAGTACAACCTCAGTAAAACACGAAGATCCCGCAACAAACTGATGATCGGTAATCGCACAGCGGACAGCACCGTGGCGTAGTGGTTAGCATGTCCGCCTCAAAAGAAGAAGGTCCTGGGATCGAGCCCCGTGCTGGGTTCCTGTGTGGAGTTTGATGTTCTATCCGTGCTTGTGTGGCTTTCCTCCGGGTACGCCGGTTTCCTGCCACAGTCCAAAGACCTGTACATGCACACACATGGCTGATCCAAATTGGGATCCGCATTTGTGGTCTTGGTGAAAAATATTGGACCCGCACAAAAATTTAATGTGAAACTTGAATTTTTGCACACGTGCCTTTATGAGAATCGAAGGAATTCGAGATCGG
>JBCNYG010000020.1:25687732-25699994 GCA_039654305.1 Porochilus rendahli
TAACGAATCGGTCACCGACAGGGAGGACTCGGATAACGAATCGGTCACCGACAGGGAGGACTCGGATAACGAATCGGTCACCGACAGGGAGGACTCGGATAACGAATCGGTCACCGACAGGGAGGACTCGGATAACGAATCGGGCACCGACAGGGAGGACTCGGATAACAAATCGGGCACCGACAGGGATTACCCGGATACCGAATCGGGCACCGACAGGGATGACCTTAGAGTAAATGTAACAATCCAAAAATCCATTTTAAAAAGAAGTATAGATAATTCTCGAGTATTCTTGAATGGAAAAATTAAATTCAAGTGATGTGTAATCCATGTAACACTTGGTATAATTGTAATCAGCCATCCAGGATGCATGTACCATTTAAAATTTTAAGCACAAAGCTACTTAAACACACACCACATTCTCGTTCGCCACTCAGAGTAAAACGGTAAGACAGAGCCATCACGTCCACAAGCTCAACGAAGCAGTCAATCTCTCCAGGCCGGGGCGACGTTAATGAGGCGGAAAACTCGCCACCATCAAGCCCTTCATCAAGCTCATACACTGCATTGCACAGCTGGCTCCTAGCCAGGGACTTTACGACCAAACGCCTTTATGGCTTTACGTATATCTGCAGCGGAACCCTGTCCTTTCCATTTTCACACAGATATGACTGCGAGGACAATATATTGGACATATGGCGTGTGTGTGTGTGTGTGTGTGCGCGCGCGCGTGTGGTGGTTATACACTGTATAAGAGAAAAATCTGCACAAAGGAACAGAAAAGATTTGAAGATGATGTGTGACATTAGAGGAAAACATAAAAAAGGAAAGAAAATTGTAAGATAAACTCGTGTTTCTCCTGGTCTACAGTCCGACCTGGTGTTAGAGAATTACTCAAAAACGTCTGTTAATCCAAAACAGGAGTTTTACGAGTTTTTCGTTTATACCTGGCTCTGTGCAGCGGAGGTTCTTGGGGGCTTCGTCCGAGTGGTCATGACAGTCAAACTCGCCATCACATTCCCAGTTCTTCTGCTTTAGGCACTGGCCATTATCGCAGCGGAAGTCATTAGGACCACAAGTCGGGTACTCTGGTATAGAACGGACAGGACAGGTGACATCACATAAGTATCACATCAGAAAACTGAGTAGACCATATGCATCAATCAGCTAGGACATTAAAACCAGTGAAAGGAGCTGTGTATAACGATGATCATATATAACATATATAAGGAGTGGCATATATTAGGCAGCAATTGAACAGAAGTTGATGTGCTGGAAGCAGGAAAAATGGGCAAAAGGGGCCAATGACTAGACAGCCACAATGTATAAACACACACATGTAGGTGTTCAAATTGTACAGCACTGAGTAATCAGGGATGATTTCATGATGAAGCGGTGTTCAACTTATGCACTCCTAGATTCAAACACGTGGCACACACATTAGCAGTATAATGATGAGGATAATGTAGCTACCAAATGCCCATATAGACAGACACACTCACCACATTCAGGTGACTCGTCAGAACCGTCACGGCAGTCCAAGTCGTGATCGCAAACGAAATGCTTAGGGATGCACTGCTTATTCTGACACTGGAACTCTGTGTCATCGCAGGTCTTATTTGCTGAAAAGAGGCATAGTGAGACATGGAATGAGGACATGGAGAGAAAGAAAAGGGTACATGGGGACATGGGGGGGTGTTGAGTGGACTCTCTTACTGCAGCCAGCCTGCACACTCTCATCAGCTCCATCTGGACAGTCTTTGTCCCCGTCACATTTCCAGCGCTGGGGCACACAATGGGAGCCAGGGCAATAGAAAGCTTCAGGACTGCATGTCTTTGAACCTGGAATGACATCGTGTATGCTGTCTAACACGGAAACATCCGAATATTCTTAGTACCATAAGCATTATTATGAAATAACGGCCAGGCTGCTTTGTTATCTACATCATGTATACAAAGAATGCTATTAATTATAGAGTCGTGCAAGACGTTCTGAGTGGCATTCACGCTTCAAGAGGGTGACATCCTTGATGGAACTGTAGGATGACATTCTGCCACATTTTGATACAAATACAACTTAAATGCACCTCAACCAGCTCACTGTTTTTTTGCCATAGGCTTGCTAAAGCATTATACGGGTCCCCACGAGCGATTTCATCCGTTTTATACCGGTTCGGTCTTAAGGACCAAAGTAAAATCGTGCGTACACTGGCACAAAATACGTGTAAGACGGGTCCTGATGCTGACAGCATGACATCACAACACAACACCCTCGAGAGCACAAATCTCTGCCAAGCTAAAAAAAAAGTACACAGCATCCCTTGAGGTCCTGATGTACAACAACATACAAGTAAATGTCCGGATATTAAAGTGTGTCAAACAGACGGAAACCATTCCTATAGCTCCTGAAGAGCGGGAGATTTATAATAAAAAAAAAACTCATCTTACACTATTAGAGGATCTTTAAAAAATTCCTGAATCCAGACTATTTCCGAAATGTAATGCCATCTATTCTGTCCAAAGCCCTGTTTTTGGTAGAAATTTCATGCAAATCGGCACATAGCTTTTTGTATAACCCTACTAACAATCATACAAATAAGAGCACTCAGAGCGCAAACACCTGCCAAGCCAAAAAATGAAAAAAATCTTTCAATGTGAGACACTTCCTGCATCCAGAATTTGATCTAGATCAACCCTAAAACCCTACAGAATGTAACTTCGGCCTGACTCCTCCCCTAAAAACTGTTTTTAAATAAAAATCCGTTCACCGTTGCTACCAAGCAAATAGACACCAACAGTTTCTGTGCTGTGGAGGTAATAATGACTCATGAACATTACAGAGTTGCATAAGTGTTACATGACCATGCCATGCTCAATTTATTTGTCACGGGAACAGTCCCAGACTTTTGTGGCGGCACCCTGTAAAATAGTCTGACAGGTTGTTCGAGACACTGAATTTCCATAACTCACGCCAGTTGGCATCTGTAGTAGTGCATGATATTTCTTGGTATGTTTCTCTCGCGACTCCATAAAAACAGACACCACCCAGTTGGGATTGCTCATTACTCCACCAAAGCCCTCTACACCCACCGCCCACACCGACAGCTATTATGACTCACTGCATCGGCTGTCCTCATCTGTGCCATCTCCGCAGTCATCTGTGCCGTCACACACCCAGGAGCTGGAGATACAGCGATGATTCCCGCACTCAAACTGTGTCGGTGAACAAAACTTATCTATAGAGAAGAAAACACTGCATGTGAGACAAAAGCAAAAACCTAATCATCCGGAAACGTCCCTTTACGTGCGAGCTACAGTTGGACGGGATCGGGTTCAGGCTTGCCACTGACCGCAGTGGGTCTCGTCTGTTCCGTTTTCACAGTCGTTCTCTTTGTCACAGGTCCAGCTCATGGGAATACAGCGGCCGCTGGGACAGGCGAAGAAGTTCACCGGGCATTTCAGCTTCCGCTTCTCTGCAACGAAAACGCCGATTACAGAAATAAATAGGTGTTTGTTTTGGGTGGCCTGTGCGCATTTAGTACTTGGGTCAGTGTATCTGACCTGGGCAGTTCCTCTCATCAGAAAAGTCTCCGCAGTCGTTCGAGCCGTCGCATTGCCAAGATGGTGCGTAGCACAGTGTGGTGTATTCGCATTTCTGGAAGGTCACACCCTTAACTCCTAACAGGTAGAAGCTGCGGCAATCTGTCGGACCTGACGGACAGTGTGAAATAGTCAGAATTATTTCAGACAGAATTTCTTCAGCAGTATCGTCCATCCAGAGCAAAAGCTGGTCGAGTTAGTGGCACGTCAGATGTTTAATTAAACACTAGACATGGCTACTATTAAGAAAGACTAAAAACTGCACTGTTCCATCATGGGATCTCGCCCATGTATCAAACTCATGCTCACTGACACGACACTGCAAGATTCTGAGCAACAAGAGTTGTTCAATATTTGTATCTTTTGAATATTTGATAAGGATTTAGAGTATATTTAGAATATTCAGAATATATTTAATCATAACCTAATGAAATAAAAGTTAAGCAGATTAATGCTGTTATACATGTATGATTGTGTTCTCTAAGAAGAAATCTCTAAGATTACCACATTATCACATTATTCATGCTTATTCATTATCACATTAGGCATGCTTGCCATTCAGACAGGGAAGCCAAACATGACAATTGTGTTGTGTTGTGGTTTAGCGAGAAATCCCTGCTTGCTAAAAGGATACAGGAAGTCTATACTCTGGCTGCACGTAACTCTCACTTATCTATTTGTTATCGACTTAAAGTATAAAGGACTTTTGTGCTTTTGTTGAGGTACACATGCTACTTCTGAGATACCGCTCATAAAGGATCATGATTCTTCTGCCCTCTGAATCCTGTGATCCGTTCTGATATGCTACTACAGGTTGGCGTTCTCATCTAGGAAGCACCTCACTCCTGATGGACCTAAATATACATTAAGAAACTGTGAAGAGGACTTTCCACTGCTGGAGACATAAACTTACTAAAATGATTTAGGAATGTAATTACCCTTACAGTTATAAGATAACCAACTAGACGTCATTGTAAACTACAGTGAAGTTTCTGCTACATGGTTTGAGTCTGGTTCCTCTCAAGGTTTCTTCATTGTCTCGTCTGAGGGAGTTCTGACTTGCTACCGTCGCCACAGACTTGTTTATTAGGGGTGTTGAAATTTAAAATCACAAGTTTAAATTCTTGAAATTCTTTCTTTATTTGTTTTACTAGGCAAGGCTGCATTTATGACCATGTCAATTAAAATAAAATTGAACTAAATTGAGGAGAATTGTTTGATGTTCTGACTCATGAAGAGTTAGTGGTAGGGTAACAAAATCTTTTTGCTTTTAAACAGTGTTCCTTTACATCCTGTATTCATAGTCATTTCTTAAAGTGAATTCTATATTCATATCTATAATATTTCTTTTTCTGTCATTTACATGTCCAACCGAGCATGTCCCATTTTGTCACGTTAGCTAAACCCAATAGGAAGAGTGCAAGAGAAACAGAGTCACCCCAAAACAATGCAGTTTCTTGGCCCTCTATATACTGGTCCCAGACGGTAGTAATTATTATAATACACTTTTGCAATAAGTTGGAAATGCATTTATAAAAACCTATAAAATCTTCTTACAGACCAAGTAGAGATACTTACTGCAATTCATTTCATCACTTGCATCTTCACAGTCTACGACCTGATTACAGCGGCTCGAGTTGGAGATGCAGGAACCATCCTTACACTGGAACTCAGACGCATTGCAGAGGGACACTGGGGAAATGCAAAGGGATGATGCGCACACGATGGGTAAGTCTTCATACAGTCAACCACTCAAGGTTCCCATAGTCTGCTCTACCCTTAAATACATCTACAGACACACTCCCCCTGTACTTACTGTTGCAGGGTCGCTCATCCGAGCGGTCTCCACAGTCATCCGTGCCATCGCACCACGAGCTGTGTTTGATGCAGCGTCCGTTCAGGCAGCGCCGGTAACCCTTCTTGCAGCCACGATTAGCTGCCGGAAACATGTCACACCAGCGATAAATCCACAGAAACACAAAACTCTTTGTGATAAGTTGCTACGGGTGACAGATGAACAAATGCACAACACTTACAGCAGTAGGACGGCTTCTCGTCGGATTTGTCTTTGCAGTGAGCACGACCATCACAAGTCAGGCTGTAGTTGATGCAGTCACCATTCCCACACTCAAACTCATCCACGCTGTGACATGTAGTGTTCTCAGCTGGGAGACAGAGCGTACACAGAAATTTGGTTTTTGAAGAAAAACCCAAGTATCATTTGGACAGGTAATTTATTTATTTCTTTTTTAACATAAGGACGATCATTGCATGACTGGGTTTGTCTCACCAACACACACGTTGCCCTCCACCAGTTTGCGGTCTCCACGACAGCTGCAGTTGACCCGACCCTCGGAGGTGAGCAGACACAGATCCTCACATCCGCCATTATTGGTGTGACATGGGGAAAACTCACCTGTGCACCACACAGAGCAAGGATTAGCTTCAATCCCCATCAGCTTTTACACCATTACAGTAATTTTCCAATAAATCTTTAACGAAACACACAGTTGTTGGTGTCCTTGGCGACAGCAATGATCCCCATGGGCTGCTGAGGAATGTCAGCGCGCAGCACTTTCATATCTCGGCCGAATTTATCGGCTCTGAGCACAGCTCTGCGCACCCAGTCTGTCCAGAAGATGTACTCTCCATACACGGCCAGGCCAAACGGGTGCACGGGCTCATTCTTTAAGACCACCTTTAAACACACACAAAGTGTTATGAATGCCCTAAAAACAAACGTGAAACTACACACGGACAATATATATTTACAGGAGCACTCACAAAGCGGTTGGTGCCATCGTACTCGCAGCGTTCGATCTTATCCAGCGTCGCATCAGAGAAATAAAGCTTCTCGGCACGATGGTCTATAGCAAGGCCGTTGGGCGTACCGATGCTGTTACCTACAATCACCAGCACATTAGCACCAGACAGGGATGACCGCATGATGCTGGGAGCCATTTCGTTCCAATTCGTCCAGAACATCAACCTGTAAGCAGAGAGTCCTGATCAAGATGGGCTTCCACACAGACTTGTAAAACAACCATCAAAGGTACAATCAAGGGTGGTGGCTCAGCTGTCAGAGGCCGTTGACGGCCGTACGTCACCAAGCTGACCCTGCTAGGCAGTTCAATGGAGACCAAAGATAGCAAGGATCTACACTGGGGCCCGATTCCTCACCCTTGACACTCGTCTAGAGCAAAGGCTCTGGGGTGGTCATCTCCAGACATGCTGACCACTGTTTCCCTGTTAAAGGCACCGCTGCGTGTCTGGTCCACTGTGTGGCGTGTAATGGTGGAAGTGGTATAGCTGGTCCAGTAGAGCGTGTCCCAACCCCTGTGATACGCCAAGCCCTCCACCGAGCCCACATCTAAGAGGGGAAAAAAAGAACGGACACAGTTAAAATACATCCAAGATCATGCAATGAAAGCAAGTCGTTGTGATACATTTATAATTAAATAATGGGATGTCTGGATTGCAAAGTGTGAACTTGAAATTTAATTATCCGTCACTAAAAAAAATTCATTTCGTGCTTTGCATAAACGACTATCACTTTGCCCAGGGACCAAATCGTTTTTATTTATTTCGATTGGATTTTCAGCAGTCAGCATGCCTCTATTAGTAAGTGTGTACTGCTGCTGTTTGCATAGTGTGTGCATGCGTGTGTACAGGAGTCATTTCATGGATGGCTGGCCTGTGCACACACACCCTGCTGTCAAGTGATCCTTTTATTTATACCTGTCTTTGTGTTACAGAATGAAGCAACACCACAACACTCAAGGATTTATTAAGATGCATTTTTTTCTTGAACGAGTTCCTTTAATAATAATATAATAATACGTCTCATCGAGCGGCTCTCACTCTTTAAGGCGCAGCGTTTCCAATGAATAACAGATGCACTACTCTATAAAGGAGTCCCAGCAATAAAGGGTTTACGAGTAAGGTTTGCGCCGTATCACAATCCTTATCTACTGACGTCATTTAGATAAAGGCTCATGACTGTGTTTACACGTCCATAAAAAAGACAAGACAAAGCACAAAGCCTAGATATGGGGATATGGTGTATGAGAAAGCAAGGACATGATTGAGCAAGATGGGTCGAAGATTTTATGTAGAGAGGAAAATTATTAAGACTGCCAGTAACACGGTTGGTACAAATTTAAGCAAATCAAAGCAAACTTCCAAGATAGTGATGTCATTTGCATTGCTACATCCCCATTAGAAGACAATGTGGGTGGTTACAATCAATCCTTCTGCATGGCAGATAAACTGCCTTTAAACTAGACTTGTATGATGAGGTCGTTTCTTTCCTTATTAGCCTTTTTGAAACAATGTTCTGGAATTCTAGTGCGTGGATCAGAAATGATTGTCCTGAAGAGGTTTTATATTGACGGCTCCGTCGGAGGAGTAAAATCGATTGTTCTCGCATTGTTCGGCGTGGAAAGGTGTGTTCTGAAGGGTTGGCTGCTTTCACAAAATCAATACCAGCCAACAAGCAACACTAGGTGCACCCGGAGCTGTTTGTGGCTATTGCCGATCCAGTGATCCACCACTGATTGGTTGATACCTACCAATCCACTTCGAAATTACTTTGCCTACCAACAGAAGCTATGTTCGCAAGACAAACAAGCAAACAAGCAAAGCAACAGTAATATAAAATAAATTAGCAATCCTTTCAAATTTCTGAGAGGCAGCCTAGCCCTCAAAAAAATCAAGTAGGGTAAACGCTTATGAAGAAGCTCGAGTTTTTCCATGCAGTGTGGCTGAGTGGGTGGATGTAGGTGGGTGGATAGTGAGGGTGTTGATAAGAATTTAAAAAGGCTTAAATTCGAGCAGCTCAGCTCAAGTGGTGGGAGGAGTGGCAACATCAGTTACTGCGCGGTCCCTCGCAGCCATTGTCATCAGACCTTCAGCATACGCTGGAAGCAAAGGATTTTGGACAGGTGCACCTTGGATCCAGAAGGAAGACAGTGAATGGCAGCCATAGCTGGGTACCAAAGATAGATTTAAAAATGCAGAAAGCTCTAGTGCCTGTACTTGACACCATCATCATAGTAATTGGACTGCTGGGCCACTCACTGGTGATCTTCACCTTGGTAAGGCGGAGGAAGAGGACAGCATCTATGTCTTTTCATGGAACTGATACACTACTGCTGGTGTTGAGTACCTCAGACATCCTGGTTCTACTCTGTCTGCCTTTCCACACAGCTGCAATTGCACTGGGTACTTGGCCTTTTAAAAGCTTTGCATGCAAGGCTGTCAGCTTCCTGGGAGTGGCTTGTAACACCGTTAGTGCGTTCACCCTGGCTGCGTTAGCAGTGACACGATATCTGACAGTCGTGCACCCAACCTGGGCATATCGCTTCAGGATGAAGCGTTCGCTGCAACTCTCAGCAGTTCTTCTCTGGCCACCGGCTATGGCACTGGCTGCTCCGCAGTTTGCTTTCCGCAACGTGGGCACGTACACTGCAACTCATTGCTTTGCCTTCCTCTGTGATATCAGCCAGGTGGTCTACAGCACTGCCCTCTTCTTGTTCAGTTTCATCCTGCCTCTACTGGTCATCATCCTCATGTACGCCAAACTCTACAGTTTCCTGCGTAGGACTAGCATGCAGGGCCACACTTTCCAGTTGCAGCGCTACCAAAAGCAGGTGTCCCAGACCACAGCCTTGCTCGTTATCGTGTTCACAGTCTGCTGGCTACCTTCCTACATAGTCATGTTCTGCCGAATCGGTAAGAGCATCAACAGCACAAACAGTCATCCCTCTCTAGCACTGTTGGCACGTTTAATGGCCACATCATCATCCATGATCAATCCGCTGCTGTATGCTTTCGTGTCACGGAAGTTCCGTCGGGAGCTGCTGGGCAAGGCACGGTGTGAGTACTGTATGGTGCTGCGCTGGATTGTGTGTTGCCCAGACAGAAGCAGGGACATTGTACAGCCCTTTAACCCTGCAGAGCTGGAAACAGAGCCTTCATAATGAGTGCAAAGGATGCTGATATTGAAATTGCCATTTGCAGTGTAGCTTTAAAAATCTAATGGGTTTTGGGCTCCTAGGTGGAGCAACCATCAAATTGAAGACTGTGGGTTTGAATCCAAGTTAATGCAACATCCATTCGCAGCTGGAAGTCCATGGGAGATAACTGGCTGAGCTCTCACAGGAGGGAGGGATGGCATATTATCTAGTGAGCACATGGTACAGGGGGTTCGATAGCGCTTTCCCTCCAAGTGCGACAGGCTGCTCCTGTGTGGGCATACGCACACCGGTCCATGGTTAGTGATGGTCATTTGTCACAAGGAGGCAATACTTGATGAGTGGGAATTGGATACGACTAAATTAGGGAAGAAAACGGGGAAAGAAATGGGGGGTAGGTGGGATCTAGAGGGTTTGTTGAACCAGAAAGCAACTGTGGATTGTAAGCATAGGACCCTAATAATCCAGCTTTAATAACAGAGCTGTATAAGGAAACCTTAAAAGCTGGAATAGCATGTCAATTTCATTATATTTACTCATGAATAAACCAAGTTTCAATGTATTTATAGAATATAGCACTTTTTATTTGTTTTCATTTATATAGAAGCTCAAGTCTAGTAGAGTGTTAATGTCTTGACATCATGTATAAATGTCTTAATAGTATCTATTAATATCTATTAAACTATGGAAACCTCACTGGCTGCAAACACTTATCAGTGTTTACAAGCTTATTAAAAATCCGACTGTGTGTATGAAATATTCTGTACTGACTGGCGAACAACTGACAAAAATACGGAGAAGGTGACAAGGACATCATGCCATTTCTTATCCATTTGAACAAGAATATTTTTGCCCACACTTGCAAACTGAAATTTTACTTGAGGTACAGTTCACCGTTTTGTATTTCGGTGAAATCTTGAGCAGTAGATCCACCTTCTGAATCCTTTTCTGCTACCTACAGTACGTTTTCAGTCACTAAACAGTGCAAATCACACACAGTGCAAATCACTAAATATGGTGCTAATGCAACAGAACACAAATCAAGTCATGTACTAACTTTCAACAATGGTCTTGCGTCCCGAGCCGTCATCGCTTATCTGTTGAATGTTGCCGAAGTGAATGTCGCTGTAGAAGATGCGGTTGGCTCCCTTGCCGCCGCCACCTCGGTGGTCGAATGTTAAAGCTATGACATTTCTCATGTGATCGGGGTCCTCAAAAGGCTTGATGGGTGCATTCAGGTTGGTTTCATCTGACAGGTGTATGCTCTTCAGGATGGTTCGCTCGGAGTAAAGCAGGTAGCCGTCGTAGTCTCGGCAAGTGCTCCCGTCGTCTGCCAGCAAGCCATGGGCACAGGCGCAAGTGCGTGCTCCGTTACCACGGTACAGACATAGTTGTTCACAGCCACCATTTTTGTCCTTACAGATGTTGGAGCCTGTGCAGCAGAACAAGTCATAAAACAAAAAGGGTGTCAAAAAGAGGTACTCTAGAAAAGGCAACAATTTAACTCATTAGTTTCCACGGATACATTAAAATGCATATTACTAAGGACTATGGGGTCGTACCTTGCTGCCTGGCTCGGTTAAAGACTTTAATATCCTTGAGCTGTACACCGATGCCTTTTCTTAGGTACACCATATCTGTGGCATTGTTCTTATTTCCTCTCTTAATGGAGCCATTGGCATGTGTTCTGGATTATATATAAGACGGATGGTTAATTTAAGCATTCATAATATTTGAGCTACTCTTATAATAATGGACACACATGAAGACTGACTCACCTGTCACTCCAGTAAATGTACTTCTCAAACACAGACACGGCAAACATGTCCATGTTGTGGACTGCCAGAACCAGCTCCCGGTTCCCGCCCGTCTCCAGATTAATACGCTCGATTTTGTCTGTACGAGCGTCGCACCAGTAGAGCAGACCTTCCTAAATGTGCGTGAACACACCAAAAAGAGCTTTCTTTAAATATTACCTGATTAAGAATATCCCTATGAATTTTTTTAAATGACTTTAAAAATCAATAATCGTTTGTAAATGCTCAAAAATGATAAATAGCCTGGAAACTAATTACCCTCGCCAAGGAGATAACTTTTTATTTTCTGTTTGTTGTTTGTTTGTGTTTCTGTTAGCAGGATTATGCAAAAAGTTATGTAAAAAGTTCTATTTTATTTTTATTAGAGGTGGCAATTTTTGAAGTAACTACAGGCACAGCAAAATGTTGAGAGATTTTCACTTGGGTTTAAAAACTCGCAATGTAAAACGAAATTAAGCTGATGTCACACACTCATTTTTCATGCAACAGTGTGTAATGTAGATTATCTTTGGGCTTTAGCAACATGTTACAAGTTTTTTTTTAATTAAAGTTGAGGAATAATTAACACAGCATTACACGAATCAACTTGTATCAAGGATTACAATGTTGACAGTGTAACAACAAATTCTGGATAAATTTTTAAAGATTATTTAACATTGTGAAATAGGACTTTTTTTGGAAGTGTCATATTACAGCAGGCCCAGAGGTTTGAGTGCTCTTGTATAGAATTTAGCGCTGTTCTAAAAAACAAAAAAAAGTAATAAAATAAAAAAAAGAGAGAGAGAACAGAATACTTATACAGTACATATAACGTTTTTTTTTTGCTTTTTTTGTTAAATGATAATACAAAATTTATGTAAATAGCATATA
>JBCNYG010000020.1:25739078-25753362 GCA_039654305.1 Porochilus rendahli
AGAAAGAGAGAGAGCAAGTGAGAGAGAGAGAGTAAGAGAATGAGTGAGAGAGAGAGTAAGAGAACGAGTGAGAGAGAGCGAGTGAAAGAGAGCGGGAGAGAGCAAGAAAGAGCGAGAGAGAGAAAGAGAGAGAGAGAGTGAGAGAGAACGAGTGAGAGAGAGTGAGAGAGAACGAGTGAGAGAGAGCGAGTGAGAGAGAGCGAGTGAGAGAGAGCGAGTGAGAGAGAGCGAGTGAGAGAGAGCGGGAGAGAGCGCGAGTGAGAGAGAGCGGGAGAGAGCAAGAAAGAGAGCGAGAGAGAGAGAGCGAGTGAGAGAGAGCAAGAAAGAGAGCGAGAGAGAGAGAGCGAGAGAGAGAGAGAGAGAAAATGTATGAAAGAGCGTACATAAAGTACATAATCTTTACAACATATAGCCTAAAGCTGTAAAGCTGACTTCGAACAGTAAGAAACTCATTAACAGGAAGCAGGCAGTGCTGATTTTTCCGTCGGGGAAGCTTTGCAGTAATGATTATCTTATGAATCATAACTTATTCATATTTCATCTATTAACAAGAATTTCTCCATTCCACGTGGGTTTGAATTTAATATGAGATTTAAAAATTACACAGAACCCTTTTATTGAATGTTCAAACAGAAGGTACAAATAAACCCATGTCTGCTGTATTGATTTAAACAAGTCGGGCATTTTGTCTCCGGCCACTAGCCATGTAACCTTTTACCAAATTCCCCACTGGGTCCGATTCAGAATACTGGGGTCATGTTTTGGTATTAATCAAATTAAGAACATTTTTATCCCAATAAAGTATCACATTTTTTAAACGTCATCAAATCAAATATTTATTTTGTTAAAGAACACTTTTACCAGATCTTTTTTTTTTTTTACTTTAAAAGGTTTATGACAAATAAGCTTCTTCTTAAGTAACAATTATGAACATGTGTGAAGGCTGTGGTCTGGCCTAAATATAAAACATTTCCCTCTATTCACTATTTTCTTTAGCTTTTGTAAATATGCACAGAGATAACTTTGATTTTTAGATTTGCTTTCTTATTGTAGAGCTTTGCTCATTCGCTGATTGTATATATTATTGTATATATTATATATTATATATATTATATATACCCTCCGCCAGTAAAAGCCAGCAAAAAACCCAGAAATGCAACAAAATAATCATTTTATATTTATATATAATTCGATATTTTTACCGTTTTAGTTCATTATTTCTTTCCACAATCCGAATTATTACAAACCTAAACATGCACAACGTACTGTTTAATGCCTATCAGCCACCATCAGTTCATTCAAATTTTCAGCTGTTCCTTCCTAACAAAGGAAACATTGTTAACTCATTGGCTGATTCTCTGTCACCACTGACCACAGGATGCTGGTTCGTCCGAGCGATCCCCGCAGTCATCGTCCAGGTCACATGTCCAGGTTTTAGGAATACAGCGTCCGCTGGCACACGGGTGCTGGTTGGGAGGACATGTACGAGCTGGAACAAAAACCAACACACAGCTGTTAAGGTTCTGTCCCACGCCAGTGCAGCTGCCTGACAAACGTTGCTACTACCCCTCATTGGCTGACACCTGAAGGTTCACATTATTCAGTACTCTTGGTGTGTCTCGTACCCGAACAGGTGGTGTTGGACTCATCCTCGTTGTTCCCGCAGTCATTATCTCCGTCACAGAGCCAACGCATGGGGATGCAGCGGTTGTTCTGGCACTTGAAGCGATCAGCAGGGCAAGTGTGCTGGTCTGATGAGGGAAGAAGATATATTAGAAGTGCAACCCACCAGTCCTAAAAATCTTACAACCTTCCTGTCCACATTAGTTTTTTTAGTAATTTTCCTTGATTCAGCCCCTCTAGCCTATGTGATCTCGATGTAAAGTCATCTTGGAGGGAATTGGTTCCTTTCTGACTCACGGCAGAGCTCTGGCGCTTCATCGCTGTTGTCCAAGCAGTCGTTATCTCCGTCACACTTCCAGCGTTCCTGGATGCAGCGATTGTTCTTGCAGGCGAATTCTCCAAGCTGGCACTGGGGCGGCGGAATGTAGGATGGATTGGCTGTGAAGAGAGCAACATGGCATGAGGTCTGAAACCCGACCAACGGCTAACTAGAAGCAATCTGAGGGTGAAAGGTCTCCACTGAGCTTAAAAGCAAAGTGCACAGCACCACGTCTGATCTTATTCTTGAAAAGCACTCTGCATGTAGAATTATTATCTGGATCTTCTTTACGATGAAGTGATGGAGTGATACTTGGGTCACCCTCCACCCCTCGAAAAATATTCCTCGTAAAAACTTACACAAGTTTAACAAACAGACAGAAAAACAAACCAACGCTGACAAAAACACAACCACATTGATCAGCTAATAAACGCTTCTTCAATTTAAAATGTAAATAATGAAAGGGTGAGAGCGAGTGAGAGCGAGAGAGAGAGAGAGAGAGAGAGAGATAACAATTCAGGGTTCCCACACCTCACTTCGAAAACCACCGTAGTAGAAAACAAATTGCGTCTTCCATTTTGCATCCTTACCTTTACAGGTCTTGTTGTCGGTGTCCAAAATCTGGTCATCTGCACAAGCGCAGGTCCGACCCGTAGGTGTGAGCAAGCACAGACTGCTGCAACCGCCGTTATTGGCCCTGCATGGATTATGGCCTGGGGCTAAAAACACACATACACAATAAAAAAAAATATCTCTGACGCAGCAGCACAACCAATGACAAACAACTTTTTTACTTTTAAATATACACACAACATATTATATGACAATAAAACATAGCAGGATGCGTCCTTATAAAAATATAATTATCCTGGGATTATTAATTTTCCTGTCCTACAGTGTTGTACTCTTCTTAGAGCTCATCGAACAATCAGTTAGTCATAAATTCGCAATGTTTTTTTAAAAATCATTTTAAATGATGTGTCAATATGTTCTTTCCATTTATCTCAATAAACACACAGCCCTACACTCTAATATTTTGTGGGAATGCCTTTTGCCCTGATCACTTAAAGGCATCGCCATGGTTGCTCCAGTTGGTCAGGTCGAGGCTCAGCAACAATAATGTTACAATAAAATGGAGTCAGCTGATGACCTGAATGAGCTGGACTTTCTTCCCCGATGGCACGGATATAAAACTGGGGCTCAAATAGTGAAAGAGTGGTTCAGGGGGCATGAGGAAGTGTTTCAACACGTGAATTGGCACCACAGAGTCCGGACCCTAACCCTATCGAACGTCCTTGGGATGTGCTGGAGAAGACTTTATGGAGCGGTTCGATTTTTCCAAGATGTCGGTGAAAAGTGAACCCAACTCGGGATGGAAATAAATTTTGTGGCGTTCTTACGTTTGTAAGAACGCCACAAAAGTGCTCATTATGACTAAGTTTACAAGTGGAGTAAACCTAAAAACAGTTAAACATCCATGTTTTATCCAGGCAAAATAAATAAATAAACAGATAAATTAAAAAAAAGCTTAAATGATCCAAGATGACCTTTTTCTATAAGCCATTTCAACATGGGGGTTTTAAGATTTTTCAGTACTTTGTTGCTGTTGGGCGTCGTAGGTGCGAATCTCATAGATGGGCGGCCGCTCGCTCCTCAGCAGCATCACCTTCTTCGACGTCATGTCCAGCTTGTAAATGCCTCCGGTGCGGTATTCATTCCAGAACAAGAAATTCTTATAGTGGCAAAGACCGAACGGGTGGTTGAGCTCCTGCTCCTCATACACCGTCTAGACGATCAAAACAGCAGGATTTCACTTTAGAATCGAGATAATTTTCCTTCCCTTAGCAAACACCAGCATTAATAAAACCACCAAACTGTCTCACCCTGCGCTCGGTGGTGTTCAGCAGCACCATCTCTATCCGGTCGTAGTAGGCATCCACCCAGTACAGGATATCCTGCTCGATGTCCAGACTCAAGCCGTTGGGCCACAGCATGTTTTTGGAGGTAATGAGGATGCCCGAGTTGGAGCCGTCCATCCATGCCTTTCTTATGCTGCCGCGGTTGGCATCTCTCGAGTCTTCCTGCCAGTCGCTCCAGTACATCATGCTGGAACACAACACATGCATTGTTATTGCTGCTTTAGACATAATGTAAGTATGTATAAAACTATTACTGGCTTTCCATTTATTATAGGAGGAAACCAGAGTATCCGGTGAAAACCCACACTCGCTGTAAGACGGACATGCCAACCCTTACGCCACAGTACTGCCCAGGAAACCGTCGCGGAACTCAAACACTGATTGGTTTGAAAATTGAAGTGGCGCACGGCTGTTTTTTGAAGACTCGGGTGCCTTAACTCATCCGCATCGACAGTATCTTTAATGAGCTAAACGACCCAATAAGTCCAAATCGAAAGACGCACGCCAAAGTCCTTTACCGTCCACGGAAGGGAGCCTGTACACAGGTAGGTGGGTGGTGTTACATGCGGCACCACACGTGTGCTAATGTATGCTTTGCTCTGGTATGTGTGCGCTACAGTCGACTAAAGCGTGGTTTGATGTATTCAGCACCCGTGCAAGGCTAAACCAGCCTTTTTTTTAAAAAATGAGGTTATTACGTAACTCCACCCACAGGTTGCTGTACACATGGCACCCTTATTGTACTATAAGGAGGGCTCTGTTGATGGACCTGAGCTCCCACGCTGTGTTTTGAGTTCCAGGAACAACCTTGTCGGTTCGTTTTAAAAATCAGCAGGTCCTTAAATACTATAATCTACTGCACACCTTACATATTATATCGACAATATTATTAAGAGTTTGGCCTAAAAATCTCACTTGGGACTCGAAACTTGGAAATGTACTCTCTACCCGGTCTGTGGCTGACGGACCAAGCGCAGTTTGACGGGTCCGTTTTCGCTTTTGTTAATGAGGCAGCTTAAAAATAGTGATGCCCTTCAACAGTTTTGTGCACGAACACAATGTACGCCGTCGAATGTGAACCTTGTCTACCTTCTACTCACCTCAGACACCTCAGTGTGTGCTCTTCTACAGCAGAAGAAGCAATTTCCGGTTTTATATACATTACTGAACTACCGGTTCGCTGTTCACCCTTACCCGTGCGCCGGGTTCACCACTATGGCCCGCGGGTGCGTCATCTTGCCCTCAAGGAGTGTCTTGCGTGTCTGAGAGGCTTTCTCCAGTTTGGCCACACTGATGGTCTTCTCTGGTCCATCATCTGTCCAGTAGAGGTTCTGACCCATCCAGTCCACCGCAATGCCCTCGACTGTGTGGATTCCTACCGGGCGTAACAATGGTCCGAATGGTCACGTGAACCGTTCTGCACGTGCGTTAATATAAGACGCTGATACAGCGACCGTTCTGTCCAGTCTAGACTCACCGCTTTTAACGATGATGTCTCTGTCGGTGCCATCGATTTTCTGCCGGCCGATGGTGTACGTGGTGGCGTCGCTGAAGTAGATGAACTCCGTCTCTGCGTGGAAGTCCAAAGCCCTGGGGTTGTTCAGGTTTTCGATAGGGATGATGTGCTCGTCATATACACGGGCGTGCAGGTCCATGCCTCGAATGACCCCAGGCCGACCTTTACCATATACCAGGAAGAGCTCGTGCTCTGGTTCTGAGGATGTGGAAAAGCATGGGCAGAAGGGCTGAACATGGCGACACACTTTACCGTTCTCAGGAACACCAAACAGCAATTATAATCTAATCTCTTATCTTCTGTTGTTATTACAATTCACACTTTTGTAAACTGAGAAACTCAAAACACCATCTGTTGGTTAAAATCTTCCTGAACCTCGATCACACATCCTATGGTTTGCATGTCGCAACATCTGAAGCCGGATCAGCGCCACCTTGGTGAGACCACTTTTCTGTTGAAAGCTACACTGGAATGGCATGACAAGAGAATGGGGCGGAGTACTATGTAGAGCTGGGTTCGGCCGGGACATCTTCCACATTTTCGAGCCGTGTTGGCCTCCCGTCGTCCCGACTTGTACATGCGGGGGTTTTACAGCAAGGTGGTCTCACTAAGATGGCCACCATCACGCTTCAAAATTAAAACTCTGATGTGCCTCCAAGTCTTACATTAGCACCCTGTAACCAGAGGTGGGTGGCCCCATCTCCCTCTAGTCCTCCACCCTTGAGAGGGAGTGTGTACAACCGCGCTTATCTTCAAATATATGCCCCACCCCATCCCCAAAATTATGCAGGGGGTGGCGTTAGTCTCGGAGTTGGGAGTGAAGTTACACTTTACCGCTGCTGCAGTACGACGGTCTAATCCTCTAGAGCTGATGATCATCACATGCCTTTAAAAAAAAGTCTTGAGAGAAGCAGAGAATTGTGGACTCACTCTTGCATGACTTGCCATCACTCCCCAGGCTGAATCCGGATCGGCAGCGGCAAGTGCGGATTTTGTGACTGTTGGCTAGCAGACAGATATCAGAGCAGCCTCCGGGTTTTCCAAACTGATCAGGCGCGCAGGCGTGGCTTCGCACTGCAGTGGGAACACAAAGAAGCGTTTTAAGTATTAATACAGGGTAAAAAAAAAAAAAAAGTAGCACAATTTGCTTCTTTATTACTTCCTGAAACCTGTGTCAGCCCTGGTGCTTAAAAAAAAAAAAAGAAAAAAAAAAAAATCACTAGGGAACGCTAGAGTGTAATTTAACCCACGTAGCAAATTAATTAGTCTTTGAAAATAAAGGTGACTGATGTGATATGGTGCTTTGACCTTTTTATCGGAGTAAAGGTTCCCAATAAAAGACTTGTACCTGCAGGCTGGCTTCTCTGGTGGTACACGTGCAGGGCTCCACCTTTATCCACCCGCGTCACCACCTGGAAGTCGGAGCTGTTGAAGCGGTTGACCCGGATGACGCTGGTCTTGGGCTGTATGTTCCCATTGTCGGAGTTGGTGGCATACAGGTAATTCTCAAACACGGTCAGACTGTAGAGGTGTTCAATCTGACAGAGCGAAAGAAACGTTAAACCAGTGAACCTTCACAGCCTGGTTTCGAGCAGAAGGATCTGTCGAATTAATGGATGTAAATGCCTGTGAACTATGCTGCGGTTTTGTCCGAGCATTGCAAAAGGTTATGGATTATAGCAATAGTGTTTTTGGCTTGCATGCTTGTTTGGAAATCTTTGGCAACAGCTTCGTAAAATGTCAAAAGTGGTGACGCAGAACAATGTCTTTAAAACAATATTATGCAACACTTGGCAGCACTTAAAGGCCGGATTTCAGGACTAAATCTGCCAGGACACCTGATAACAGACTAATAGAACTGTATTTTTGCATCAGTGGCAAAAAAAAGGCAGTTTTGAGCAGCAGAATATATAAAAATACCTATAGATTTTCCTTATACCCCGAAAAGAGACAGAAATAGAAAAAAAAAACAAAACTTACTAACAGAAGTCTAAGGGCTGTTTTTTTTTTGTTATGTATTTTTTTATTATTTTATCAGTTAAGGTCTAAACTCCAAATCAGCTTAGACTACAATAAGGATTTGTGGTTATGAGTGACCAATAAAACAGAACTAAACAGTCACGAAAACCCTTAAACCACAACGCAACTCCGCGCCAAACCACTTCATGAGCAGGAAAAGAAAATTGTCAATTGCAGAAAATATTATGCATGATTTGCATTTTTTTTCCCAGATTGCACAATCAAGACAGGAAGCATCAGATGACACAATTACTTCAATTCAATACTTAATACCATGGGAAGAAAGTGGCTGTGTGTGCAGTGCGTTCGCCCATATGAGACACTGTAAAGACATTAGACCTGCGTTTACATACGAGTGCCAGTGCATACTGTTTGCAGAGCTTCCTGTGCAGAACACTGCGCACCTGCTACGCTTTTTCTGTTTTAGAAATAAGAAAGACCTGCAGCGTTTATTTTTAACAGTAAGTGTAGGTGTCGCATTAATAATTACTGAAGCTTCCTCGCAAGAATTACAAGAGAAACTTGTCTCTGTGAGACACAAGAACCCCTGATTTGCTCTCACCAGCAGGCCCTGAATGATGGTGTGTCGGTTCTTGCCGTCATAGTCCACCACCTCGATGTAGTCCAGATAGGCATCCGCCCAGTACACCAGCCGGTTGACCAGGTCCAGCGTGATGCCGTGAGGAAAGACAATCTTGCTGTCCACCAACTTGGTGCGGTTCTGGCCGTCCATGTCACAGCGCTCCACCTTGGGGATCTGCCCATAGTCAGTGAAGAACATCTTCCTGCAGACGAGGGAAGACCAGGAGAAAGGAAACCTCAGGTGGCTGCACAACACAGAGGTTCTCCACAAACATTGTCAGTTCCTTGTTGAACTTCAGTAGACTAAACACAAACAGGAACCTATCATTAGAACGCATGAAGCCCACAATATAGGGGGTACGAAGGCGGGCTGAAAAGTTTATAGGCTGACCATGACGGAATGTTTTGTGGCTAACTTTTCAACCGAAAATCAATACTTAGGTGTTGGATCCACTTGGTGTAGAAGCCCTTAAGTTTCACTAAAATTCAGAGCAAATGTGAGCTAATCTGGGGTATCAAAACATCTGTCAAAGATGCCTCTGTACATCAAAACATTTGACCACACAATTGCTGACCACAACATTCATATCATAGGAGCAGATGGCCTATAAAGGGAAGTGATACCATAAGAAAAGGAAGTCATGATATAAATTAATCATCAAAAAAATAACCCTGGCATAAGGGTTCGAATATGTGTGCAAAGTGCAAGCAATTAGAAAGCATTTTACATACAACATGCCGCATGAAACTTCTAGAACAGTGAGGCCGTACTCTTAGGACGTACTTCACGTGAGCGGTGGAAAATTTTCCACTCGAAGCGTATTTAAGTCATCTGAACGAACCGTGCCGAGTAGAAAAATAACCAAACTTTGCAGGACTGAAAGCTTGACAGATGGTGGAAGAGAGACTTACCCCATGGTCGGGTCCAGCACAATGCCTTTGGGGTTGTAAAGCTCCAAATCCAGCAAGATGACGCAAGTAGCACCGTCTTTGGTGCACACGAAGATGCGTTCGTCTACATCATCCACAAAGTAGAAGTTTCCCGTCAGCCAGTCAATGGCCATCTGCTCCACATCTGAAAGAAACGGTAGCGAGTTCAGCCATTTTGTTGGATCCGTTGAATTTGACTTAGGTTGCAATTCTGACAACATTATACCACAAAACATGTATTCATTTGACAAACTACTTAATCTACTAGGGTCGCACGGAAGCTATCTCAGCCGACCCTGAAGGTGTGGTGAGTGGGGTAAATTATGAACAGCTTGTCAGTCCATCACTGGGCAACCCTCACAATTCACACTCGCACCAAGGGGCAATTTGGAATAGCCAAATGAGCATGTCTGTGCACTGTCGGAGGAAACCAGAGTAACACAAGTAAACCCACACAAAGCATGCGGAGAACATGCAAATTCCACACAGAAACAGCCATGCCGAGCCTGGGACTCGAACCCAGGACGTTCTTGCTGTGAGGCAGATATGCTAACTACTACACCACCACCACCGTGCTTCTGCTTTACCAAAAAAACATCACTAAAGAAATATACAGTAGGTTTAGAACCCTAATGAGAAAACCAGAGGTAATGATGGCAACAAAAACCGCCCCAAAAAGATACAAGGATGAAAGCCATAGCGGCCCGGAAATTCAAGCAACAGTACCACGAAGCTCCATACTGTTGGTCCCTTGAACAAGGTCCAACACCTCCACTGCTCCGTTGTATAAATGTAAGAAAAGAGCGTCAGGCAAATGCCATAAAAATAAATATATACACAAATGGAGAAGGGTAGAGATACAGCATACAGCTGTGGTGTAAAGATACTTAGTACCAGCATACTCATAGTAAGAATCCTGGCTGTGTAAACGACAGCGTTTATGATTACAGCAGCAGTTTTTACATTATCACAGTCAGACTATTTACTAACGCTGTGGTGTCTCTTGGGCATAAACCTTTATCAGTCTAAGCCTCTGGAACGTTTCACTCTGATGTAAAGATGTAAACCACCAAATACGACATGAACAAATTGAGTAAGTGGGGGAATGAGGAGAAGCCTGCTGGTACATTTCATACACTAGATATCAGCAGACACATCATGTCAACGAAAACATGAAACAGTCTTCTGGCAAAAGGATGGAGAAGCAACGAGACGTGCACATCTGAGATATAAAGAGAAAGAATGTTGTGTGGTTCTGGGGACAGACCAGAGACCCTGGCCCATGCCCCGGAGGGAAGCACGGAAAACTAGTAACACAGATACATGAACACATATGAACACGCTTGTGCCCATGCGAGATTCCCCAACTTCTTTTCATCCAAGTATAGACAAAAGAGCAGAGTTACAGTAATTATCCTACTACAAAGCGATGAAGCTGCAGTTAGTTCTTGCTTTTCCCTGAGCTCATTTTGTTAATTACTGAGTATGCATGCATGCATGTCTGTGTGTGTGTGAGTCTGACTACATGTGCCAAACACTGACTCACTGTCACAAGACTATTATTCACTCTATACGTGGCATTCAGACGCATATACACAAATAGAACGGCGGCGAAAGCAGTCAAAAGAGCAAAAACAATACAGCCTCAGATTAGCACCAAGCTGCTTGAGACTATAGCTAGTTTTGTCTTTCCGATCGAGCGTGCATGAACGGGACCTTATATTTGATCCAGACATGATCAACTAAGACCAAAGACACCACGCAATCCATAAAGCCAACCCCAGTTCTGGGACGTGTTCTGAAACACCCATTAAGTCTGTAGTGTGTATTTCTCCCCGTGACTCCCTCACTAGGACAATCGAGGTCTTTTTGTAGGGGTCCTTCCAGATCCCCAGCTGTGTGAAGCAGGCCGCTGTGTGGTCCAAGCTGCCTGCTGTTTGAACGGCCACCAGCATGGTTTCTTTTAAAAAAGACTTGATATGCTCTTCCCTTCACGCCTTTCAATGCAAAGCCACTAAACAGCAAGGCTTCACGGTCTTCCCAAATCAACGCCCCTAAGCTACAATTCTTGAAGTCGCATTGCAAACTATACTCCAGTGACATGGATTACAAAGTTTAAAAGTAAGCAGTGCCAAGTGCTTTAGAGACACCCCCCCCCAAATATCTTTCCTATGTATAATGGAGAATACAATCAGAAGAATCGCATAGAAAGTACAAATAAAAACACTACAGTATATGCACTTCAGGTATCTTTCAATCTGGAAATGTAATTATTACTATGATATACAAATAAGCACTAAATAAAAAACTGGACAGGTGGTTGTATAAGAGTCGTGTGCATCCTTTCAGGGCCGAACAGCTGCTGAGTGCGTGTGTAGGAAATAAATCTTCCCTGCATTCCCCGAATACGATCCGAAGCGAAAGCAGGAAAGATTAACCCAGGGTTTGTCTCCTTACATTATCCCCCATTCTATTCCAATAGTTAACAGAACACAACACAATCACTTCCTGTGTCTCTCCATGTACTGGTCCCTCACAGCGACAGGAATGTAACAGTCTTACTTTTGATTCTCCAGGAAAAGCTGCACAGTTATTCATCCATTCAGTACGTCGACTTTAAGGGGTTTGATAAAACGTCCTGAATTCTTAGAGAATGGACGAGCGTACATGCAGTTCTCATTTAATCTTGGCTCTTTTACCAAACAAAATGGATGATGGTGAAGCTGTTGTGAAATAGCAAGTACTGCATGAACATCTGTGATCGCTCAGAGGCTAACAGGAAAAGCACAAGTTAAGCACGGCGCGAGTGGAGGCCTCTGAGGAGAGAACACTGCACTAAAACCTGCTTACGACCGTCCGAGAAAATCAGCAATGGATAGCTCGTGTATCTAGTAATGATGAACGTGTAATTTTCAAATTACCACTCACTAAACCAAAGCTAGCCAAGTGGCGATGATGGAGTGTAACTGGAGCGTAAAAGATACAGTGCAAAGCAGCAGTTAAGAACAGTTCTTTAAAGATAAATGGTATCAGTAACAGTGAGAGGGTGGTGGGGGTAGCACTGAGGACATGAGCCACACAAAGGGAAATAAAGGCTCGAGTGTGTGCGGCCAGAGACACACTGCCCACTGCTCAATGAAAGGATGGTTCTTTTTAATCCCACACCACTTAAACAGATTCTCAGACACACACAGACGCATCAGATAACGGACACTAGACTTGGCCTAGAAACCTGGCAACTACCTCGGGCTACGGTTCACATGGGGCTACCTAAAGATTTATACGCAAACACTGCTGATGAAAAATCCAGTATCTCAGAATCTCTAAAAGATTCGGATGACTTGTGCACTGCTCCCGAGAAATGCGTGCCTCTCCATAGGAATTCTAAATTCAGGAATCCTAAATTCATGTCCAGCTAAGTTAAATGAATAAACGTATATTCAAAGAACTTTTGGTTTGAAAGCGAAGTATTCCCTGCGGTTTTAAACAGAGAGACCGTGGGTGCCTCACAAAACCCCCACTTGTCGTTTCTTTGCTTCTTGATACTTATTTGAGAAAGAATTTCTTCTGGTCCGCCACCATTACTGCCTGTCCCAATTGTCTTATTTTTATATCCAGGATCAAGGAATGATGAGCAAGGACACGAGAGCAGCCTTTCCGGAAGAGCTGCATGCCAGCAGCTTTTTTCTAAGAACCCATTTCATTGACCCCACGCTCCTTACACTGTTTCATCCCGTCTCTCCATGTTTTCTCGGTGGGATGCAAGGATGTGAGAAATGAGGATTTTTGTGAGAAATGAGGCAGTTTATGGATTTTGAGAAGCACCCTGTGAGATGAGATTCCGCTACAATCCTTCCTACCAGAAAGCAATCTTCGTGAGGAACACAGGAATAGAACAGAAAGGCTGATTGTTCAAGATGTAGATGCATGGGCTCTGTTTAGTCCTCTTTAACAGCTGGGGTATCTGGACAAAAGTACTAGACTTAATCTGGGAAACATGAATCCACGTCATGACTGACTGAATGTACCCACCAGCTTGCAAACTTTGACCAATAAAAAAATAGAAGCAGCATTCACAAGCCAATCTTATACAACTGGGGCTAATGAGGCATCGTTGTAAAATGGTAGCACAAGACACTTGGGTATGACTGAGACCAGCCATTCCGACAATACAGCCATCTGTCACGGTGCGACGGGTTCACTTTCAAAGGCGGAACGGGTAACTCCGGTTAGTGTGTGTTGGCCTGCTTTTTTGTCATGTATATTTTTACAGATGAACCTGGTTATGAGGGCACATCTGGATTACTCATCAGCTCAGCATGCAGGCATTAGAAACCCCCTCCTCTGGGTAAACTTCCCTTCCATTCAACCTTTCCGTCTCGTGACTTGAGGCTGATTTCTGGCCTGAACCGAAGGACGTGCTTTCTATGCATAGTGACAAACTTTGTCCTTTTGTCGAGGTAAATGACCCCATGCCACTCAGTCAAGACCTCCTGGCCTTGTGATCCACGTAAACAGAGATGGTCCTCAGTGTAACAATGTGCCTGAAGAGTTTAATGTATACTGAGGAACTTGGGTTTGAGATTTATGGCACCAGTTAGGAGTCGACGCGGAGCTGAAGTTCATGTGTGGAATTCCTTTAGTATTACAAAATATCTGAACCGCTCTCCTAAAATAGGCTATTCATCTCACAATTAAATCTCACAAGAAGCATTATTTACAGCATCTGGTGCGCAATAACCAAACAAAATACTTTCCATATCTATGCTGTGAATCATGCATTATGGTATGCTTGGCATACCACAATAATCGCCAACATCTGGTCCCAAAACTAACCACCACAGAGCTAGTGTAGATTCCAAAGTCCCACCTCAATGGTTCAATAAAACGAATCAATTTGCCCAAAGCCCTCACACCTGCCTCCTCCTGCCTCCCGAGAAACTCTCTCTAAATGAGAGTGGAACGTCAAACCGTCTCGAATCGGCTACAGAAACACAGCTGAGAAGCGTCGGTGGATCTGCGGCTTAATGCTTGAAACGGGCTTAGCCGAGCCTGGCTGGACCTCTGAGACATTCTAAAACCCCTGAAAGCAAGACCTAGTCTATTCCCATTGATCCGAATTCTTGTGCGCTGTGGTGAACAGGTGAAGATCTGCATAGCTTGAAAGGCTGTGAGTCATAGAAACAAAACGTGCTGTGAAAATGCTGGCTGGCCCAATCAAGCCAGAAATCACACAAGTTCCAGGACGTGATGCAGAAATGCAGGCTGGCCTCTTTTTTTTTTTTTTTTTTTTTTTTCACCACCCCCCACCTCAGACTTCCCCTTTGTCCCCCTCATTATCAAGAAAAGGAGATGTTTGCGCGGTTTTTTTCTTTT
>JBCNYG010000020.1:25777810-25788302 GCA_039654305.1 Porochilus rendahli
TGTGTGTGTGTGTGTGTGTGTGTGTGTGTGTGTGTGTGTGTGTGTGTGTGTGTGTGTGTGTGTGTGTGTGTGCTGGCAGTGAGACAGAGAAAGCACTGCCCAGATCCAGAGCTTAAACACAACAAACTCATCTCGAGCCCCCACACTCCCTCCTCTGTACTTCCCTTCATCCTTTCAGCTCTGCTCCATCATGACCACTACAGAACATTCTGGAAAGGCTATGAGGTCTCAGAGCATGTTAGCAAGATGGTCACCTTTTATGCACAAAAAGACTACGTGCAGACTGCATAATACATGTTAGACTAACAGGAAAGTGTGAGAATGAGCAAGAGAGACAAAGAGGGAGAGCACAAAAGTGAGAGAAACGGACCTCAGAGGCAACGAGACATGGAGAGAGAAATAGAGAAGGGGAGAGGGAGAGAGGGAGCGATTGGGGGGAGGGGGGGTCAGATACAGAGACCTGAGAGGGAGGGGTCATTTGTTGCGTTAACAGCAAGATACTCACAAGGTGACACACACGCGCTCTCGCGGTCTCAAACACACACACAGACGCTCTCGCACTCGCACTCGCTCTCACACACACACCATCTCGCTCTCTCTCACACTCATACACACTCTCAGTCTCTCACTCCCTCACTCTCTCTCTCTCACACCAAAAAGAAAAAGTAGGAGGCGGGGAGAAGAAAAGATGACGTGATGAATATTAGTCCTCGGCTCACGTCTCTTGGGGCGACACATCACACTTTCGGCCACAGATGAACTGCAGTCCTCTTACTGGCTGCTACATGCTCATATCAGGTGTTTTGGATAACGACTTATTTTTCATGTGCCTTGTGATTTTCAGGAAAAATCCTTTTGTTACGCTGCACCCCTGAGATGATGTATAATCACAACAAAGAAGAACGCAAATGAATTATATGGGTGTGACCCCGTCATTTCAGCTAAATTCCAACCACAGGCTGAAAAAAAAGCATAAAGGAGATGGGAAGCGCACTTAAACACAACATTTAGTTCGCGGCGATAAATCAAGATAACGGCCACTCTGTATGTAATAGCTAGGTAATGCAGGGTATCATTTAGCAAAACATTTGAAGGACTCTGGATTAAGCACATCTGTAGTCATGAAGGCAAACGATGAACTCCCACCATGAGGCTCTGTTACGCTTCAAATACTAGAGTTACAGTATACAATCTTTAAAAAAAAAAAACATTATTGCACCGTGCCACAGTATCAATCGACCATTAAAAACACAAGTCTTCGTGATCTCAGTGACTTGGTGTGGCAACTGGTAGTGCCAGATGGGCTGGTTTGAGTACTTCTGAAACTGCTGGACTCTGGGAATTTTCACGTACAACCATCAGTAGAGTTCACAAAAAGGTGTGAGAGAGAAAAAACAGTAAGACTGGTTTAAACTGCCAAGAAGGCTGACGGAAGTCAAAATCAGCCACACTTGACAACCTTGGTGAGCTAAAAAGCATTTCAGTTGTTTTTTTAATTATTATTATTTTTAATCCTTTTATCCAATGAAAAATCCAAATGCAATAGGTGGTCCCTTTATTTACACTGTGTGGTGTTTTCTTGTTTCTTTTGTAACTCGCCCAGCATGGGGCTTAGCCCTTTTCCTTTTCCAACCGATCGTGATTTTCATTCATTTACCCATAAGCCAGTCTGTTTTATCCCACTAGGGTAGTTGGGAAGGCTGGAGCCTCTCTCAGTGGACTCTGCGAGAAGGTGGTGTACACCGTAAATAGCTTGCCAGTCCATTACAGGAACAAACACAAAAACACACATCCACACCTAGGGGCAACTGAAAAAGTCTAATAATCATGTCTCCACCGTGGGAGGAAACCAGAGTATCCAGCAAGAAACCCAAGCAAGCACCGGGAGAACATGCAAGCCTCACACAGGTACACCTTGGACTCAAACCCAGGACCGTCTTAATGGGAGGCGGAAGTGCTAACCATTACGCCATTGTGCCGCCGGATGGGAATTGAGAACGGTTCAAATTAGCGTTTTTCATTACGACAAATCCAACGTAATTACTTGGGTTTACTTAAGAATGTTACGCCAAATGTGGTTCCAAACAAATGACTTACTTGACTGTGTTCTTCTTATCTTTAAAATTATGTGAATACATTAGGTTGGTTGTTTATTTAAGAATAAAATTATGGTGTAAAAAACGGTGGTGTTGTGGTTAGGGTGCTAGGCTCACGATGAAGAGATTGTAGGTTTGAATCCCTATTATTCCCCCACATTGCTAAGACTCCTGGGCATATTCCTAGTCACTTCACGGTACAGAAACTTGGATAAGTTCCAGCACCGATGAGCCTCCAGGCTCAGGTGTAAAAAGCCCACCAGACTTAATCTAGTATCTGAATATACTCAAGTCACTCATTTACATATATTTATAGAAAGTATCTTAAGGCATTTAACAACCACTAATTATTAGTGGTTGCCAAGTATTTCAAAATAGCAGCCGACAAGTCGTTGTGCAACAAAAAGACACGCACAGCGACTGTCTGTGACTGGGCACTTAGAAAACCCCCTAAAGCCATTCTTCCCCTTTGCAGCATGTTGAGCGCTGGTGTTAGCATTACCGCTAGTGCTAGCTGTTGGCAACAGGTCTTATCTTCAGAGGATTGAGCGTGGCAAAGGTATCCTTGTTGTACTTCAGTTCGGCTGTACACAGCCGACACTTCACCATGGAGACTGTCATCTTCAGTGCAGTACTTTTGTACGTATGAATGTCGGATTTTGTCCCCAAGGTGCCATTTTTTCATCGACTAGTTGCCTGTAGCCTATCGCTCTGACTACTGGTAAAGGTAGTCGACTAGAAGACTAGCTGGAAGAACCCCTACTTAGGACTTACTTAACATAACTGCTGTACCCATTCGACATCTCTAAGTATACCTGAGAATCTTTTTGAAAGCCTCAAATCTGCAGGTGGATGGGATACAGCAGCAGAGGACAAAGGCGACTGGGTACATATTAGCATGTTTTTAAGAGAATGGGCACTCAGGCTATATTCCACACATAACAAATGTGCATAAACTTAAAAGAAGATAACATGTCCCAGCATTACTCCACTCGGCTCCTTTGTACCCCCACAACATTACAACCGCTGTTCTTTTGTGTGGACAAAGAAAGAGCCGTCTGCAAAGGACGCAAAGATCCTATAATACAGCGCGACACGACATGAATTCACAAGCCTAATTCCCAGTTTCCTAATTCAGTCCCAATTGAAGTTCACAATAGATCAAAACAGGGGGGAAAGGTGGACTGCTGAGACAAAGACGTGAGTGCCAGGACAATGAGAGCGGGGGACTGTTTTGTTCGCAGGCACGTGGGGCAGAGCGGGGGTGAGTGTACGGGGTGAGAGCTCACCGCTGAGAGCCATCGTCTAAAGAATAGCTATAATTATATAAGTGTAATGTTCTGACAGAGCAGCAGATCGAGGAGAGAAGTTCTGAAGTCTCCTTAACCATATCAGACTTTGAAAAATCTTGATGTAGCCAAACATTCACCAGCCTGCTTTCCTGCCAAGAATCTGGTGCATGAAAGTGCCACATCACATTGCAAACTACAAGATCCTGAAATTCAAGGGTACAAAAGACAGAGCTTGACACCAGGGAGCTCACTGAATGAGCTCCTTACTTGCTGTATGGCCGGAAGGGACACCAGACCATCCCAAACTGAGTTTCTCAACAAAACGGTGTCTCATTAACCTTTCATTGTGAGAGGTCCTACCCCAAACACACCAAAACAACCAAAGGGTCCACCTTCGTTCCTTAGACAGTTCCGAAAACCCTGACTTATTTAGCCTTTCAGAAGTCAAAAGTGATCAAGTATGAACCAGCCATTCTACACGTCACTCCTGTGAGGCCAATCAACATGGAGAGAGACGATGAGTCAGGAGAGTCGACCAAAAAAGGAATGGATATTGCTCCGATCGACATCCATTTTTTCCTGAGGCCATCATACACTGCTACCTTTGGCCAAGCAGACAGAACACATTAGATTAGATTGGCGAGAATTCACCTACTGTCCTCAAATCTATCCATTTCCCAAAGGTAGGCATCGAGAGAATGCAGTGTACCACTACTGCGGGTGATAAGACCAGTTTTATGGCATTAGACACGATGGCATATCAAACGTAAGCAAAATGCAGACAGACCATATAATCTCAGAACCAGCAAACAGAAGACACTGTTGCCCCAACCAAAGGCAATAAAATCAAATAGGACCGTAGGTTTTTCACTTCAGAAAGGTCACTTATTCCTTGTTGGGGGTTTTTCCATCACATTCTGTAGTTTAAAAGTTATATTCCTTGGACAGTGTACTATAACATTTTCCCATGATCTACTTTAAATCCAGCATTTAACCAACAATGTACACTACTCCAAGACTGAATACCCCAATGGAGTCACTATTTTAGTTCTCTGGATGGATATCAGATTAGCCAACTTAGAATAAAAATTGAGGGTAGTTGTTTAAAAAATGTATAATAATGACTGAACTTAGGTCCCTGATTGGAGCAGTAGAAAAGCTTTATCACTTTATAATTGGGAAATAACGAGTTCCTGTCAATGGCACAGCCATCAGTGTATGTCTGTTCTCCCTGGGATGGAGGGATGGCCTTAGCCCTGTCAAGGATTTGGGTCACTGATCAGAAGGCTTGAGTTTCAAGCCCCAGAACCACCAAATTCATCTGCAGGGCCATGCATCATGAACTCTGACCCCATCTACCTAACAACATATAAGACACGTAAAAAGAATATATTGTATAAGGATATATTTAGGTAGTCTGGAAGGTCTGTAGAATAAAAACACCGAACAGTGGCAAAAAAGATGGCAAACAGAAACTACACAGACAGTAGTACTTAATGGAAGCAAATGATTCACATTAGAAAAAACGCTTGCTACTGGGATCAATATCTCTCTACTTACAAGAAACGTCACTGGTAAGGAAGCCTGGTGGCACATGGTCAACCTTGCCACCTCATAGCTCCAGGGTCTCTGGCTTCTGAGCGTGGCTTGGCGTTTGTTCGGGTTTTGCATGATCTAATATCGAAGTGGATTTGCTCTATATCCTTCAGTTTCCTTCCACATCCTCAAAAAAATATCTACAGGTGGAATGAACACCTGGAATTGCCTCAGCCGAGTGCATGGCACCTTCTAATGGATTCACATCCCATCACTGGATAGGCTTGGGAAATCTTGGGGACTTGTATAGAATTGGCATAAAGGGATACTATTACTCACTCATGTTTTCACCCAAGAGGGTTGCAAGCCCCCTGCAAAAGGTTACTATAGACCACATCAAAACCGCTAAATACAGGCCATTACAAGAACAATACGAGAGCAGTCATGGGTGAACAAAAGAATAGAACGCTGCACGTCTTATCTTTAACAGTACAAGGAGCCCATAACTGGAACAAAGATTAAAACTGGAACTGTACTAAACCTCAGTCAGGTCTGTAATTAAGCAAGTGCTAGAAGAGACTTAGGTAACAGAGAATAGAGATGAATCACCAAAAGATACAGGAAGGAAAAATGTGAACTGCTGCAGTGCAAAGATAGACAGAAAGAAAAATGACACTGCCGCACAGTCAGATTGGCCGACTCAAGGCGAGATGACACACAGACAGGAGCTGCAGTAAAAAACAGAAAGGGTAAGACAGTAGACAGTCAAAAGAAGAAGGAGTGGTGCCTGACTGGCGTGAGAAACATCCGCCTCAGAGTGAGACGCCACACAGATTCCTGACAGTGTGTTGTTCTTTCCCTTGCCTTGCTTGCACATCAAAGTCAGAATACGGCCTGAAATGAGTACGGGCGATTATGCCACCGCACTCCTGACTTATCGATTCTGATTACTCAGGTGCTGCTTAATTCTCTTCAACATCCCTCGTTGAAATGCAAACAAAAGGTTTATATTTAGGTGAGGTCACTCTATTACAGTAAGGTGCATAAGTTTTCGGAAAGTGTCGCAATTTGTTTTTAATTTTGCAGCTGTACACCACCACACTGGATTTGAACTTAAGCCATTAAGATATGATTAAAGTGTCGACTTAAGTGTAATTTACTGGGAGTAATAAAAGTATTGTATTAATCATCATGGAGCTGATTAATGTTTTGGATGAATGTTGCGGATAAACTTTATTTGCTCGTCACTGGCAACGTTTAACGATAATTGGCAACATCCTTGCATGTGTTTGCAAAAGTGTCTTCGAAAAACAGTTGTAGAACATTAGCGACTGTTAGCGGCAGTGTTTCGATGATTAGAAACTATTTGCTACTGGTTGGGAACGTCGGGGACTTTTTGACAACTCCTGGTAGAATACCAGGCAAATTTTGAAATTCAACCCCCTGAATGATGTACCCAATCCTATAAAAAGCATATGCATACTCTTCCTGGCACTGTGCTCAACCATAACAAACATTGTGGTTCATTATCAGTCTGTACTGTGGCACATCATCCTATTAGTTTTAAAGCAATTGACTGAATCTGAACAGAAAGTATAGCTGTTGACACTTCAAACTTCCTTTAGATTCTTTTATCAGCAGTCACACCGATAAACACCACTGAGCCGATTGAGTTGTCTTCCAGGTCATTTGGTATTGAGATCACCAGTGTATCCTTTATTCATATGAATCTACCAAATCGTTGCCTCGCCCACTCCTAAAGTTTCTGCTACCCCTCTGATAGAGGTGTTTATTTTTCAGCCCAATAATGGCCTCCTGTACTTGCACGGACATGTCTTTGGAACACAAAGAGCTCCCGTGAACAGCTGCCAAACGCAAATACAACACTTGGGATCTATTTGGAACATTTGAGCTTCATAATATGTCATCAAATAGTGTAGAAACGGGCCATAACCGGAGACAAAACTGCGTTTCAGTTCAATTACTAAAAATTGTGTGAAAATCAGGAGTGCCTATGTACAAAAATGGCTGTAGCTCCTAAAATTATTAATAAATACTAAATAATTAAAGACCCACGTGTATGTCAGTGTCGTTAATATCAATGATGCTATAAAGTCTGAAAGAAATTTTCATTCAGCATTTTTGTGAAGGAGTCTCCAGTACAAGCACTTACGGAATAGTCAAGGTTGCCCTGTATCTTCATATCCTATTGCAGAAACTGCTTATTTATGCTTATAAAAG
This sequence comes from Porochilus rendahli, assembly GCA_039654305.1. Lineage (NCBI taxonomy): Eukaryota > Metazoa > Chordata > Actinopteri > Siluriformes > Plotosidae > Porochilus > Porochilus rendahli. The sequence goes on from JBCNYG010000020.1 coordinate 25,784,976, forward strand.
ATGTCAATAGCTTTTTATAAGTATTTCAAAAGACACACCTGTTTGTATGAGTGTTATCTCGTCAGCGAAGGGAAATCCATTATTGAACTGATGAATTCTCCTTCTGGCTATACGTACAGCTAATAATGACTGTCGGGGCATCCAAACAAAGACTTGCCTCTGCATGTCTGTAAGCATGCATTATACAAACTATAGTAACGGTGTACACATTCCTGTGAGCTGTAACGGCTCAGCGCCAGGAGGGCAAATGGCTCCAGAACAATCCATTCCTTTTTTCTCTTTCAATACTGTGCATCTGAATAAGAATGAACCCTTACATGCACTCCGCCGTGGCGGGACATCTCTCCGCATCGTAACAGGAGACGTTTTGCAATACAGGCTTCACGAGACCACAAAAGCAGACACAAATAAAGCATTATAATTTAATGCAGCCATTTTGTAATGACAAATAGGACCACTATTATAAAATCAATACCTTGCATTGCAGGAAAAGTAGCTCAGGCTTGATCATACAGGGGGTCATTTTTTTACTATAATTAACGTTATTACCTCCGCCATGAACGTTATTTTTCAGCATCAGTTCTGGATCAGATTCTTACTCTAGGAATGCGGAAAAGGATTCTTTAAAATTGTGAGACAGAATGATTTTCGAAAGTGTGGCAGTGGGTGCTATGCACTTTGTTGTTTTTCCCCACTTGGTGGAGGTTTGCACTCCAAGTGCTCTTGTTGTAATTGTTTGTAATGCCATCAGTGGACTTTAAAGCAACTTTATTGGTATGGAAAAATATCTGATGGATAGTCATGTCTAAAAGTGAAAACATCAGGAGGGCATGGGTGGCGTAGCGGTTAGCACTCACAGCAAAAAGGTCCTTGGTTCGAGTCCTGTGCTTGCATGGATTTCCTCTGGGTACTTCGATTTCCTCCCCCAGTCAGAAGCATGCACATTAGGTTAACCGGCTGTTTCAAACTGCGCCACGTGTGAATGGTTGTACGTGTGTCGCCCTAAAATAGTCTGGCAATCTGTTAAGGGTGCACCCCGCCTTCACCTTCGTCCCCTGAATGTCCATGCGACCTTAAGCAGATTAAGCAGTTCGGCAAATGGGTAAATAAATAAAATCATTACGATAATCAAATGTTCCTAATGATGCCTGGCATCCACCAAAAACACACAAACCTCACATTTACCAACTCACGGCATACAGAAGGCACCCTTCTCTCAAATTACTCATATTTATCATTCATACACAGTCGAGCATTTAAGGGGTTAAGGGCATTCTTGCGTTCGCCACTGCCAGTACAGCACATGACATGCTTGGAAATAGTATTTAGATGCCAGTGTGACTCACATAAAGTGCAGAAATACTGGACTACCCGTGTATGCAGCGTTTTACTGGAAATGAATTACGGACGGACAGAGTGAAACGCGGTGGTGTATTTCAAGTTCTTTTATCATTCTTTTTTTGAATGAAATGGGCTTGCAGGACGGATTTGTTTGAAACAATCGTTGTTACATGATTAGCATTACTAATTAGGATTATTGAGTAACAATGACGTTAAGAGTGCAACACAAGAGCACTCCAAGATCGTAAACCTCCACCAAGCCATAATAAAAGTGATGTACACTGCACTGCCTGCTGTGCTTGAGTACTACCAAAAAAATTCAATCAAACTTAAACTGCCGCCTGATTAAATCCAGATGAAACTTGGTTTCACATCTAAGCTTCTGATCGTGAAGATTCATTCATTTGTCGAACCGCTTACTCTTACCAGGGTCGCGGGGAGGCTGGAGCCCGTCTCAGGGCCACAAACACACAACCATTCCCACTCACTCTCACGCCTAGGGGAAATTTGGAACAGCGAATAAGCCTAATGTGCAGGTCTTTGGCCCGTAGAAGGAAACCAGAGTTCCCGGAGGAAACCCCTGCATGCACAGGGAGAGCATGCAAACTCCACGCAGAAACACACAAGCCGAGCCCGGGACTCGAACCCAGAACTTCTCTGCTATGAGGCGAATAGGATAACAACATTTTGTTCAAAGCGGACGCGTTCTTATATTATAATCTTAGATTCTTAATATTCCTCCATCATTGTTGGTGACATTAGTGCAGGGACTCTTATCAAAATTTAATGGGTACTTCCTTGAGTGATCACTGACCCATTATAAAAATTTTAGACTGGTCGGTCAAAAACTGGACCGTGGACAGGAAGTTGCAGACAAACAAAACAACCCACGCCCAATAAATATTTTACGGGGGGTAAGAACTGGCCTAATTTTTATTAGTCTAGGTCAAAGTAGCATTAAACAGACTCCGTCACCATGTGTCTAAGGGTTAAAAAAATAAAAAATAAAAACCTGCAAGGCATCACTGTCCTGACTTTTGGCTTTTGGGGTTAAGTTTTATAATTGCTGTCATTTCCATTCAAATTGTCTTATCTGCAAAAGCGTCTGGTGTATCAAAAGCAAACATATGACTCACACCACCACAAGCCAATCGGAAACAAACCCAAAGCCTCTCTAGCAAGCATCCACTAGAGACTAACATGTGTCTGTGTCTGAGAAGAGCCCGTTCTCTGGAAAAACGCTCTCTGATTTGGCAGCCCTTTCTGCGTCTCCCGCGCTTACATAAGAAGCCTGGCCTGAATGAACTGCAGGATGACTCGCACTCGGTTCCTCTATTAGCGAACGTTGGTCTTCGCTGGCTTTGACCTTGTGTTGTAGTGTCTTATGGGATTTAATTTTTAACAGCATTATTAGTTTCAGAAGGACCAAACTTGTAAACAAAATCTAAGAGATTAAACCCATTCTGGCCCTGATATCTATAGTGTGTCTCTGATCTTTGGCCTACAGACATACACAAACCCAGCCAATCCCTCCTACAAACATTAAGCGAGTTAATAAGAAGCGTTACTAGGACATTAATGGCATCTCCCACTAGAGTGCTGGATGCTGTGTGTTACAGAGAGAGTGTCCTCCACTTAGTCAGGAAATTACATGACAGTGCCGCGCAGTGTAAAAGCTTGTACACCCTCAGGACAAGATGAAGGCAGTGGCATTTAGGGTTAACCAACAATAACAGCAATTAAGCGCAGGTTTTCTTGCAATAATGTTCGCATTCGAAGGTTTGGTGGAAAAAAAAAACCATTAATCCATCCATCTTCCAGCACTTATCTGAGGTGGAGACCGGGAGGCAACAGGTCTGAAAGGAAAACTTAGCCATTCCTTTCCCTAGCAACACGTCAGCTCCGCCTGGGGATCCCAACGTTTTCCCCGGGCTAGACAATGTGTGTCTCTCTCTCTCTCTCTCTCTCTCTCTCTCTCTCTCTCTC
>JBCNYG010000020.1:25791355-25802819 GCA_039654305.1 Porochilus rendahli
ACACACTCTACACACACACACACTCACACACACACACACACGCACACACCCACACACACATACACACACACATACACACACAAATATATATACATATATACACACACATACATATATAAAGGTTCTAGGTCAACCCTGGGGCCTTCTCCCAATCACACATCCCTAGAACACGTCTAACGGAAAGGGAGCAGGAAGCATCCGAATCAGATGCCCGAACCACCTCAACTGATTCCTTTGATGAAGAGGACCACTTGTACAGGACTCACACATTCATTAAAACATTAAGGTTAAACGCATTTAAGGTTGTGTACATTATAGGAAAAAATGTGTGTGTGTGTGTGTGGAGGGGGGGAGTGTTGGGTTGGTTAATTCACCAGATTCTTCATGCTACAGCTGACAAACTTACACATCGAGCTCTTACAAAAACTGCTTCCATTCATCCTACATTTAGTTCACTGGGGAGTTTAATTGAAAGGGATTAAAGTACAGCACGTACATATGCACAGTGCAGCACTCAAAAAACACACACACTTTGCCCTGAGGTAAGAAAGAGGAAGAAGGGCAGGAAGGGGGACAACGACGGTTGTGTAATTGCAGTATAGGTGAGGCGTCTGCATACAGGTGTGTAATTAGCTAAGGCCAGACGTAATAACGCTGAGGAAGGTAAGTCTTTCTACCGCGGTGAAGTACTAGCTCACACACGTTCACGCCAAAAAACACAACCGGCTGTCCACAGCCACTGACTCAGACTTTAATCCAAAGAGAGAGCGATCACTCATCTCCTTCCTACCACTTCTCTCTGTACTCATTACACACTCGAAAGAAAGAAAATAAATGAGGGAGATACATACAGCTGAATAACAGAAAAAGACAGACAGCCAGAGGTTAACAGAGAGACAGACAGGAAGATAAAAAGGAACAAACAGATTGAAAGAAAGGCCAATAGACAGGCAGGGAGGAAATAAAAAAAGAAAAATAAACTGAGACAGAAACGAGACACAGACAAAAACAGGCAAAGAGGGAAAGAAAGAAAGTAGAAAGACAGACAAAGAAATACAGACAAAAGCCCTGGAGAGACAGGCAGACTGAAAGAACGAAAGAAAGTTAAAAATAGGAAACAAAGAAATGCAGACAGACAAAGACAGACAGAAAAAAAGACAGGAAAACACAGAAACAGACAAAATGAGAAAATAAATGAGAAAAGTAGGACAAAACGACAAAGTGAAAGGAAGGAGACAGATAAACAAAGACAGAAAAAAAGCAACAGACAGAGGAATAGGAGCCGACAGACAGGCAGAATGTCTGTCTGAGAGACAAGCAGGAAGAAAAAGGCAGAGAGAAAATGAAAGAGGAAAAAGACAGAATGACAAACTGAAATAAAAGACAGATCGACAAAGAAAGAAACAAACAGTTGGAAAGAAAAATAAATTAAGAAAACAGTCTGGAGAAACAGAAAAAACAGAATAGAGAAAGAGAGACAGAAAAAAGAAGTCAGGCAGACAGATGGAGAGAAGCCCAGAGAGAGAGAGAGAGAGAGAGAGAGAGACAGGCAGACAGAGGGACGAACAGAAAGGTTAAAGTGTGTGTGTGTGTGTGTGTGTGTGTGTGTGTGTGTGTATTTGTAAGTAAATTAGAGCAGACTCTCTGAATCAGTGTGTAATGACCTGCTCCTACTGTGTATATAATAATAGATAGAATAACAGAAGAATAGAAGACGCCAGGCCGCAAGCTCACGTGTTCAGTGATTACTCTGAAACTGATGTGCTGGTTGTGGATATGCGACGTTTTCCCGGTGCTGGGAAATGTCCAGCTGAACAGCTGGATGTGCGGCTAAGCTTTGTGATTTATTCTGCGTGCTGCTGTGTACTCGGTTTCACTGCTGCCGAGACAAAAACCCCAATAATGAGTGTGCATACCCGGAACGCTAAAGTACTGGAAACAGCTCGAGCAGGTGTGTGTGTGTGTGTGTGTGTGTGTGTGTGTTTGGGGGGTGTTAAGCTAACAGCAAAAACGCAGACACTACAAAATAGTTGATAGAAACTTACTTCCAGTATTACGGCACTCTTCCTGCCTTCAGAGAGTGCAGACCTCCACCAAGATAGTGCAATCTCTAAACTTTATCAGTCATATATTCATTTGACTTTACTGTTTTTAAAAAAAAATTTGTGACGATGTAGCCTAATCAACGTGAGGCAAAATGTTCTTATTCTTACGCTGATGTCACCAGGCATCTCACTGACTGGCGAACCATGACGGACACTGCAATTTTTGTATTTGGCAATTTTTCTGACGAAAATCAGGGTTCGCATTTCTCTCACCAACAACCCTCACTGATGTTTAGCAACAATTGGGAAGATTCGCTTAGATGTTTTGCAGAAGACAGGTAGCAAACATTAGCAACTGTTAGTGAAAATTAGCAACTGTCTGCCACTGTTTGGCAAATTCTGGTAAAATAACAGGCGAATTCCAGGGAACTCTTGCAATTGAACCACTCTTACCCCCTACTGAGGGACCCGACTCTATAAAAAGAGTAAGAACACCTACTTGGCGGGAAAAAAAAGAACTTTATCATAACGTGCTATAGCCGTTCTCAAGGAATTACAACTGTTCGCGAAATAACAAATTCTCAAAATATTTTGATGATCAGAAATAGAATGATTGGCTTTACCAGCTGTGCAGCCAGATCCGAATGGGTCACAGATATACCTCCGGTGTGCATTTTATTTAAGCTTGTTTGCAGTTTATCACACGATAGTCACAGCCCCACATTTCCATCTTATTTACTCTGGGAGGCAAACCGATCTCAAAGTGCACTCGAGACTTGACAGCGTCTTCGAAACGCCACACTTTAAATCATACAAAGAGCTTCTTGACTGCTTTCGCCACGGGACCAAAAGCTGCCGTTCATCATCACGTTCCGGTGCGAAAACCCTTTCCAGCTCCAATTTATCACACAAAACAAAAAGGGCAGGAGCACACTCCAAGCGCTAAAATGCACGACAAACGAGGTGAGCTCGAGGACTTAAAGCTGATCAAACACCAGTCAACCTCAACAACCAAAACGGTGCGTTCCTAATCATTACTACACTCGTTTCTACGACACTACTGCGCTTTTCCCATCAAATAAACTACCTGCTGACCTTTCTGTGTTATTACACATCAAACGGCGATGCATTTCGGCGAGGTCCTCTGACATGGGAACGTTTTCAGGTCGGCGTGCTTTGTGAGTTGTATGTGTATAAATGGTTGTATGTGTGTTGCTCTGCAATAGTCTGGCGAATAATAACTGGAAGTACCTGGAGGAAACCCGAGAACATCATGCAAACTCCAGACAGAAAGGGCTCATCCCAGGACTCGAACCCGGGACCTTGCCGTGAGGCCGATGTGCTAACCACAATGCCACTGTGTCACCTTACCTACATTTAATAGCTCTTATTAATCCAAAATGATTACTCACAGATATCGGCGGCCTCGTCGGAGCCATCGGGGCAGTCCTTTTCTCCGTCACAGCGCCAGCCTTTAGAGATGCACGTCACCTGGTCCTTACATACAAACTGCTTAGGGCTGCAGGTCTTCGGGGCTGGAAACACACACCACCACACATTAGGCAAAGCCGTGTGACATGGAGGGCAATTTATACAATCAGAATATATCTTCGAACACTCATTAAGAAGTTATAAGCGCTCTAGTTTAAGTACCTTGGGGCAATTATCAGGACAAAGGATCAAGACTTCTCAAAGAAATCTTTGCAAGAGCTGAACAGACAATGACCGCACTGTCCAAACAGAACAATATGGACATGGAGGGACAATAACAATGCCATGAAACACAAGATCAGAGTCTCGTGTGCACTCGTGTTCTCCATCTTGGACATGGACCACTACTGCCGAACTACAGCGGAAAATCCAGACTGTAGATACGAGAAGCTACCGCTACATTCTAGGCATCTGCTACCTGGACCACATCACCAATGAGCAGGTCCACCAACCATCCCAGAGCGGGAAAGGAAACCGAGATGGTACGGCCATGGGACCAGATCCAGCGGCCTGGCGAAAACCATCCTGCTGGGGACCGTAGAGGAAAAAAGGAAGAGCGGCAGAGAGAAGAAAAGGTGAAAAGGCAACATTGCAGTGGACAGGGAAAAGATTTGCCGAATCCCAGGCCCTCGCGCACAACCGTGAACGATGGGAAGGACTGGTGCTCAGCCTTTCAGTCTGACCTTCGCCTCTGACCCAGAAATCCCAACACCTAATCATCTCTGAGACTCCGGTAATGTAGTGTCCCCGCCAAGTGTGGTGGAAATCGGTGCATGGGCGTGGTCAGGATTGTGCTTATAGACAAGCTAACGCGGGTACAATACCGTAAACAATACTCTAAGAATGATGCACCAGATCACAACACGGCACATTTTTAATTAAAAAAATAATCAGGACTGCAGCATGTTCAAACGATGAAAAAGAAAAGAAATTAATAAGACGGCAGATGATAACAGTAATAAAATCGTTAACATAAGCAACCCAGCATTTTTCTTAAAAAAAAAAGCCTTTACTTCACAAAACCAAGTAATACTGATCTATAATAATAATAATAATAATAATAATAAAAATAATAAAAATAATAATAACAAAAACTCTTATTTCGGACACACCTCTCTTTCGGATTACTAATTTCATAATTAAAACCACAATTCAGCTAAGGGAGACAACGCAACCTCTAACCCCTAGCTAACAATCGATGCTTACCAGCCTTAGCAACACACGATCCTCGGGCGAGAGACAGGGTGCACTGTGGGTAGCTTAGCAGTGCCTTGCAGTCCATCATTCTGAACAACCGCGACACCCGGACCCCAAATAAACGCAACGCTGAGGGGAAATATTGCTGTACACGGTGTGACTTGTAAAATATACCACATGACAATAGACTCTTTTCAGACTGTTACACGGAAGTTACAATCGGACGATGAACCGGATTCAGAAGATCTGCTGCGCATGATGGATTAGCTCATGGACTCTGATTGGCTGTTTCTCAGACATTATAGAGGAGCTAATATACGATTCGTAGTCAATAATTCCAAAGCTGTTTAAGACATCAGAGCAAAACACGTGTCACAAAGCAAAGGCTGAGAAATCATCGTTTGAGCACCATGTGACTGCGTTGAATTTACCAGACGCTGCGTGGCCAGCTGAAGACAATTATTTTTTTTTTTGATAACACTTGGGAAGTGGGGGAAGGATTAGACTACACCCTCGGGGAGACAATCTGGACTCCGAGTCCCCATGTGATAGACAGGGAAAGACAGAAAGTTTGTTTCCTTCCTTCTTTCACCTACTATTTTCTGTTCTGTTCTCACTCACTCGCCGAACCGCTTAATGCTATTAGGGTCACTGGAGCCTATCTCAACCGATTCTGGGTAAACAGCTTGTCTGACCATCACAGGGCGAACACACACACACACACACACACACACAACAATTCACACTCTCTCCTTAAGGCGCTTTCAAACAGCCAATTAGCCTATAGAATAGGGTATAGGGGCTGTAAGAGGAAACTAGAGTACCCTGAGGAAACCCACGCATTTCCATGACATTTCCACCACAGTTGATGCTTCGGACAGTAAAAACCCTATTCGATTTCCAGGTCATGGATTTCCAGGAAATTTTTAAAAGATTTTTTGACATTGTGAGATAAGAAATTTTTTTTTTTTTTTGGAATTGTTGCATTATAGCAGGTCCAGCAGGGGGTGCTGTGTGCTTCCTGCGATTTTTCGTAAAAAGTTAAGAGCGGATTTTCATGAGATTTCTACCGAAGGCGGCGCTTCGCAGAAGGACGACTCCGTTCGATGTTTGGAGATGATCTGGAACAAATTCTGAATGCAGGAATGGTTGAAAGAATTCTTCAGCAGTGTAACAGGACCATCCTACGGGTATTCTTGGGCTTGGCAGACGTTTGTGCTCTCTGAGGACCCTTGGATTTTGTATTTTTTTTTGTTTCTCAGAAGGGCGTACTCAGTGTCGAAACATTGCAAACTACCTCATGAACAGAAGGTTATTTCCTCCAAACGCGACTGATATCGAAGGGTTCTTTCAAATAATACACCAGGGTTTGACGCCAGCCCAAAAATGGCTGCCAACTGTGCCTCCCTAATATAGGTGTCATTATTTCAGAAGAGATAGTCTCTGACAGACTGGAGCGAGTGCTTTATCAGTCAAAAGTGGTGATGAAAGTAAATCTTATCTTCCCTTATCTTCGACATGCCAAGGCTTCCACCTCAGCGAAGCACAAAATTCTGCATTATTTAGATCATAACCCTCACGAGAGAATACCGTCGTGACTACAGACACCCCGCTCCACGTTGTTGTCCTCGCCATACAGACGCGTAGCCACCATGACTCAGGATGAACGAGATAATAATAACATGGCTGCTCGAAGCAAGAAAGTACAGCCACAGTTCTGTTATTTAACTCGACCAAATTACAGACAGGTGGTGACGGTGTACCATATCTGTACGGTATGCTCATATTTATTTAAGAGAGAGAGAGAGAGAGAGAGAGAGAGATAGAGAGAGAGAGAGCTATTATACACTTTTTTAATTATTTATTTTTAACCAAGTCTCTTTGTTATTAGACAATATTGTTCCCTTTAGCAGCAGTGGGACGTGCTTAAGCCTTAAGCCGCATCACAGGAAAGAAGAAGAGACCATGTGAGTTGGCGCGAGATAACTGGCCATACTGCTGTGTGTACATACACACACACACACACACACACACACACACACACACACAAAATATAATATCTATGTTCTTACCATCACTTAGAAGACCCCAACTGATAGTCTAATTTTGTTTATGTAGCATTTTTGCACCCCTTTGGTCACTACTGTATCATTTCCTCAACTAAATCCTTTAGCGGCCCTTTACTTAATCCCTCCGTCTGGCTTAGATAAGATCTGCCTCTAAGCACATGCTTACAAGGACACCATTATATCGAAAAAATGCTCATTTCCGCTTCCTGTTAAAAATACTAGCATACACACTTATTACCATGGGTCCCCAGCCGTGTTCCTGGAGAGCTTCCTTTCCCCCGGGTCCCAAATCGCTCACTATGCGCCCACAGGACGTCGGGGCAGCGCTGGCTTATTGATCAGAAGGTCAAGGCTTCGACGAAACCGACACCGTTAGGCCCTTGAGCGATGCCCGTAACCATTTACTGCTCCATGTGATAAAATGTGATGGATAAGGGGCGTCGAACAAATGCCAGAGCTGTGTTTCCTTCTAGACAGTATAGCTAGGAATTCTGGGTAAGTCAGACCTGGATAAAGCAGTTAGTGAAGATGGAGAGACGAATGTGGGTTAGTAACTACATCAACTACATATTTACGTCTATATGGGTGCATATATTTGAGAGTTTGTGTAAGAATCTGAACGCGGCATCCAGGAGCTACCACGCACTATCCTTATATTTTCAGCAGCCTTGGAAGTATTAATGGCTGCAATCATGGAACAAAGAATAAGGTGATGGTTTTATCTTGGTATTAAATTGAAGTGCTAAGAAAAAGCCTTTAACGAGAGGAATGCAACTGCCGGGCGAGATGAGCAGACATGCTGAATGATTTCTAGGAGGAATCCACTTTTCATGCCGAGCCCTAATAACCCTAATTCCTCCTCAATTTGGGGAATCTTCATGCCGTCCAAACGGAGCGATTTTAACTGGCACTATTAACGGCACAGAGTAGCTCTACATCAGCTCGGGAAAGATGACACGCCCCACAATCCATCTTTCCTCGTGTCTGGCCGCTCCGGGCTGCCTGCTCCGTTCCCTATGACTTCGCATAAAATCAAACCGAAAGGAAAACATCGCGGAGCCTATATTTACACTCCACCCAGACGGGAGCAAAAGAGAGACTGCAAATTCCTGCTGTGCAAGCCGCGGAGTCAGGAGGGCCGACACGGTCGAAGGCCATTTTTCGCGCACCGCGAGTGCGCCGAGGTCGAATTTGGATGCCGTGTCGCTGTTTTCCAAAAGGCGGTGCGCCAAATCACGGCCGACTTCGCCTAGGTGCAAAATCAAGGGGGTGAGGGGTGGACTTAATCATTCTGGCACATCTGAGATACAGGAGCGAGGCCAGGGAGAGACTGAAGGAGGGCTTTATTTGGCGCCCTGGGACTGCAACCAACAGGAAACATCAGGGGCATTTCAATAACGGCGATCTGGCAGAAGCCTTACAACCACCGAGCTGCTCAGGCACATTGTGTAATTATTGAGATCCGACAAGTCTTCTAGAACAGGAAGTTATTCCTAATGACATGCGCTTATAGACAGCGGAAAAAAACAGTGAGTAAATCATTAAACGGTGACTTGACGGTTCTGTGATGAAACGCATCATGGCGATGTAACTGGCATGGCGTTAATGGTATTTTTATATTTTAAGGGTCGGAAACGGCTCAACTACTACTGTACAGTCCATTCTGACAGAGTCAACCGTCACCTCTTAACGTCAGCGGTTAACCTGTCCGCCTCATAGCAAGGAGGTCCTGGGTTCGAATCCCATGCGTGGCAACGGCGTTTCTCTTCAGAGTGTGCATGGGTTTCCTCTGGGTATTCCGGTTTCCTCCTACAATCCGAAGTCATGCAAATTAAGACTAATCGGCTGTTCCGAATTGCTCCTAGGTGTGAGCGAGAGTGTGAATGGTCGTGTGCTGGCCCTGACACTGGCGAGTTGTTCAGGGTGTACCCCACCGCCGCACAGAGTTGGCTGAGATTCAGACGGCTCTATACTCCGACAGCCCTGCTGATACAATATGAGCACCTTGCTTAAATCAGTTTGGCACCCTCGGTTCATTCGGGTTAGGGCTTGGGTCACGGCTGTCATACCCATGGGCTGAGATAGGCTACAGCCTCCCTGCGTCCCTAATGGGATAAAGCGGTTTCGCAGGAATTCCCATTTAATTTAATACCATATCATCGATGTTAGATATTAAAGAATCTCGGTTAGAAGCACTTTGTTTCCCAGCGGAGGAAAGTCTTCAGAACGGAGGAGGTTCCCCTTCCCAGGTTCTAGATAGTTTATCAGGTAGCTAATAAACGGAACAACTGTTCATCACAGCTAATGATATCGGAACCAAAAGGAACCAACCGTTTCACATCAATAAATCCAACTACAGTTCAATAAAATGCATTATATGTAACCGAAGAACAAATCAAACGTGATAATTGTTGGTAAAGTGCTCTTATAATACCATGAAGCCCTTTAGGGGTGCGGCGCCACAACATGGACTAACTGTTCAGTATAAACGGCGCTCACACCCTATTTTTTTTTAATTCTGAAAAATACACGTAGAAATCAAAGACCCTGCAAAGAGTGAACGCATAGAAATTAGCCACGCCTTTTCCGAAGACCCTCCAACCAGCCTATCCGGTGTGAACTCCATGGAGCGCTTCCTTTGACCTGACCAATGATGTGCTGCGTCAACTTAGTGAATGTGTAAACTGTGCAAAAATAAATAAATAAATAGAGAACATCGACGACCACGTACCGCGTCCTCCTCAGGCCTGAAGAGGGTCTAAAACCAACGTCATTTCCTGTGTACTATTCAGGGTACACCCAATCAAAAGGTACAACCTAACACTGACCAACACTTCATAATCCATCTACCTCTTTTCTGAGTTAATGGAACAGTGTTCACTGCTGAGAGTTCCTGCTCCTAATAGGGGGCTGTGCCAAATAAAGCAAACTCCTCGGAAAATTAGGAAAACCTAATTAATTACTTTCACCCACACCCCTGGGCTAGCCTGATATTCTTCCGCATAACGTGCCTGTCTCGGCCTACAGGGTTACAAACATATTACGCAAAAATCCGACTCTCGTTCGTCTCATCGGAGCAAAAGAGTCGATTGTTCTCGCCCCGGAGGGAGCACTTCAAGACGTGGATTAATGCACGAGGAAGAGGACTACACTGGGTCGGACATTCCTGAACCAGGAAAACACGAGGTCTAGACCCAGGCTGCAGAATTTGCCATAATATTTGTCCAAGGCATACCTGGACGGCAGAAACCACTTCACGTGTCTGCTCTGATCAGTCGCAGTAGACTAGACTGAAAATATCTTGGACTGAAGCACTAACACGCAGACCTCAACCATCAAAAATAGCAACAGAGGGTTTCGCCATCATAGCGCGGGGACAATGGAGCGTTATAGACAGGCAACAAACTCATCAGCTGGTGAATGACAAATTTTGCGACGGATCCGAGGACTAAATATCTCAAATGAATAACATGTGCAGTGATATATAAAGTCCGGTACCTATAACCTGTCTAGTATGATGCCCTAGTACACATTAAACAGCTCGCCATTCCATCACAGGGCCGACGCGCACACAATCCATTCACACCGACACCGAGGGACAAACTGGAACAGCCAATTAGCCTAATGTGCGTGTATTTGGAGTGTAGGAGGCCACCGGAGTACCCAGAAACCCCCCCTCATGCGAGCACAGGGAGATAAAGCAAACAGACTCGGGACTCAAACCCAGGACCTTCTTGGTGTGAGGGAGACGTGCTAACCGCTACAGCTCTGTCCCGCCCACATTCCGAACAATGACGTGAAAACCAATGGCTTAAACGACTCATCAGTCTAAGTGCTTCTGAAAAGAGTTCCGGTGAGTAATAAATGTTCACCCTGAACAGGTTGCCAAACCATTGCACGGTCAACACACGCAGCCAATCACACGCTCACCAGGGGCAACCTTATGTGCATGGGTATGCACTGAGAGAGGAAGCCCATGCAAGCACAGGAAGATTATCCGAACTTCACACACACACACACACACACGCAAAAAAACAAACACCCTCGCCAAGCCCGGGACTCAAACCCAGGCCCTTCTTGCAGTGAAGCAGATATCATGGTATTCTACATGGATGTTACTCACACATACTATAGTGTACACTAACACGGAGAGTACTGTGCAGTACACAGTGTACGCTGAGTCAAGATCGTCCACTCATGGGTCACATGATTCAGGAGACGCGGGTGCTCTTGATTGGATATTCCCTTGCGGACTGCAAAGCAGTGATTGGTTTGTGGTTTTACAGGATTGTTGGGGCTACAAATAAGATTTTTTGTTCTTTTTTCAGGTCTCATAAATTACTGACTGTTGTCGAGGTCCATTTCAACCAATATAAAAGTTTCTGCACACAAACAACTACTAACCCCTGCTGTAATAAAATGGCATACTAGATGGTAAACGAAGTAACGAGGGCTTTATTCGTGAAAAGCCTTAACGCATGTAAATGCATAAATATCTAAATTTCACATTCATTCATTTTCCGAACCGCTTACTCCTAATTAGTGTCGCGGGGAGGCTGGCGCCTATGTCAGCCGACTTTGGGCGAGGGCGGGGTACACCCTGGACAGCTCGCCAGGCCATCGCAGGGCCATCACTCACACAACCATTCGCACTCACACTCA
>JBCNYG010000020.1:25838560-25849452 GCA_039654305.1 Porochilus rendahli
AAAGCGCGTGACATCTAAGCAATTAATTAGGCTGGCTTTTGATTTGCGTTCCCAAAGAAATGACATGGGAAGGGTGGGTGGGGGGTGGGGGTGGGGGGGTTATGATCAGGGGCGCAAATAGTCGTCTAAATGAGTTTGACCAAGTTTGAGCAAAATTTGCCCCACCCCTGAATACTCTTAGCATGAGGCAAAAATGGCTCGTGTCTAATTATTTATGCTTAAAAAATAAAAAATAAACGAATTCTCTCCATATTATAAGATAAAATATTTACAGTCTAAAAGGATTTAACCTTAGGTACTTATAATAATATAATAACGTAATAATAATATAGTAATAAGCATATATAATGACAATATAATAATAATATAATACAATAATAATATAATAGCAACCCCATCTTTGTAAATTGTATATATAAAGCTAGATAGATATAATACTTAATCCAATAAGTATTTAAACTAAATTAGTAAATAATTCTTTATTATTTATTTATTACTAACAATACTAACCTCTCCTCTGTCTTTTGTTGCTGCTTCCTTGGGACCCTATAGGGTACACATTTTGTACCTTTGATAGCAATCTTGTACCTGGAAACGTGAAAAGGGGTTTAATATAAGGGGGGGGGGCAATTTTTAAGACATTTACTAAAAAGGCTGTACACTTGATGGTATCAACACTGGTCCTCCCTCTTATAGTGTAGGCTATGTAGAGATTCAGTATACTACAGGTTACTTCTTGATCAGATAAAATTTTTTCTACAATCAGGAATGAGGTTGGAACCTTCCTCGAATTTTGGTATATGATAATCAAAGGCATTTGTTGCCCAGTACATTTCCAGATGTTATAGATAAAGCCAGAGCAACTGTTTTGGCACTCCGGTAGCCTACGAAGGAGGCTGCTGCATGATGAGCGCAGTGCTGAACACCCTGGCAAGGTCATCATCTTCCCAGCTAAGGACAGCCAAACAACACACGCTTAGTCCCAGAATCCAGATCTGTGGATTAGTCAGTTGGGTAAAGCGTATGAGTATATAGAGGATCAGGGGTTTGGCAGTTTATATTTGATGCCTTGTGCATGCATGCCCAGAAATGTCGGAAAAGCTGTATTTTCGGAGAGCGCTGGAGCAAAATTTCAATCCAGGAGGATGAAACACATTTCTGTTTCAGCTTCGGTTAATGCCTATGCATGCATATCTTTAAAATGAAGTCTTGGGAGTGAATAGAAGGCGCTGCCAATCATTCTGTGATGACGATAAGGTGAAGTTTACTGAGCTGGAGGAAGGACATCATGTGCATTCTTATTGCTACCTGATATTGCAGATGCTGGATTACATTAGAGTGCATCAGCTGTAGCTTTAAGAGCATTACTCTAACTGTTATCATAACCATGGCATCTGTGCAACTATAACTATGAGATATGGTGCAATAAAGTGTGTGCATGGTGACAAGGTCTCCACAGGACTGGTTTACAGAAGGAGCAAAACAAAAAAGTTAAACACGAAGTTTCCTCTTCAGAATTCATAACTCTAGTGAAAGTATAATTAGTGAAAGAAATTTTAATGTAATAACGGACGCATCCATTCATCTGCCAAACCGCATAATCCTACACCGGTCATGGGAAGGCTGGAGCTCATCTCAGCCGACTTTGGACCAAGGCGGGGTACACCCTGCCTTCGAGACCTTAAAAGATGATTGAACGGTTTGGTATGAGTGAATGATGCGAATTAGCCTAATATGCATGCCTTTGGACTGTGGGAGGAAACCGGTGGACTAAGAGGAAACCCAAACAAGCACAGGGAGAAACGCTCTCGCCGAGGCCAGGACTCGAACGCAGGACCTGCTTCCTGTGAGGCTGACATGCTAGGCACAACACCCATGAGGAACACACTGTTTCCCTTTTTAGCAGTGATTTTTTGTTAGCTTGTTAGAAACTTGTGAAAATATTCATTGACTAAATAATAAAGCTGACTCATCATCTCATGCATTAATGATGTCTCCTCCAGATTCTTATAGATGACAGCCAGACGACTCTCAGCTAAACCGAACTTTAAATAACTCAAATCTGTCATTTTTTTTATTTAAAAAAGTGAAAGGAGGCATTTTTTGCTGTTGTTCAAGGCACAGAAAACTTGTGGAGGGGATGAAGGCACTCCCCATGCCGAGCTGGTGAAAATGTGTATAGAGTTGAGTTTTGAGTCTCCGAGAGATTCTGGCTCCTTCCCACATGCTTGGCAGGGATGCAGATTGCTCAGATTAATGACTTGGAATTCCTGGAATTCCCAGTTCTAGTAACGCGCTCACATCTGGAGGTGTTGACGGCCGCAGAAGTCAAAAGCGTCTCTTTTCGGCACTTATCAGGAAAGCTGACAGCTTCGAACGTGAATAAGTCACAGGGAGGGGAAGGCTGTGGAAATGGAAGTACACCGTAACCCCTTATTGTAGGTTTAACGAGAAAATGTGGGAGGAGGGAGGCGGATGCAGCGGGGCTTGAGTGATTTCAACCCCCTCTCTTGGTCACTTGCTTTCAATTAACCCAACATTTCTGTGTGTTACTCATCACGGAAGCACCAGTTTCGAAATGCAATATGCTCTATGTATTTCAGAGGAATCCAGCCCACAGACAGTCCTGCAGTTTTCTCTTTTTTCCCTCCTTCCAAACACACCTGATCCCCCTCAAGACCTAATTATGAATCACTCAATAAGTTGGATCAGGTGTGTTAGGAGCAGGGTGAGCTCATAGTCTGGGCTCTTCAGGATCTGAATGGTATTTGCTGACTTGGTTCAGGTCCACTTCTCAGCCCTTGGTGTTGGTCTTCAGTGTAACATAGCATTAGAGAAGTTAGAAACATGAAAATCTGTTAAAAGCGAACTAAAATGAGGACACCCGTACAACAAGAGCACCAGAGAGCGCAAACCTCCACCAAAGCGCTAAAATCCTGTTCCATGCAGAATCAATGAGTGAACGCCTTTGTATATTCAAATCTTTTATTTTCAGATTGCTTAACCATAAAAACATTTTTGTTTTGTCCTGATCTAATGGCACTTTGCAGAGATATGGGCTTTCCCCGTGTTACATGATGACAGATGTTAGAAAAGCTAGTGCCTCTGTTACGTTCTGGGAGTATTTTGTTGCGTGGTTTGAGTCCACTGGTCCCCGAGACGGAACCATCTCTGCAAATCAATATGAAACTCTTCTGACTGATTATATTTATCCTTATTCTACAATAATGGGCGTGGTCTCTTCCATGATAGCCCCACCTCCATTTTCTGGAAACAAGAGCTGACTGAATGGATTGATGAGGATCACAGTGTAGATATAGCCTTCTTAGTCACCGGCTCACAGGCATTAATAAAATTAAAGGAATATCTCTCGGAGGGTGGCGCGGTGACTAGAGCATCCACCCTGTCCCAGGCTCGGCGAGGGAGCTTCTCTATAGAGTTTGCATGCTCTCCCCATGTTTGTATGGGCTTCCTCGGGGTAGTCTGGTTTCCTCCCACAGTCCAAAGACATGCACTTTAAGCTAACTGGCCTGCCCTGTTTTTAAATTGTCCCTAGGAGAAAGTGTAAGTGTGTATGGTCGTGAGTGTCAGTTGTGAGCTGTTCAGGGTGTACCCCGTCTGCAGGGATAGGCTCCAACTCCCCTGCGACCCTAATAGGATTAATGGCTCGGCAAATGAGTGAGAGTGATTAGTGAGTGCATACAAATAAATGTAAAAAATAACATTGTATCCCATTTCCTTTCATTAAATAGTAATGCATCATTGATCTGGATTTTATATTCAAATTGCCCGGGCGTATGTATCCTGATAAATGTGTCCATTTTTTATATTAAAATTCTAGTGCATGATTTGCATGGTCTTTGCCTGTAACTTTTTGCATAGTTGATAAAACATTCTTTCCTTCCAGACGAAGAATGTAGCTGGTGTTCCTGATGCTTTTAAGCCCGCAGCAGATATATAGATATACGTATATATTGTCTGTTCTCTTGACTAGCCTCTCATTATCAGACCACATATCACTGGGAGTGATGATAGAGCCCTCACGTGTCTCTGTTGCAGTGAAGGAGAGCTTCCCTGATTGAATTAGGCAGAGACCAAGATGTACCGGCATGTGCTTTGCTCATATTGATTTGTCTGTGACCGGGGTGTTTGCTCTGCAGCTTGTCACACCGAGCAAAGCCGAGCTCAATAGAAGCAAGAAGGATCAGATCAACGGGAACACAGAGCCCAGACAGACTCATGGAATGTGCGAACACAGGTGTAAATCTCAGGGTTAGACGGTGAAGAATGTCTCTGACATGTGTTCAGCATTTTAATTATAGTAGGCAGAGAATGAACACTAGCGCCAGGGATAATGAATGGAACACCTTTGCAAGATTTTTTTGTTAAAGGTGGGGTTGGTGACTTTTTAAAATTTTTATATATTAACTGTTATTTAGATTGAAATCTTCTTCGTACTCCAGCAGAATTCGATCACTTTTGAAATCTGGAAAAGGTCTGAAAAAAATCTGCCTCAGTAATCTTGTCATAAGACCGACCAATCACTGTGTAATGGTCCACTGGGAAATATCCAATCAAATGCTCACGTGTCCCCCTGCATGTGCATGACCCTACTGTGCACGAGCCTGCAGTCAGACCAGAGCTTATGTGTGTAGAGGGGGGGGGGGGGGCGTGGCATTTGAATGACGATCAAGGTAAGGCAGGGTTTAACCGGAGGCCGGAGGAGATGCTAAGTTAAATTTTTGATAGCATTCCAGATAACCAGCCCTGGCTTTAACGGAATAATTTCATTCATTTAATCTGAATCCAAACACAGCTGAGTGTAACCACTATCAAAGATTCCTCATTTGGTGCTTCTTTGCTTATTAGCTGTTTAGTTGAAGGATCTGTGTCGGAGTCGAGTTGCATCTCACCTCAAGTAGGACGAATGGGCTTGGCAGAGGCGGCGCTTTTCAATCATCAGCTTTTCTCACGGCGAAGCAAAGCAAGCGGAGTGGAGCAGTCTTAACGAGACAGTGACTTCGCACTGCCCCCCAGCACATGAGAGAGATTAGCTCCGGACGTTAACAAGCTCAGCCCCCAATTAGACAAGCCTCAATGGCCAAGCCTGACCTGAAGAGGAGTGGAATGGGGCAAGGAGCACACAAGATCATACAATGTGCATGTCAGAAGTGTTTCCTAACCAGGAACGAGGCCTCTTGAAACGGCAATATGGTTTTTGAAAGGATTTCAAAATCCTTTAAACATGATCCCTGCCAATTCCAAAGAGGAGGCTGAGAAATGTTAGATAGAGGTAATGTGAGTGCAAATAAATGTTTTTCTTGGGTGGAAGATCGCGGTTGTGGATATTTCAGCATACTTTCAGAAGTGGAGGTACATGTCTAGTTCAGGGGAAATAGGTGTCTGGTACAACCGACAGAGTCGTTTTGATTAGATGTGGTTCCACCTAAAACATAGCACACCCCAGAGGATGTGGGTGCGCTGAGAGTAAAGCCAGGAACATGAGAACATGTGGGGAACATGTGAATTCAAGACCGATTACGCAATGAAACAGATAGAATTTCATAAGCGAGGGGTTCAAATTTAATTATATCCTCTAGCGTTAGAGCGGCACGGTGGTGTACTGGCTAGCACTTCCACCTCACAGCAAGATCCTGGGCTCGAGTCCTGGGCTTGGGCATTTCTGTGTGGGGTTTGAATGGTCTCCCCATGCTTGTGTGGGTTTCATCCAAGTACTCTCGTTTTCTTTACCAGTCCAGAGACATGATCATTAGGTTAACTGGCTGCTCCAAATTGACCCTTGCTGTGGGTGTGAGTGTGAATGGTTGTGTGTGTGTGTGTGTGTTCGCCATGCAATGAACTGGTGAGCTGCTCACAGTGTACCCCCACCTTCCCCCAGTGTCAGCTGAGACAGGCACCAGCCTCCCCGTGACCCTAGTAGGATTAAGAGGTTCAGAAAATGAGTGACTCCCCTTAGACTAGAAAACCTGTCACCAGGATGTTCCCACCACCTGTGACAAGACCAGAACTACCCTTACTACGGGTTTCGTAAAGATTAGAATGAGTGTATCCAGGCTTTTTTGCATACCACCGATTACAGATGTGTCCAGGGCCTGGCTTAACCTTCACAACAGGTATTCCCTGGAAGCCGCCCTTCCCTAATTTCAAACATCCCCAGCCACTTTACTGATCTTGGAGCCCACACTAAACCGGTCCATTGTTCCATGTCCGTGGTCTGATTTCACAGGGCTTTCTAATGAAATCTTCCATCCTTGCCTGCCCCTGTGACTGATGAGGAGTTAATTGGAAAAGTAAGCAGAGCCTTGTGAGGGGGGAGGGTAGGGGGGAGGGTGGTTGGGTGGTGGTGTTATTGGGGCCAGGCCATTTCGAGCCTTCCACATGAGCTCGGCTGTAGTGCTTTGATTACGAAGAGTCTGAGTGATTCCTGCACCTGCGCAAAGACTAAAACCAAAACACTCTTCTTTTTAGAAGGTTAGAAGGAGTTTAAGGTGTACCCTGCTTCAAGCTCCCGGCAACCCTAGTAGGACTGAGCAGTTCAGCAAATGTGTGATGACTGATGAATAGATCCGCTGTAGAACGGTGATCACCAACCTTGTTCCTGGAGATCCACATTCCTGTATGCTTTAGCGCTTGTTTGGAGATCCAGCAAATGAATGAATGTACGTATGAAGGCATACGCCCACTGGTATGTGTAAGGAAACCAGAGAACCTAAAGAGAACCCACATGCAAGGAAAGTCCACACGGACAACTTGAGGTCAGGTTCAAATCAAGTTCCTAAAACATACTTCATTTACGATCTTTCGTAATATCAGGCATCAACAGTTTTTAAGGAATTCTCCTGGCTTGGAGTTAAGAGCTAGTATACAGTATTACTATTCTACCTCATGGGTGGAACCAAGTCAAAGCTCATTCTCTCTCTCTCTCTCTCTCTCTCTCTGTCTCTCTCTTTTAGCAGGCGTATGTGTCCTCCACCCAACAAATGGCACCTCCCAGTCCCAACCCCACAACCAGCAGTAATGGGAGCAGCGGTGGAGGCGACCAGCTGAGCAAAACCAACCTCTATATCCGTGGCCTCCACCCAGGGACCACAGACCAAGACCTGGTTAAACTCTGCCAGCCGTGAGTGTCACCTGTATCATGCACTTTCAAATACATCCGCTGAAGGGTAGGGTGACATCATGGAGGGTTACTGATTTCAGGTAAAGGTCTATTAATGCCCAACATGAAAGATGGGTGCAGGTACCAACAAAGCCTTTTATCTGTATTCTGTGCTCATTTCATTTTTCCAAAAAAGATTGCGGATGTGTGAGAATGGAGCAGTACCGCCGGCAACCATGGGGGGCGCTGTTGCTAGTAGTTCACAGGAGAGTCACAAAGAAAGAAATTGTAATAATAGCGGGAAAATTTCTATGGTGTTACTTCGCCTGGCCACAAGAAGGAATATTTTCATGGAGGTGAAGGAAAAATTCTCTGTCTATGCGGCGAGATGTTTTGAATGGCCTCATAGACACTATGCCACCTTGTCACTCTTGTTACTGTTATTGTAAACAGATACAGAACCAAAACAAGATGTAAAACAGGAAACTAAGCCCATGAGCTGGGAGGCTGTCACCGGGGGGACCTTTACCGTGAGCCGAAATGAACTGATAATAGAAGGTATTCTCTAGTGAACGGGCACCTTTTAACCTTTGATTGCTCATTCGTATAATTGAGACACAAAAGTACGAAAATGTTAATGTGGAAAGACCAAAAGAAAGGACTGTAATTGGCATTGTATGTAGTACGATTTATAGGAATTCAGCTCGGACGGCAGGGAGGGGGACATTTATAGATACTGGAAGTGAGACTTCAAGTGTCCTGAGTTTACCTTACACATTCAAGCGAGAACAAACCTCCCCCCCACGCGCCCCCCCCCCACCCCCAACATCATGAGCCAAAGCATTAATGAAGTACTCCTGATCTGTCGCAGGTGTGCAGCATCATGATTTTAGTGATTAACAGACTTTAAATTTGTGACTGTATGCTTTCTAGATTATTTTGATCCCCCCCCTTTAACGTCACGATGGTGAACTCGGTAAACCCGTATTCCTTATCTTTAGCATCGATGACCCTGCTGTGGAATGAAACCCTGCAGCAGGCTGTAACTTGCGGTAAAGTCAACAGGGGTTTGGGTTTCAAACAAAGCTCTTTCTAGTTGGCAGCACTAAGCCTTTCCAACAAGTAGGCATGATTGCACCTCCCCTGAACCTCCCTCCCTCCCTTCCTCCCTTCCCAAGCCTCACTTCCTTTTACGGCTCGAAGAAGAAGGAGGGGTCTCGCTCCTCCGGCCAAGGAGGCTCTGAAGAATTTCACTTTATCTGAGCCATACATTGCTTCTATAATCCAGCCTCCGTTTCTCCTCTGGAAAACTGATAGCGCCTCATGCATTATTAAACATGCTTTACCGAACACTCTAGGTGTGGAAAATGCTCATCTGAATGTGTCGTGGAGGATGTTAATCAAGTTTAAAACTTTAGAGAGACCTCTGGGAAGGAGCGTTTTCCTTTAAATTTGTGCTTAAACCATGGAGCTGCACCATGGGAAACTGTTGGGTCAAAAGTTCAAATGGTAATGCTTGGTCAAGATGAAGAGATGAAGGAAAGCAGAAAGTGGGAAGAGAGCGAGAGAGAGAGAGAGAGAGAGAGAGAGAGAGAGAGAGAGAGAGAGAGGGGCCCTTTCACTTGACTGTAGCAGTCTGGATAAAACATCGTTGATGTGGCCGCCCAGCCCTACAGGAAACTGCAAGCCCGAGGGGAAAGAGAAAGACAAACAAGGGCAACAACTGGGAGGGAGAAAGAAGGGAAACAGAGATCAGGAGAAAGGAGGGAGAGGAGAATGAGAGTGTACGGCAGGAAAAGAAACAGAGAGGTGAGGGAAGGTGACGGGAGGCTGACGGAGAACAAGAGTCAGAGCGGGAAAGTGAGAGATGTATGTGTCAGGTGTTCCTGAGGCTAATGGTGACAGCTGGTAAAGAGGACGCTTGCAAGGGTAATTACTTTTATAAAAAGCTGAGCAGTACTCAGCACCAGCTTTATATTCCATATGAAAGTGGTGTTCATCCAAAGATCTCAACATGTCATCCAGAGATTCTATCAAAACCTGAAAGCCAACCTAGACTGAATGCAGGACGGAATGGTGGCGTAGTGGTTAGCATGTCAGCCTCACAGCAAGAAGGTCCTGCGTTCGGGTCCTGGGCTCGGCGAAGGCGTTACTGTGTGGAGTCTGCATGTTCTCCCCGTGTTTGAGTCGGTTTACTCCGGGTACATTAGGGTAACTGGATGTTCCAAATTGACCCTAAGTGTGACCACAATGGCTGTGTGTGTGCGCGATGGTCTGGCAAGCCGTTCAAGGTGTCCCCTGCCTTCGCCCAGTCAGCTCAGATAGGTTCTAGCCTGATGAATTGATGGGTACCGATTTTTTTTGATGGATACTGACGTTGTCCAGTGCTTTTCGATGTATACCGATGTTCTCCGATGTTTTTTGATGTATAAGGATATTCTCTGATTTTTTTCGATGTATACCGATGTTCTCCGATGTTTTTTGATGTATAAGGATGTTCTCTGATTTTTTTCGATGTATACCGATGTTCTCCGATGTTTTTTGATGTATACCGATGTTCTCTGATTTTTTTATATGTATATCGATGTTCCATGATGTTTTTTGATGCATACCGATGTGTTCCGGTATTTTTTAAAAGTATACCGATGTTTTCGGATATTTTTTATGTATGCCCATGTTCGCCAGTGTTTTTCAATGTATACCAATGTCCTCCGATATTTTTTGATGCATACCCATTTTCTCGGATGTTTTTCTATATATATATACCATTGTTCTCTGAAGTTTCATTTATGTTACATCATTGCCACTCCCATAGCCTGCATGTCTTTGGAATGTGGGAGGAATTGCATTCAAGCACAGGAAGAACATGCAACACCCGCGCCGAGCCCAGGACTTAAACACAGCACGTGTTAACCACTATGCCACCGAGCACGACATAGGTCTATTGAGCTGTTCAGGGCGTACCCTGCCTTCCCCCAGTGTTGGCTGAGATAGGCACTAGCCTCCCTGCGACCACAGTTCAGCAAATAAGTGAGTGAGTGAGTGAATGAATATAATGGGGATAAAAACCAGCAGTGGTATTATTTGGTTCTGTTTGGTCAGTCTAAGCCTGTTTAGATCTGTCTTCTATACATCTAATTAGTATTAACAATGACGGCTAGTTTCAAAAAGACACACTAGAGCTAGAGCAAACGTTTCAAAGATCTTTGTGCTAATCGAGCTCACAGACTCCTATTTGGACTGAAAATTCAGTATAGTAATGACTAATTCGTAATGAACCAGCACCGCATGCAGTCACATAGAACCGCCTGGTTGATTTTGTCCGTGCACACACACAAGTCTCCAACTCATTAGTTAGTCCACTAGGCATGTAATTGCTTTACATTGCTTACCCCATGTTATGGTTGCTTGAAATCAGTTAAATTCATGTTTAAATAAACTTCGTGGGCCTCCTGATGAAACCTGCTATCTCCATTTTCGGTCAAAATGAAATTACGCATGAATATGTCACTCTGCGATGGCCTGGCGAGCTGTCCGGGGTGTACTCCGCCCTCGCTCAGAGTCGGCTGAGATGGGCGCCAGCCGTCCAGCAACCCTGATTAGGATTAAGTAGTTCAGAAAATGAATGGATGGATGGATGGATGGATATAATATATTATAATATTATATAATATATACATATTATGTCACTATATCACGGTGGCGTAGTGGTTAGCACGTCCGCCTCACAGCAAGAAGGTCCTGGGCTCGATTCCCAGCTCGGGCGTTTCTG
>JBCNYG010000020.1:26014767-26025146 GCA_039654305.1 Porochilus rendahli
GGAGCTGATAGACATTCTGAGCAGTACTACAGCCCCACCCCCCCACCCCAAAGGGTCACTCACTTGCCCTCCTATTGGCTTCAGTCCATAGTTGCAGGTGTTGCTGTTCCATGAGACATTTAAAAGGCAAACGTTGGTACATGTCGTAAGGTTGTCATGCGTTACAACCTTTTTCCCTCTATACGTGTGGACGCGGGTCATTCCATGTTAAGTCATCAGATGGAGTCCCGCTCAGCGAGATCTTGTCCGTGTAACCTTCTACCCTTTCTAGCTCCTTGAAATTTGGTGGAAGTGTGTAAAAGTCTGATTTTGTTGTTGCACGGCGCGAGCTAATAGACTTGGAGACCACATTTCTGTACAAGTAGAAACTAGACCAACCTTGCATCAAGGGGGTGGAGCCTGTCTCAGCCGACACTAGGCGGAGGCGGGGTTACACCCTGAAGGGCTCCCTGGAACGTCACAGGGCTGCCACACGCGCACTGTTCACACGCACGTCCCCACTTAGGAGCAGTTTGGAACACGCAGCCAACCAAAGAAATCAGCAGTGGCTCTCTGGACCTTGTTTACTTATTTTATTTGATTGGTCTCGAGAAGGATTCACAATGAAAAAACACAAATTTTAAGAAGCTGAAGCTCAGTGATGGTCACCGCACGCTGAATGCGAGAGTAGAAACGCGCCCTCTGCGCATGTGGAGTTTCATGATCCTGTGATGAAGTTTAGGATTTTTTTAGGCATTGAAAAGCCCATTTTAGCTCGTCGGGACAAAATCACCTGAAAATAACAAAGATTTTTAAAATTCAAATAGCTTAAATTGTCAATAATTGTCAGAACTTGCTGAAATCTTCAGGTTAACCTTTTTTTTATGATGTAAATCCAAATCTATTTTGTGCACAATCTGAGGACTAAGTGGTGGGAAATTTCCGGAAGATTCTAATTTACTGCTGTATCTTTTACGGCGGACTCGTGAAACTCGGCACGTGGATTTAAACTGCCTTCCGTGCCATTACCACTCGTCTACCTTCTCTTCTTCTATCATTCGTCCATCCCTCCATCCTTCCATGGCAATCAAATGATTTTTGAGGATTGAACTGCTAGACTTCAGGCTTCCTCAAAATTCCTTCAGAGCCGTTCGCTTGCGGTATCCCAGCATGCACGATGAAGTCGTTTTGTGTTCACCGCTGTACAAGTGACCTCCGCATGCTCGACACTGGCTGTACAAAGAGTCCCTTTTGTGTTTGTTAACTTGCCCGCTGTTGCTGACGCACATTACCCAACCACATAAATGGTGTGAAATTTTAAAGTATGCTTCCAATTCTCCGTGCGTCTAAAGCGAACGGTCATCTCGGAGCTTTGTTCAGACGTCAACAGGTCTTTGATGCTTGCTTTGAAAACGGCATTGTGAAATTTTGCTGTGTTTGGGTTTTTTCCCAAATCGTCTTCTGCCCGGTTTCAGAGAGCCTGCAGTTTCCAGCCAAAAAAGAAAGTCCCACCCAGTATTTTGTTTTGTTGTCTTACGTTTGATTAACAGAGTGCATTTCGTTTTACACCGACGTCTTGATCGTCTCGATGTTTTTATATCCGGGAAGGAAAAGTCCATTAAACCTGGTCATGCTGATGATGATGATGATGATGATGATGATGATGATGATGATGGGATTTCTGGCTCTGGCGTTAAGATTTCGAGTAGCAGTATGTAGAAATGTGTTCCATAGTGACGCTGGAAGCTGTTATGCGGCGGTAAACAGATGGGAATACGATTGCGAAGTGACACCGTCGCTCATGTGATTCCGTGCAGCGTAGCACCGTGCAGCGTACACGTGAGGGCTGCGTGAGTAACAGGGAGGATCGCTGCTGTAACGCCTTGACGTCCTGTTGCGTAAGAGAGCAATGTAAAGATATTCGAGGCCAAACAGCGAGCCACAGTATGTGACTGAAACTGTGCCCGAAAAGCCCAAGGAGCGCCGAATGCAACAAATATTGTCAAGTATCCAGCCTACGTAACACCCACCATGTCACACGGGAAGCTGCTTTCAGAAGATATGCAGTTAGAAACCCCCATATTTTGGCG
Source organism: Porochilus rendahli (assembly GCA_039654305.1). Taxonomy (NCBI): domain Eukaryota; kingdom Metazoa; phylum Chordata; class Actinopteri; order Siluriformes; family Plotosidae; genus Porochilus; species Porochilus rendahli. Next base: position 26,016,837 of record JBCNYG010000020.1, read on the forward strand.
ACAGCTGGGTTTTTATCTCCGCAGGAGGTGTTTCTTTCTCTCTCTCTCGCTCTCACACACTCACACTCACACACACACACACACACACACACACACACACACACAGCCCTATCATTCCCAGGAAATGCCTGAATCAGAAGAGAGTGTACTCAATCGAATTGGATCCAAGCTAAATTCCAGGCAGCGAGTCATAATCGCAATCGACTTGCAGTTGACCGGACGATTCACGTTCACACGCCGAAACATCGTGGGCGCTGGTGGGGGGAAGGGGGGGGGGTGGTGTGTGTGTGGTGGGTGTAATCATGAATACCACCACCCCAGTGTGTGTCTTTGTGTTTTTGTGTCTCCTTTGTACCCATTGATTTTTGTGGAACACCCCTTTCTTTCCTTTTATCCTCTCCGGTTACGGCGCTCTCCCCTGCTCGGCTTGTCACAGCGCTGTACCGCCGCCAGGATCCCTGACCCACTTTAATGCAGCCCGGGGAAAGAAGAGACACAAAGGAGATGAATAGCATATGTTTTTGTGTTTGTGTGTGTGTGTGTGTATTGTAGGGGAAGATGCCCGGAATACGTCCCCACCCAAATGATTAAAACGCTCTGGATGCTTCAAGCTAACGCCGATAGCACCAGATCCCTTCTTGTCCGCCGCCGAAGGTTTAATCGCCCTCGTTTGCGCGGCGTACGGGCTAGAAAAGCGCCCAGTGAAACTGAGGAGCTGATAATTGTTTCGTGACTCTAAGCGGTCTCAGATGTACACTTTCGACTTCTTCCTGTTGTAATTAGGCCATGAAATGAGTTCAGGAGCCACGCGCTGAGGTATAGAAATAGAAGCTCCTGAGCAATAATTATACTCATTTGCAAGTTAATGCTCGGTCATGAATAATAACGAACCGATGTGTCCGCGAGCTGTTCACCGTTCTTACTCCATTCAGCACTGCTGGACAGATGGATCTTTGCTCATCGCTGGTCAGTCTTCTGTAAGGGGCGACACACGGTGGCGTAGCGGTGTGCAGGAAGGTCCCGGGTTGATTCCCCGGCTCGGGCGTCTGTGTGGCGTTTGCATGTTTTCCCCGAGCTCGCATGGGTTTTCTACTGGTACTCCGGTTTCTTCCCACAGTCCAAAGGAATCCAAATTGGCTCTTGGTATAGTCATGTGTGTTGCCCTGTGATGGTCTGACGAGCTGTTCGCCCGGTGTCGGCTGATATAGGCCGCTGGCGTTTCTCGAGGCGTTTCCGTAAGTGTGGAGATGTGGCTGTCGGATCACTGTATTTTTTTTAATCTACCGTTAGGGTGCAAGGGGGTGGAGCCTGTCTCAGCCGACACTGGGCAGAGGCGGGGTTACACCCTGAATGGCTCACCAGAACCTCACTGGGCTTTCACACGCACGTCCCCACTTAGGAGCAGTTTGGAACACGCAGTTAGCGTCAGGTGCAAGTTTTTGGACTGTAGGAGGAAACCAGATAACCCAGAAGAAACCCACGCGAGCTCTGGACGAAACTCGCCCTTGTTGAGCCTGGGATTTGAAGCCAGGGTTACCTTGACGCAAGGCAGTCATGCTAATCGCTACGCCACACTGCGGCGGTGGATAAACACGTATCGAAAAGCTTTGAGTGGGGGGAGGGGTGGGAAGGACCAAAAAAAAAAATCCTCGCTGAAGGTGATGGGTAACGATGAGCTGCGTCTTTTACCAAGAGGGAAAAACAGTAAGTGCTCTGCTTCATTAAGTTGAGGACGCGGTTACATAATGGCGTGTTTTGAGTGCAGCGCTCCTGCTGCCTCTGTGAGTGATGCTGGCTGACGCTCGCTGATTCTTCAAGGCCATTAAGATTTATCCCTGCACCACGTCTAGTGTGCAGAAAGCCATTAGCACCGCATTGGGAATCGAACGTTAAGAGATGGAGCAGTGACAGTCGGTGGGAGGCTTCTGGCCGGATGGCTCCCACACGGCGGGGAGAACAGTGACGAGTTTGCGACGTAGCGCCGCGGATCAAATTGCGTTTCAGGATGGATTGCATGACAGAAGAACGTTTGTGCGCAGGATTGCATGACCTTTGAACCCCTGTCAGTCAGTGGAACAAGGCTGTACCATTTTGACCATTTTGCCTTGACGTGGAAGCAGCTGTGGAAACAGCTGTTTAAGATTCTGATTGGTGTTGACGTGGCTGTCGCAGCATCCGCCCGCCCGTCCTACCACGTCCCAAAGATGAGCCATTGGATTCAGACTTAGTTTGAGTTTGTGACCAAAACCACACGCATTCTTTAATCCCGGGGTGTCGGACTTGTTTTCACCGAGGGCTACGTCACTAAATTTAAAGGCGATCGAGCGCCGGATAATCACTGAGCAGCTTTTCTAAAAGGGCAACCATCAAACCTGGATGGTGAAATGATTCGTTTGGGCACTCGTCCTCTTTTACTTTATTCGCTTGCACATTTTGACAGCTCTTACCAGCGACAAGCTAGCGTACAATCATTCTTGAGTCATGAACGACTGGCTGTTTACTTGAAATATGTTGCTGCCACCTAGTGGAAGGAGAGTGAATTAGGCTTCATGGTAACGGTCGACCCAGAGCGTACGATAATCATGTTCTTTGAAAGCTCTTGCATTGGCAGGTAAAATGAGTTGCCAACAGCGGTAGCTTGGTGGTACCAGGACGTGAACTCCAGACCTTTTGGATCAGTGACCCCTGAGAGCTTTAACCGCCGAGCCAGCACTGCGTGATTTTCAACGTCATCAGTTCCAGATGTCGGTGCAAAACGAAGTCAACTCTGGCTGGCCGTACATGGCGCGGCGTTGCAGATTCGTGGGGAGGGGAATGCCAAAGCGAAGGGCGGGGCTGGGCGGTGTACTTGACGATTGCTGTTTAGGGAGCCCAGTGTGCACCAAGAAGGTTTTCCCTACACGCTTCCCGGGTTGTGCGGTTTGAGAGGCTTTTCTGCTTACCGTGCTGCTGAAGAGCGATTGTGTGAGTCACTGCCTTTCCTTTCCATCATCAGCAGGATGCTACAGGTCACGCTCAGGGTCACCGACGTCACGTTTTCCTTGCTCTGATATTTTATGGGAGTGAATGTCTAAGGCAGGTGATGTCTGTGCGCATGGCTTTGTTCTGTAATGGTGATGCGTGATTGGCTGATGAGTGAATGGTACGCGTGTGCAAATGGTGCTGAGTTTCCTTTCCTGTGAATGTTTTGCAGGTGGAATGAGAAGACAGGTCATGGGCAGATGATGGACGTTGAGTCATCATACTCGGATTTCATTAATTGTGATCGCACGGGCCGCAGGAACGCGGTGCCCGATATAAAGGGCGAGGGAACAGCGGTGGGCACCGGTGAACTGACCAAAGACATGGCTCAGATGGACCTGAAGGCTGGAGGTTGGTGTGTATGTATGTGTGTGTGTGTGTGTGTGTGTCAGTAAATTATGCTTTGTATTGCAGCCCAAATGGACAGGGTGACGCTTACATCATCTGCCAGCAGCACTTCCTGTCTGTATATACCGCCCATGACACCCCCGCCCCCCCTGCCCCCGACACACACACACAGTATTTTCCTCGTCTATCATGTTAGCGTTGTGTTTGGGGTCAGACGTGCCTGTCGGTCAGTTGTAAAACACACACAAGGCGCTGAAGGGGGGCATGAATGCGCGCCGTCAACACAATCACGCGTAGCTCTGTCATCGCCGCTCGGAACAATTCCCACTTCCTTAACCACTTCCTCCCTGTGTGGGAACGTTTTCCACTCGAGGGAATAATGAAGGGCCGAGCACCAAGCCCGTGCACGCCGGACTCTCTCTGTCCGGTGTAATAACCCGGGAACGAGGAAGTGCGCCGAGGAACAGGAAGTGCTGAGGAGAAACTCGGTCCTTTCCCACAGTCGAGTATTTAGCAGCAGATACGGAGGGGAAGAGTGTGATGAGAACTGAAGGGCTTTTGTTGTTCCAGCGTGGCCGGATATTAAATAACTGGCGTAGCGGAACGCCTTTTTTTGCGTTTGCCAGCGATTGATCAGGAGCTCGAGCGTTTTATGAAATAAGGTTTCAGTATTCATTGATTTTTTTTTTTTTTTTTTTTTTTTTTAGCTTTTAAATTTTTGTCCTTTTGTAACCGGCCCGGGTCCCGAGGATTCAGCGTGTACTCTGGAACGCCTCGGCGCAGAGCGGAAATAAACCCCGTGATGGGGAAAGCAGTCCGTCGCAGGACGTCTTACAACTCGCACCGAAATGAACTGCAGCAAAGTTCCTGATTCTTTACTCTAATAGAAAAACGTCTCACAAGCTTTTCCCCTTTGGAGGCTGGAGCCTATTTCAGCCGACCCTGGGCGATGGCAGGATCCCCCCTGAACAGCTCTCCAAACCACCGCAGGGCCACCACTCACACTCGTGTCCACACACCCACGGGCATTCTGGGACAGCCAATCAGCTTGACGTGCATGTCTTCAGCCTTTCGGAGGAAACCGGAGTACCCGGAAGAAACCCACGCAAGCACCGGCGAGCAGGCAAACTCCACTTAGAAATGCCCCCGCTGAGCCCGGGACTCAAACCCACAACCTGCGACTTCATGCAAATGAAATGATTTTAAATAACGCCGTCGATTTTTTTTCCAAGACGAATAAACGACGACTTTATTTCAAAACCACACGACATGACTTGGAATTTGAGTTTATATAAATTGCAGTTATACGGGACAGACGTGGCTCAGTGGTTCAGGCTCGGGGTTACTGATCTAAAGGTTGGACCTTCAGGCCCCAGCTGCCACCGTTGGGCCCTTGAGTAAGTCCTGTAACTCTCAGTTGCTCAGGTGTGTGTGTGTGTGTGTGTGTGTGTGTGTGTGTATTTATATATATATTTAAAAAAAAGCTGTAGTTATTAATAGTTATAACTGTATAATAAATGTAAGTCACTCTGAATAAAGGAGGCTGAAAATGCCGTAACTGTAATTACAGTGTAATAAATATCAGCACCGGTGTGCCGTAAACAGAGACCGTAATAACTGCTGGACTTCGCTACTTAAAAGCAAGAATAGTTCCAATGGCACTGATGTTCGCTGAAAAAATAGAACGGAAGAAAATCCAACATGAAGTGTGGCAAAGGATGTTGGACCTTTTTCAGCAGTACTTAGATTAGCACTGTTTTAACCACACACACACGCACACACACCGCACCTGTTCACTGAGTTCTTGGCTGACGGTGGACTTGGTGTGTGTCCTGACACACCAGGATAAGAATCGAATCACTGATCGCGACTTTAAAGCTCTTCTGTACGTAGCTCTGGATAACAGATAGCGTCCGCTAAAGCCTCTGAATGTAAATGTTCGTCTGTAACATAAAGGATGTTTCCTCGTCAGCTGTACCTGAAATTTGGCGGGCGTGAAACGGAAAGTTACGGAAAGGGATACCGTAGGGATGGACGAGAAAGAGGTTAATGTGTCAGGATAGAAATCTCAAAGCATTAGCTTTAAAAACAAAAAAACAAAACAACAACAATGAAAGAAATGAGCAGAAATATGATTCCGCATTTGTGTCGGAACTAAAATCATCTGAATGAAACGCATTTACTCACAGAAAAGCCAAACGAAACCCAGCACCAACACCGAAAATAAGGGAAACCAGGTTACGGTGGGCCAAAGACGAGCGTGGAGGCGGATGATTGGATCAAAGTGTTGCTCAGTGATGAATCATGAACCTGCATCGCCTGCAGAGATCAGGCTGGAACTTTCGCCTGGTGGCGTTTTAATCAACTTTAATGAAACGACTCCTTAAAGTGAAGTGAATCGCCAGCCTTCCAAACTCTCCTGTTATACCTGGACGTGCGTAGGTTTTCATTGGCCGGTGGCTTTTACGTGGTGTCCGTTTAGTATTCGGCCACGGCCAGTTTGAACAGGCTGCTGTTTCACGCTCACGAGGGTACGCAGCCGCGAAAATAGGACTCGAATCCCCCGGTCATGTACGGCAAGTTAATGGCAATAATAACAGTATACCGATATTTAAGTAATAAATCAGATATGAACTTTGTAATAAAATTACAGCAGGAACAAATCCAATTCATACCTGATTCTGTTTATGTACAAAACAAGAGTGCGCTCATACGCATCAAAGAAAGAATTCCACGCCGTGCATTCATGTGCCGATTACTGGCGTGTCGCTGGTGGAGACTTTTCGCTACTTTTGTTTTTTTTTTTTTTGCTACTTTTGTCTTACAGTGTCGCCCCCCGTGTGCGGAGTTATTTCTCAATTTAATATTTTCTATATGGGAAAAAGGTTAATGAAACAGTAATTAAATAGAAACAGACTTAATAACTCTGCATGGCAGCTTTTATTATGTTTGCTTTTTATTTATTAAAATAAACATGTATGATTATGGGGTTTCCTGTCGGGTAGAGGACCAAGGGGCACGGACTCTGACTGTAACACTCAAACGCTTCCTGCTACGTCACCCTGCTGCCCCGAAGCTCCAACAATCAAATTAGAAATGACTTCCAATAGAAAGGATCTATTGGATGTTTTTTTTTTTTTTCCGCCTAAGCTCAGCGTGATGTTCAGGACGATCAGTGAGTGATCGTGATGAAACCTCTCGATAGGCTACACGTCTGCATCAGATCACGTGTGTATCATATTTAGACAATGTTTGTGTGAAACTGAATATAAATCGCTTTACGATGTTTAAGAGATTTCCTACCGTTGTGTCCGCGTGCACCCTGGCGGCGCCAGAGGCGGTACGTTTTGGCCCCGGTCCGTGCGTGTATGCGTCGGTCCGTTCAAACTTCCTCGTGGGTGATGTATCTTCTGAATCTCTCCACGGATTTTGTCCAAACTTTCACCCTTTACTCGCCGCCCCAAAGGCCCAGGAACCGGTACAGCGTTGGAGGTCAAAGGTTAAGGTCACATGAAGTCATTTTTAAAAACATGCGCGAAGGGCATGCTGAACGTCTGCATGGGTTGAGACCGAACATTCTCTGGTTACTCTTTACTAAATGCCCATGAATCGGTGCATGTTTTAGGGTCATAGGTCAAAGATCAAGGTCACAGTTCTTGCACACACGGTAAGGCTTACGGCAGGGCATACCAAGCAACACCCTGCTGTATTATTATTCTTCTTATTATTGTATTATCGTCACGTCCCTATTGGTTGTTTGTACATGTGTTCCAGAAGCCGATGCCGCCGGGGCTCCTGCCGCCGAAGCGGAAGCCTCGAGTAGTCAGGAGCAAGGTAAAGAGGGAGCGTCTTAAAGATGTAGGAGCTCATCAAGGAGACCCACCACCTCCTTCCACCACCGTCCCCCCACGCTGTGCGGCGAGGAGCCGCTCGGAGACGGGCATGTTTCACGCGCCTGGACGCTCGTGCGTCTTTGAGAGACTCCAGGAGAAACCACTACCCAGAAGGGATTTGCCGTGCACACCAACACACTCCATGTCGCGTTATTCCTGCCGTTCCTCACAGGACTTTTTAACGCCTTTCTTTCCCGTCTAAAATGAATCGTGTGGAAAGTATCAGACCCTGGGTTCAGAACTTCATGATCTCAGACCAGGAAATACCAAAAAACCACACGTACTGAGGACTCTGAATGGGTTTCTTTCTTCCTTTCTTCCTTTCTTTCTTTCTTTTTTAAACCGTAACCGGCGTAGCTGTAACAGCCAGAGAAAATATTTATTTCCTAATGTTTTCTGAGGTCAATAGTTTTGTGTTTCTGTACTACATGATATACTTTACAGTGTATGTAACATTATTAAGAATATTTATATAGTACAATTCGAGGCTTTCTGCTTTTCTGCTCTGTTTTCTTTATATTGTATGTACCTCAATAAACGGGAACGACATCACAGCGTTTGTGTCTTAAGATCACACTGCAGGGTGACGCGCACTCCTCCTGAAAAATACGTCTTGATGTCGCGATATTAAGGTATCACTAGATAAATCATTTCTCCTCTTCACTGGTCTACGATAATGCAACTAATACGTGTGTGTGTGTGTGTGTGTGTGTATATGTATATTAGAGCTGTCAAAATTAACGAGATAACCTAGGATGATTAATTTCTGGAATAAATGCGACAGATTTTTTAATGTGATTAACGCATGCGCTCAGCGGCCAGCCCGTATATCCCACAATTCAACTCCAACCCGCCTACTTGTCTCGTCTGTGATCCGAGGAAGATGGAGAAAGAAACTGTTGGCCCATAGGATGGAAATTTCATTCATTTATTCATTTTCTGAACTGCTTGTTCCTAATTAGCGTCGTGGTGAGGCTGGCGCCCATCTCAGCCGACTCTGGGCGAGGGCGGGGTACACCCTGGACAGCTCGCCAGGCCATCACAGGGC
>JBCNYG010000020.1:26030179-26044978 GCA_039654305.1 Porochilus rendahli
CAGGGACAGATGGAAGAAGATGATTTGCTGTGGCGACCCCTGAAGGGAGAAGCCGAAAGACAAAGAAGAAGAAGAACGAGTATATATATTATTTATTTATTATTCACTACCAGTTTGCACGTCTTGAGTCCGTGGTGCTAATTCTGTACATGTCCTCATTCTGCGATCAGTAACTGTTCCTCCCGTGCACAATTCTGCCCGTAATTGGAACTTAAAGCACGTTGAAAACTGATGTGGGGATGCCGTCAATATATACTCTCTGGGTCCTGCCCCCAATTCACGCCTAAGCTACGCCGAAGCCGAAACTCCTGCTGATTAAGCTCCGCAATATGACTACAGAAGCGGCTAAGAATCCTAGACTTAAAACTATTAGTGACAACAACTAAGTCCAACTGAGTCAAGTAGACAGTATATAGTGGACAGAAATAAAAATTAAATTGGTATAAGGTTTTGAAATTCGAACATTTAAAGCATTGAATACTGTAATATTGAATTGTGACGTTTATAGAATCACGATACACATTGAATCAGCACCTAGGTATGAAGATAATTCTGTACAGGGTAGAAACCAGTGACGTGGTATATGGTATATCGAATATGAATTGGAGTAAAAGGAGGGATTTGTACCTCGAAGGCTTCACAGTGTAAATCACTGGCTTCACAGTTTAGAGATTCATCTCCTGCTAAATCTATGGCCACTACACCATTGCTTCGATACTTCTTACATAACTCCACCACTTCCATGGACCAGGCTGCATAGAGAAAACACACGAGCACACAATGTTTATTAGATCATTGACAAAATGGAGGCGGCATAGTGGCATAGTGCTTGGTATAATTGCTCACAGCAAGAATGTCATGGGTTCAAGTCCCAGACTGGGGTATTTCAGTATAGTTTGCATGTTCTCCTCATGCATGTGTGGGTTTCCTCCCACAGTCCAAAGACATGCACATTACGCCAACTGGCTGTTCCAAATTGCCCCTAGGTGTGAGTGTGAATGGTCGTGTGTGTTCAGGGTGTACTCTGCCTTCGCCTGGTGTTAGCTGAGATAGGCACCAGCCACCTGGCGACCCCAGTAGGATTAAGCGGTTTGGCATATGAGTGAGTGAGACAGACAGAATAGTAGGTATCAGGCTGGACTAAATCAGTTAATTATTAAAACGTTAATGACAGTCATCTGGTAATCATGGAGTGCACTGGTAGTGGTGAAGAGGGCGTGTGTGTTACATAGAAAGCACTGCAAGCATAAATCAGGAGTGAGCACTGACTCCGATTACACATGCAACATTTATAGGATTGTACGTGTGTGTGTATTTATATCACACGCGTACAAACACACACACACACACGGAGACAGACACTTCACACGGAATTATAACTCACACTTTTTAAAATACAAGAGGACTGAGATAAACCTGTCTACAGAAAACCATATCAACGATTACAAACTTTTCTTTCTTACATTTTTCACTCGTCTATCATGAACCAGGGCATCCCACTCAGACGATGAGATTTCGATGAATGCAGCAAGACATGATCAGAATGGAAAATTTACCGTTTACACGTTCCTACTACGTCTCACTGTCTAACATTCTAACTTTACTACATTCTTACTACGACCAATCAGACTGCACCGCTGTAACCGGTCCTTGTAAATATTGCGCCTCGTGCTGTGCCCTTTCGATCGACCTGCAGGTTTTCTTGTCTCCTCATCTACGTTCGACAAGTCCACACCACACTTACCCCCTCAAGGAAGTCCTTGCTTTATTTTTCCGTCAATGCCTCATTCTGTGCTTCTATTTATATTCCCGTTTCGCACCATTAGGGTTTTTACTGCGCTGCACGCCCTTTGCGGAACCCATTACCTCAAATAAACATCCATTCCCACTTAGGAACCGTTTAAATCAGCCAGTTCACCTAACGCCTGATCTACGATTCTTTTTAGCACGTCCAAAGTTAGACCAGTCCTCTGCGCCCATGGAGACCATACCATGTCCTTATCGCTTTCTACCTCATCTCTACTACATCGTCCAATTTCTTCCTACGTCCAACCAATTTTTGGAGTATGTACTGGAAACGTCGCGGAGTGTGACGGGGGTTTTATATTGTATATCAGTAGCATTCGCCGTACGGATCCCTAGGAATTATTAGTTGCTGTCCTGTTTTGGTTAGTTACTCTTAGTTGTCTGTCCATTTGTTTGTGTGCAAGGTCATTTTTAAAGTTATGCATGGATTTGGATTAGAAGAGTAGAATGTGAAACAAGTAACAAACAATAACATTTTAGAGGTGATCCAGCATGGGGGGAAAAAATCCCAAAATCCTGTTAAATGTCTGACAAAATTTTATAATTTGCACAAAAAATGTTCCTCAGATGCCCATTTCATTATAACTATGCTAAGTTATAATAATTTATCTTCCTGGCAGAGGTACCCTGCACTCTGCGTGCCCCGTAATATAATCTAGACCTACCCGTTTCTAAATTGTAGAAATGCATGTAAATTAAAATGTAAATATTTCTGTAGAATCTATCCAACTATCCCAGCTGAATAACAGCTGTTGCTATTTCAGAGTCTTATTTTTAAAATCCCGTGTGTTTTTCACAAACCGTTCGAAGTTTAAAAGAGAGAAAAATTCGACTTGGTGTCCGGAGAGCACACGGAGTGCCCACTGAGAGCACACAGAGCATATAAATGACCAAATAAACATAGCACGCAGATGTTGATCTCCAACAGGCACACCCAGTTAAGAGTGAGCCGAGAGATTCCTCGTGTCAACTAGCAGGGAACCAAGCTTCTCTTCACTCGCAGCCAGATCAGGACACAACATGCACTCAGGAAGGGGGGGTGGGTGAGACTGAGAGAGGGGTACGTTACTTTTCTTGTCCCGCATGCAGCACAAAATGGACCTAGCTTTGATCTTGAAGTCCTTCTCTCCCTTCTTCAGACCCTCGTTCACAAGCTGTACCACATCGTCTGGTGTCACGTCACCTCTGGCAAGAGATACAAGGGAAAATAAATCAAATTATATTGTAATCAAATTAAGGGATGATTATTCTAAATATTTATATGAATTTTAATTAGTTTAGGGAGGTCTCACTCTTTCTGGTTCCACGGTATCGGATCCACTTTGCAGTTAGCCAATAACTGCGGGCTGTACCTGACCTCCACGTAAATCACTCCTTCTTTAGCTTTCATCTCCACAAACTCATAGGCCACTCTCTTAATGGCCTCTCTGTCCCCTCTAAAGCCACAACATGAAGCACAAAATTAGCATAATGAAACAAAAGTCAAATCGAAAAAACCTTTGGGGCGTCACCACAGAATAAGTCTAGTGTAGCAACGGCTAATTCCGAGATACAGTGATAGTATACAGTGATGCTAATTTTTCATATTTTGTCATAAATACACTCCTTAAAGTGAAATCAAAGGAAGCATTCCAAACTCCAAACCGTTTCACATGAACATATGTTTATTTTCATCATCAGGTGGTTTTTACTTACAGTTTGGATATTGCAATTTGCTAAAATACATTTTATAATTTGCATTCACGAGTTTGAAAAGGCTGCTGTTTCACTCTAGCAAGTGCACAAAGTCACAAGAATAGGATGTGAATCCCCCATTTCATATAAGGCAAGTTAATGGCAATAATAACAGTATACAGATATTAAACAAACAAATCAGAAATAAACTAGTGAACTTCTGAATGACATAAACATTGGCTAACAATAACACTCATGTACATGAATTAAAACAAACATGCACTTGTACATAGAAAATAAATAATACCGCTTAATGTTTTTCATACGCAAAACATAGTTTTGTGTTGCCTTAAAAAAAAAATGATCACATTACTTTTTGGATTACAGTGGCACCCCCTGTGTACACACACACACACACACACACACACACACACACACACACACACACACACCTAACTACCATCAGGGGAATTCCCAAACATGTGAAGGGGTTGAGGGATTATCTTCATAAGCTGTAATTCTATAGTATTATTCTACAAAGGATTGTGTGAAGTAGAATCAGACCTCAGTATTTCATCATACTTATCATTACGCAACAGCTACTTCCTAGTTCTAGGTCCTGGGTTTGAGTCCCGAGCTTGAAGAGGGCATTTCTGATTAGAGATTCCATGTTCTCCCTGTTTGCGTGGGTTTCCTCTGGACACTCCGGTTTCCTCCGACAGTCCAAAGACATGCACATCAGGCTAACTAGCTGTTCCAAACCGCCCCAGGTGTAAGTGTCAGTGTAAATAGGTGTGCGTGTGTGTTGACCCTGCGATGGACTGACGAGCTGTTTGGGTCGGCCCAGATTGAAACTGTTACTACAGTGGGGTTACAGTGATGTTAGCGACATCATGAGAGTTCAATCACTTTCAGGATTATAGAAATTAACTTGTCAGATTAACATGCCGACAGCATTTTTACAGGACGCACTCTTAACGGGAAAGTAAAAGTAAGCGTGATGTTGCTAGCTGATAAAGTAAGTGCCACTCCTGGAAATGTTTGAATTTCCTCTTGCGCCATTGAAATAAACTGAACCGCCATATTGTGTCTAAACATGTCGATGTTTACGCAATAATAATCTCTTGTTTATGTAAAATATTGAATGAAAGCAACATCGGGTGTGAGATTTTCAAAAAATAAGTACATCTTGGAATCATGAAGCCACATCTCTTATGATAACAATTAGCATACCTCTGGCCTGTTTTTTGGGGATTTTTTTTCCAACTGAAATGAACTTCCTGATACCAGTATGCACCTGATATAAAGAACTTAACACCCAGGTGAAATCATAAGCTGGAAACTTTGGGTTCTGGTACAGAGCTTATCCTAAACGACTGGTGTGGGCGCAGGTTTCATTTTAAACAGGTGTAATAATGGGGTGTGACTTCTGCCTGGTTGGAAGGAAAACCTGCACCCACCCGTGTTCAAAGTTCAAAACTTGAGGTAAAGACCAGAATACTCATCTTCCACTGAACACATTCTTTCTGACTTTCGGCAGTGTGGGAAAGAAAACAAACCTGTTGAATTTCCTCATACCAAATCAATTCCAAATGATCCCACCAAGGAATTCGCTCGAGCAGATTCACACGGTGTCGAGTGTAAAGACAACAAAATATGGGACTTTACTTCAAACCCAGCTTGTAGTAGGGCTTCAGAGTTCGGCTACAATCTGCACTGAAGAGCCACATTAACCTAATGGGAGGAAAGCATGAGGCTGGATATGGGGAGAACTCCGCACTGAAACGCCAAGCCTGGGAATACAAACCCGGGACCTTCTTGCTGTGAGGCGGACATGCTAACCACAACACATTTACATTTACAGCATTTGGCATTAATACAGAGTGACTTACAATTATCATTTTTATATAACTGAGCAATTGAGGGAAGCCTTGCTCAAGGGCCCGACAGTGATGATAATGGGGATTGAACCGCTGACCTTTGGATCAGTAACCCATCACCTTAACCACCAAGCCACCACTGCCCAACACCACTTCCCACTACACCACTGTGCCGCCCAGATTTTAGCATAAAATGCAAGAACGGTCTGGATTTTAAAATAAGTAATTATTTTTTAATTCATACCACATATAACAAATATACATCAAAATTTTCACAAACAGTCAGAATTTAAAGGGGAGATATGATGCTTTTTCTCACTTTTTTGAGCTATAAATGTTGTTACAACCCCAGAATGTCAAATAATGAGGTTAATACACATTTGAATTTTCCCCTTGGGCTGTTTGTGCTGGCCATCCCCTTCTGCCTCCCAACACACTGAGCTTGGAGCTTTCAGGCAACCAATCAGAGCAGAGTAGACACAGAGGGCGGAAAGCCCATAAACCGGAGGAGGAAGCCAAACAGGCCCTCCATGCCTTTTTCAAACCTGTTCAGTGTAAGCTGATACTCTTCCTCGTCTCTAGCATAGCTATGAAAGCTGGTTTTTGAGTGGCTTGTTCTCCTCCACTTATTTCAGATATCTGCTGTATCTAAAAATCCCTCCGTGTGATTTCTGGCTGGTTTGTTGTTGAAGGGTCACAATTACAAAAACGATCAATGTGTACATTCTGTATCTACACTGCAAGGATCAGCTGATGTGTGTGTGACACACACCTGAACGTTAATCTCACTTCACATTGCACAATCATTTCCTTTATAAACTTGCCTAGACAAATATCATGATCAACCACTGTGTCATGCTGCCTACGCTGTGGCAAAGAGTAACGTAATAGACACCACACTGTCCAGCTGCATGTTAAGAGGTGCTCTCTTGTTTCAACAAAACACCTTCAATGCACTTCCTGTGTCTTTTTATTAATCATCCAAATAACACACTTTGCTAGATTGCAGTTAAAGTTATACTTACGCAATGACATGCATGTAGTGACTAAACTTGCCCAGGAATTCAGTGAGTGTTCCCGGCCCATCCATCGTGCACAGGTGGGTCATATCAGCCTCCGTGGTTGCAGGGAGGGTAATACCACGCCTCCTAAAACACAGTCAGAAACAGTTTACCGTGATCACATGTACGGCAATGGACCATTAAGTAACAGCGTGCTGATTACTTTCGTGAGAGTCCATATGATATTTTATTTGTCTGAAACACGTTAGTTGCATGTGATCGGTTATTTATGATTGGTGGTGGTCGTAAGTGATTGGGAGGCAACGCTTGATGTGTGAGAGCCAGATACGACTAAATTAGGGCACGGTGGTGTAATGGTTAGCACATCCACCTCACAGTGAGAAAGTTCTGGGTTCAATGCACGGACCCAGCTTGTGTGGGTTTCTTCCAGGTACTCCGGTTTCCTCCCACAGTCCAAAGACATGCACATTAGGCTAAGTGGATGTTGCTAATAGGCTAATTGGCTGTGTGTGTAATATCTGTCCAAGCTTTAAAACCTTTGGCCGTTCACGCACACTCACTCCAAGGGGCAATCTGGAACAGCCATATAGTCTAATGTGTGTTTTTTGACTGTGGGAGGGTACCAGAGTACTTGGAGGAAACCCATGCAACCACAGGGAGAACAAGCAAACCCCACACAGAAATGTCCATGACTCCGGTCTAGGACTCGAACCCACACCTTGGGTTGTGACCTTGTTGCTGTGAGACGCACATTCTGACCACTACGCCACCGTGCCACCCATGATAAAGAAAAAAAAACCCCAGCAAAATAATTTCCTCTTACTTGGCCACGTCAAGTATGGTCTGGATCCGGAAGGCGCCATCAAGATGCACGTGCAGTTCAACCTGTGGATCAAAGACAGCATCTATTACACAAATTCTTAAAGCAATGCTGTTTAAATAATCCACTTGCGGATTCAAGTTACTTTTCAGATTGTAAATTAGATTGCTAGTGTTTAGCGAAAATTCAAGAACCACCAGGTATACAGTGTCAGGAGTCTACGGCTCTAATGGTGTTATCAACACTGTGATTGAGTCGTGTGTAGGCTTGGGTCACAATCAGACTCTAGTTGTTTCAGGGCGGGAATCCAGCACAACACAAAGACAGGGCTTTTGTTTTTAACTGGAAGCGAGGAATTGCTTAGGTATGAAGTTTGTGGCACATTCACTGTGTTTATTTATGACATACTGACAGTGCTGTCATCTTCCCACTTGGTTTTTCCACTGCTCTTCTATTTAAGCAATTTAGCATGACTATGAGAGGTCACACTCAACATCATGGCATGATTCAGCTGCATTTCACAGCCAAGCTGATATTCAGTTGATTCTGTTAACAGCATCACCGCGAGTACAACATTTATTTTATACAACAGTTTTATAAACAATTATATATGATGTAAGATTTCAGGCATAACATGGGCAAATATTTAGTCTATTTTTGCACTACTAGTACAAAACGTTCCTGAAGAAGCTACACTTCTGTTACTGTACAGACCAATAACATCAGTGTAGCTGATTTCTCATTGCACAGTTGGTAATTATTACCTCCATCAAGAAGGATAGGTGTTTGTCAGCATTTCCTGACTACGGTCTGCAATGAAAGCAGGAAAGGTTAACACTGAGTTTTCTTTTCACCGCCTTTCACTCACTGAATTCCACCTGCATTAATATCCCTTGTATTGTTAGCCTAATTATCCGTTTAACAAGTTCATCTTCCGTGCTCCCTTTCATGATCTGTATCGTTTTGCTCAGTGAAACTGCCTACCGGAGTTAGACTGTATGTTTTTTATTCTGTGCGAGTCTGAGCAGTGGTGTGGCATGGACATGGGATAACCATCGAAGTCATGTTCCATTCCTATTTCCGCTATAAATGGATGCTGAATGAATTTTTTTTGGAGTGGAGGACAGTCCAAATAACACTCCATTAGATTTTGTCGATGATCCAGGAAGTCTTTAAATGATTATTTAATATTGTGTGATAGGATTATTTTTTGGAAGTGTGGTATTAAAGAAGGCCCAGCAGGGGGTGCTGTGTACCATTTTTTTTTTCCTGGCTTAGCAGGGATAGTCGCATATCAACTTCTATTACTTCAGTTTGTTAGCACCCGTGAAAAATGAAAAATAAATGTACGAATTAGAGATATGAATGGTCCACCAAAGCTTTAAACATGTCATCTCATACGGTGCCTAACTTCTTTTTTTTTTTTATTACAGATACGCTGTATACTAGGTATAAAACAGTATTTGTATACTGTATGTAGACAAACAAACTAAAAAAACATAAAGGTAATCTACAATCTGTAGAGCCTTTAAAAACCCTTTGGGTGTTTCCTAAGATTCCTAGACGTAATCAAAAAACATTTCAGTGTTTCTGAAAATGGACCGAATGCTCTTAACTCAGAGGGAAAAAATCCTGTGTGTATCATTTGGGTAAACTGTGGAGAACTTTGTGTATTGTTACGCAACACACTGACAGATGGTCCATCTCAGATTGAAGGCCTCCACAATCCTTCGCAATACATTAGAAGTCACTGTATGTCTCGTGTGGGAAGGGATTAGTACTGCATCTAAAGCACTGTATGTGTACCTCCATGTGTGCTGCAGCAAATCACCTGCAATCCATGATCTTCTATCTACACCTACAATAAATGTTTTGGTATATACTACACAGAAACATAGAACGCAGATTAAATCAAGATTTTTAATCATTTTAAGCATTTCTTTTACTATACATATATAAACATAACGGAGGAAGGTCAGGTGAATTCCACATGCCCTACAAGCAAAGTGTGTTACGTAATGGTGTGCTTTAAAACTCATTCAAAGTAATAGACTACATGGAAAAATGAAGGAAAAAAATAAAACTATAGTTTTTTATATTTATTTTTATAGTTTATAGGTTTTTTAACACAGTATTTTATCTACGACAGAGGCAGGTGAGGTCCGCAATCTCTGGAGGCCGAGCACGTGCGCTGTGTAATGGTGTGTTTTTAAACCCGTTCAAAGATTTAGTATATACTACGTGGAAAAACATGTAAAGTAAGTTAAATGAGTTTGTATAAAAGTGTTTTAAAGTTTTTCCAATTTAGCAATGATGATGCCACCTGCTCCAAGTGACTGTGATAATCCGTGAGTGTCTGTCATTTCGAGTCAAGTGCTATCCCGTCAGAATCATTTTAAATCCCCGGACAGCGGACCCATCAGATTGCGCTGTTCCCATGGTTCCTATGTAGTACACTAATAATTAATAGTGTGTCACACACAGTGACCGCTCCTCGTTGTTGCACTGTCCTGATAAGGTGAGGAACGAAGGTCAAAGAGTCAAATTCATTATCGGGGACATCGTAAAGCTCCTATCAGCTGAACTATTGTACCAGTTCACGGTATCGTTGCTGGCTGCATGCTGACTAAGTTAAATGGCTCCAAAGGGCATGACTTTCGGTCAGCACTATTTGAGGGAAGGGTCGGTGGAATGCGAGCTTCTCTGAGCCGCCTTTTCTTCTCTTGGCTTTTCAGCATC
This sequence comes from Porochilus rendahli, assembly GCA_039654305.1. NCBI lineage: Eukaryota > Metazoa > Chordata > Actinopteri > Siluriformes > Plotosidae > Porochilus > Porochilus rendahli. The sequence continues at coordinate 26,040,121 of JBCNYG010000020.1, forward strand.
CTGTTAATGGCATCACGACTGGATCGATAGAAATACAATGACACGCTCGACTCCTGTCCACACGAACACTCGATTTGTTTACTGAAAGTAAAATGAAATATCCATGTAGGCATGTGTCTGTATAAGATGTCTAAATGCCTTTAGGTACTGGGGTCACCTCCGACAAACTTCATGAAACTTAAAGTATTTTATAGATCTGACACATGACACTACCACAGCATTCTGTATTTTATTTCTAAGATCAAGAAACACGATACTTTTTTTTTCTTCCTGCAGCTTCAAGGTTAGGAGGTTACTGGTTGGTATATGGTGTGCACATTCTTACCTCAGAGGAAGAAAAAAAAATCATGTGGTGCACCAGCATCTCCCTAAACATGAAACTGGGTGGGTTTTACTTTCCTGGCACTCCCCCAAGAGATTCTATCTGAAACGAAATGCCACTGTGGTTTAACGACTGGCTTCGAAATGGTGTACTGGTGCAGTGTTTTCTGTTAAAGCTAAATGAGCGCATCATCGTAAATTAAATATGTGAAAACTAATGTAGGACTGCTGTAACCTTTAAACATTTTATCGTCATTGACGTGCTTGTTGTTATTGGAAAATATCACCGAAATCTCCCGTCCATCAGGTTACATTTAAATATTTTATGATGACTGATATTAACACACCGGTGAGCTCGGTCACTCTTAAAACATGGCGCTGTCATCATGACTGTTCATGACTCTGCCCTTCCTTTCACAAGTAATTATTCATTCGTTCGTTCATTTTCTGAATGGCTCGATATGGGTGTGGTGGGGTACACCGCAGATAGCGGTGATCCAGTTACAATTACAGCACACACAACCACTCATACTCGCATTTACACGTAGGGAACAACCAGTGAGCCAAATGTCCATGTCTATGGACTGTAGGATAGGAAGAAACTGGAGTACTCAGATGAAACCCATGCAAGCACTTATTTATTTATTCGCCGAACCACTTAATGTAGTTACTTAATGTTCCACATGTAGTGGCATTCGTCTCCCACAGATGGAGGGGTACACCCTGAAGAGCTCACCAGCCCATCACTTAGACAACAACTAACACTAACACCTAGGGGCAAATTGGACCAGCCCGTTAAAAAAACGGCGTACCCGGAGAAAACCCACGCAAGCACAGAGCAAACGTCCAAGCGCCCTCGCTGGGACAAAACCAGAACAGTGTCAATGATTTAATATCACTTCATTGAAATAGATCTGTGAGTCATGTGAAAATCTCTGTGGTTTCATGGTTTTCCTCTCAGGGGCGGGGCAAGGGAAGATGGGCCACCCACCTCTGATTAGAGGGTGCCAACGCTATTTTTAAAAATAATTAAATTCCGTTATGTCATGACGATACATTAAAGCAATTAGTCCAATTTCAAGTGCAAGCAGTAGAAAGCCGTGGTGACTTAGTGGTTAAGGTGATGGGTTCAATACCCACTATCACCACTGTTGGGGCCTTGAGCAAGACCCTTAACCCTCAATGGCTCAGTTGCTCAATTGTATAAAAATGATAATTGTAAGTCTTTGGATAAGAGGTTGATTGGTGGAAACATTAGTCAGTATTTGGGTGTTTCTGTGATTTTGACGTACTTTACTGCATTTTTTCTTTAAATTTGTTCTAAAGTGTGTTTCTTTCTTGTAATTCTTTAGTTTACTCGAAAAACAAACAAACAAACAAACAAATCGCCCTAGATCAGAGTGCCTCATAACCAGCTGGATAGGTCGGAAAGAAAACCCTCTGCGTGTAGAACTGTGAGCGATTTATCAAAAACCATCAGCTGCAATGTCTGAAAAACCTCCACAACATTACTGTTAGTGACACCCGTCTCCAACCTTTCCTTCACGTGTCAGATATGGAAGCTCTGAATGAAATATTGTTAAGCGGCCACACGAGACTATCAAGGCTGATTTAGGGCCGCTACAGTAAAATAACTGTACAACAATTAGATTCGGCTGTATCGAAAGAATTGAAATACTTTGACAAAATATCTTGCGTTTCATATTATGTTTTAATAACATTATATGAGAATAAACAAGAAATACAGTTTTATCTCTTGAAAAATGGGCCATGTCTCTCTGAAACCATTTGCTTAATCCTGTGCATGAGTGTCGATGACCCCTGCACCCTGAATGCTGATATTAGGAAACATCACCGCCTTTTTTATTTCTCTTGAAATCATTCGTATTCTCATACTTTCTACGAATCGGTGTTGATTTGCCAAGTTATGTCCAGCTCACGCAGGCTTGTTGTTATTATTATGTAAACAGACACAGAACCAAACAAGATGTAGAACAGGTGAATAAGAGACCATGAGCTGGGGTGGTTTCTCCAGGAGACCTTTACATTCAGCCAAAATTAACTGATAATAGAAAATGAACATTTACATTGATGGCATTTAGTAGACACCCTTATCCAGAGTGATTTACATTTTTATCTATCTATCTATCTTTTTTTTTTACAACTGAGCAATTACGGGTTGAGGTCCTTGCTCAAGGACCCAACAGGGGCAGCCTTGTGGTACAGGGGCTTAAACCGTTAACCGCTAACCACCACCGCATCCCATAGGATATCCACTAGTTGGGAATTTTTCAGCTGCACAAAAAAATGGCCGCTTTTTTCTTTTTGTTTTTTTTCTTATTATTGTGGACTCTACAAAGGGTGAGCCAGCATGAAGACAGATGAAGGGGGTCGCTTTCGGGACTTAAGCTTCGAGACTTAAAGTGATGCTGACAGACTTCAGAGCTGCTGATCTGCGAACGGATTAGGATTTTGCATCAAATTAAAAATGGTCCCTTCCCTCATACTGTCCAGGTTACATCTACAGAAAAACAGTTCTTTGCCCTTATATAATAAACTGGGAGGTTGTTTATTAGTGGGGTCAGGTAGTCACATTATATATTCTGTATGTTTATAATGTTTGTAGCGGGAAATGCCCCCAGTGCAGCTGACTGGGTTATCAAATGTAGGCCATGTCTCTCACTGTTTGTGGAAAAAAAAAATTGCTGATTTTCAACAAGAGTAGGCTGCATTGCCGTCAGCGTGTTTCTGCCTTACGATGTCCTGGCGAGCTGTCCAGGGTGTACTCTGCTTTCGCCCAGAGCCTGCTGAGATGGGCGCCAGCCTCCCAACTACCCTAATTAGGATTAAGCGCTTCAGAAAATAAATGAATGAATGAATGTATTTATCTGGAAATTGACAGTTGGTTACACTTCAAGTTCCTCAAGTGTTGGCAGGCACTCAATGGCTTTCAGGGCATCTTTGGTGACCACGTTCTCTGTGGCGTAGAGCTCGGAGTAGTGCTCTACCCAGCGCTCCATCTGCTGTGCTCAGTCTTGAATGACGTCACCAGTGGCCTACTTCAGGGGAACTGTTTTCTTCTGTGTCGGACCAAGAGCCTGCTTGATCCCATCATGCATCCCTCTGATGTTTCCAGTGTCAGCTGCGGTCTGTATCGAGGAGCAGAGCTGGAGCCAGTAGTCATTGGTGCGCTGTCAGTCTGTCAGCCTTCTGTACCTTGTCACGGGCGGCCTGAAGGGCCTGGAGCTTGTGCTCACTGGGCCAGGCCTAGTATGCTGCTAGTGCGCACCGCTTCTCTTCGAGGATGGGTGTCCGTTCTGTAAAGTGGGTCTCAAACCAGTCTGCTGACTTGCTGGTCTTCTTGCCATAAGTTGACATGGCAGCATTGTTTACGATGCTGCAGCACCTGGTGAGTATCAGGTCGAGCTGGTGCCAGGACACTCTGTGTTGGCGCTTTGTGTTGAAAAAAACCGTGACAGCACATCTGGAGAAGACGTTGCCAGTTCTCCTTTGTCTTTCCCATGCCGGACTGGCCAAGACAGGTTGGCAAGGAGTTTGATCAGCACCTACTCTAGCGTCGAAGTCGCCGAGGACGAACAGCAACTCCTTCATGGGATTCTTCCGATGGCTGTGCTGAGGTTTTCGTACAGTCTGTCCAACAATACATCCTCCAATAATCTATCCTCTACTAATGGACATTCTATTAATGCAGCCTTCCGGTAATTACAGTATATAAACAAAAATACACACACATGAATGCAAAAAATGTACACACATGCCAGGCTCTGTACCAACCCACACACACACACACACACACACACACACACACACACACAGAGATTAAAAACTAAAGCTTTCCTGCAGTTGTGGAAACACCTTACTGCTCTACTACTCCACTACTACCCCTATTAGGAATAAATAAATCAATAATTAATTCATGAATAAATGAATAAATAATGAAGAGGAGGAGCACAAGAGGAAATCCGTTACAAACACAAACGCCACCTTTTTACATCCAAACCGTGCCTCGGAAACACACTTCCTATAACATTCTACATTTAAATAAACAAAGAAACAAAAAAAACCTCACCTTTGGTTTGTCAAACGTAGGTTTTTCGCCATTCGTACCATTTTCTGCCATCGTTCCGCAAACAAGTGTCCACCTTCCTCTCACACGCTTCTCTCAAACCGAAACAAAGTTGGTCTGCTGCACGCGCCGAATCTCTTCAGTTCAGCCTCACGGAGTTGCCAGATTGATTACTTTTAAAAAAGAATCTTCACAGCAATTTCTAGCAATCATATTCTTCTTTGTTTTCCTTTCCTTTTTTTAATATATGCCCTTTTTAAAATCTGAATTAGGACTCGCATTTTAATTGCATTTCACAATAGGTGCGTGTGTGTGTGTGTTTCTTTTGTGTCATAGTACTGAAATGTAACAGTACTGATTTATTTATGATACAAATATTATCGATGGCACAGTGGCTTCAGTGGTAGGCACGTCCGCCTGGAGTTCGAATCCCAAGCTTGGGTGGAATTT
>JBCNYG010000020.1:26169922-26189293 GCA_039654305.1 Porochilus rendahli
TTGTGAAAAAATTGTGCAACAGAGGAGACACAGAGTGTGTGTGTGTGTGTGTGTGTGTGTGTGTGTGTGTGTGTGTGTGTGTGTGTGTGTGTGTGTGTATTTGGGTGTGTGTGAAAGATACAATGGGGAAAACGTGATATGTAAATACACAGGGTTTATTGATGCATAAAAAAATGCATGACTAAGACTTTTATTTGCACTGTGAAGCTTGCAGTGAAACCTGGCAATTAAGGTGACGTCACTGACTCCTGCCCACCTGCTGACTGGGTCACAGCCCTCAATATGTTTCCTGCTCCATTGAGTACCTCACGTTACACCGTGTGGCAGTTCACCTGAGCTCCACAGGACCAGCGACCGGGTGAGACACAAAACATGTTGTTTTAATGCTTGCTGTGTGGACTGACTTGTGTGGACTGTTAGCCAGCACTAATTCCGAGTCGCTAAGCAAAAACAAATCTCTGTTTTCTCCCCAGAAGGTAACTCGGCTACTTTCCGTTTGTTTGTTTGTTTGTTTGTTTTTTCTTCACAGTTTGTCACATTAGCACCAGAGAATACCCGACGTTCACTTTTATACAAGTTTTGAAGAGATATTTCAGAGAATATTGGCTAGTAATTGACTTGTGTTGTTGTTATTGTTGTTTGTGTAGCTGAGCGCTAGTTTGCTACACCTGAGAGTTAACACGGTTAATAATAAACCTGTAATGATATCCGAGATTAAAACCGTGTGGACAGTGTGGTGTGTTAACAACAGGTTTGAGCCGGTTTGAGTAGCTGGCAGTGTGTGTGTTGGGTTTGTTTTTGTTTATTAGCTTGTTTGTTGTTGTATTCAGGTGATCAGACTACGTCAGGATGCGCGAGACCCCGTGTTACAGGCTGATGCTCCTCCTCCTAATATGCCTGCTGGAGGTTGCAGAAATCCAAGGTGAGACGTGTGTGTGTGTGTGTGTGTGTGTGTGTGTGTGTGTGTGTTGGGGTGGGGGGTGGTGTTGGTTATGGGGCACTAGCAGAAATGGATAGAAGAATAAAGATAAAAGATGTTACAGATTTGTACTAGGTGACTTCGACCCGTCCGGATCACAGGAGGACAATCCTGGGTTCGATTCCTGCACTCGGATCGTTTCTATATGCAGTTTACATGTTCTCCCAGTGCTTGGGTTGGTTTCCTCCGTGTACTCCGGTTTCCTCCTACAGTCCAAAGAGATGTGCGTTAGGCTGATCAGCTATTCCAGATTGCCCAAATGTGTGTGTTGCCTGGCAATGGCCTGGCGAGCTTTTCAGTGTGTACCCCACTTTCTGTGTACCCCTCCTCGTGACTTAATGGGATTTAGCAATCCCTTATCCAGAGCGACTTACAATTATCATTTTATACAACGGGGTAGTTGAGGGTTGAGGGCCTTGCTCAAGGACCCGATGGTGGGGATTGAACTGCTGACCTACGGATCAGTAACCACTAAGCCACCACTGCCCCTGGTCTATACGCAGGGTGAAGGCTGGGCATACTCCAAACACCGGGCAAGTCTGTTCGGAGTAACACACTCACACCTCCTTTCACACTCACACCCAGCGGAAATTTGAAACAGACACTTGGCCTAATGTGCATGTCTTTGGACTATTGAGAGGAAAATGGTGTACCCAGAGAAACCCACACAAGCAAGGGGAGAACGTGCAAGAAATTAAACTTAAGACTTTCTTGCTGTAAGGTCGAGCTGCAAACCACTAAACCACTTCCGTTGCGTACTTTTTTTATTAGATCGCAGATAATTTGGTAAGGTACAAAAGTGGTCCTGCACTAAAAAAATGGTACACAGTTGTGTCTCAAGAGGGTAACAACAAGACAACAACAAGTATTTGTACCCTTTTGTGTACACACTGGTACCTTCTATGTTGAGAGAGCAAGCTGTAAATATCTGCAAGTAATGTCTTTCAGCTCACTTACAGTTTCTGGACATCTCGTGAGTTTGTAGCCTCGTACGTACATCTACGTCAAGCCTTTTAAATTGTAATTAATTTCTAAAGGATATCACAAATTCACTTCAAATTCAAACTGTAGCTAGTTAAGATATTTGAGATATCAGGATATAGGTCATAATTAGTTATAATGAAATCATGAAATGTAATTGTATCTAGTCCCGATGTAGACTCGTTGAAGTCGGTAACTGCTGTGTGTGGTCTGTTCAAATCTGAGGTCATGGTTCACTTAGCATTGGAAATTGTCACCATTATCTGCTTTATTAACACAAACAACATGAGATAAAGAGAGAGAGAGAGATATAGAAAGCAGGTTTTCTTGAAATCATCATGAAATTAATATGTCCGTTGTAGTTAAAATAATTCCCCAAATTAAACCCGTGCCCATTCGACACTTCTTATTTATTAAAAGTCTGAACAGTTACAAAATAAAGTCTGGTACATTAACTTCCTAATTTATAAACCATTGTTTAAAAAAATATGACGTTAATCATTCTGTTTACGTAGAAAACGGCATGGTTTACTGTTTTTAAGGTATGATATAATGTTTATCTCTTTTATAATTTCAAAATTTGAGGCAAAGTCATGAATGTTTATCAGCTTCTTAGTTTTTATTTTTTTTTTTAAGTCACAGGAACATTTGTGTACAGAAAGCACCAAGTCTGACGAAGAATCACATGATGTTTTTTAGAAGGTTAATACTTAACATCAACTCAGTAAATGCTTTTATTGTGTGTGTGTTTAACCTGGTTCAGGATTTAAACTTCATTCTCCTACATTTTTGAAATGACTATTCACCATCTAACTTGTATACTTCCAATACTCTGATAGTATGATATTTTTATATTAAATTAATCAGGCATCCATTTTTTGCCTGTACGCATTATGTAACTTTGATGAATAAAGGATAGTACGATTATTGTCCTGTAACACTGCTTGGTATCGCTAAATCAAAAACTCATGTTTAATGAGCTTAACAGGGTGCCGTTCCTCCTTTTGTTAATCAAAATAAACAGTCTGGAATCTTAACAGTCTGTGGAATTTTACTTCATTCAGTCACAAGAAAATGACTAAGCTCTGAACTCGCCAAATGACTCCGAATCACTCGTGATGTGCAACATACCTATCAACTGCATTCTCTTCCATTCTGTTCCATTCGAAATAAACAACAATACAAATGTGAGTTAAGAGCCTGCCAGAGGACATGCATTTCTTTGTTGTCCTGACTAACAATCATTTGTGATTGTAGACTGCAAAAAGTTTATATATAAAACTACCTAATATCATTCAATTTACCATTTAGTTTAATTAACATGCAGGTTTACTTCATTTATACTTGACTGTTCTATCCATCTCATTAAAAAGTGGACTTTTATGGAACCAAGTATAAAAGAACCAACAAAAGATGCAGGACAAATACACAGGATATTATGAAGAATTAAGGTTGGGTAATATTTATTTTCTAAGTTTAGATTTATGTGGCCTATCAGGGACCTACACATGTGTAATACAGTTGAGAGAGTAATGAACGTAGGGAAATAAGGTACATAATTTTACCCTTGGATCATTTTCTTTCCAGACATCTCTGAAGGAGAAACTAACTGTAGATAGACTGAAGACACAATGATTAAGGACTTTACAATGAAATGGAATGTCACCTGTGAGTTTGCCCCTTGTGATACTACGTCACGATTAACAGGCACGGAAAAGTACGAGGACATTTCTCCCATTTTAGCGCCACCCCACTGGCTGCCCCATACATTTCTAAAGTATCTGCCGAATTTGTAAACATAAATGTACAGAGGCGATATTGTTTTAAGAGTCGAATAGGGTTACACCAGTCTCACCAGTGGGTGTGTCGTGTGTCGTCGTACACAGTATCTTTTTTGTGAAATTTCATAAAGCACTGTCGTCTTTTTTAAATTGTGGAATGGGGTATATCCCAGTGGTACACTGCGAAATAGCCAATCAGAGACTCTTTCCTCAGTTATTTCATCTGTATTAATGCCGTGTTCCGCATTCTGCAGCACAATGTGAGAGACCTAATTTTGGAGAAAACAGGGTTATCGTCAATGACCTGGGACAGCAGACGTTCCCAAATGGTTCCACTGTAACATTTGAATGTTCCATCGGCTATCGGCCTGTGAATCTCTCAGCTTCCAAGACAGTCACCTGCATTGGATTCAATTGGACAAACCTGGAGCTTAACTGCACAAGTAATTCTACCTACAGTCATTTATTTATTTTGTTTGTGGCTTTGTTCTGTTTTTTTTTTTCTTATGTAATGCTATTAGAAATGCTTAGATTATAAGTAAAAAAAAACACCTAACGCACATTATAAATGGAGCAATGATGGAACATAAGTTATAAATGGTGGCAGACATTAATAGTGTGACCTATGACTAATATAACTGAGAACATGTGAGAATGTTGTAGATGTGGCCATGTATTTATTCAAAAACGTTTCATGTTGTGAATTTGTTTTCTGTAGCTTGTAAAAATTGTTGCATTAATTTATGTAATATGTTCTACACCTTTAGAAAAGAGCTGTGGATCTCTTCCTGACCTTTCCAATGGGAAGTATTCTTATCCCGATGGAATTCTGTTTGGTGCGACAGCCGTCGCCCAGTGTAATACAGGGTGAGTTATTCCGACCTGAAGTCTTCGTCAGTGTTCTTTACATCATGATTTTGTGTTCTGTACCCGTGTGCACATTTAAACGAACACAATCTGATATATTGTAAACGTGTGTATTCAGAGCAGGTCTGTTGTCTGTTTTGTAGATTTTTGCTTGTTGGTGAAAAAACTAGAAATTGTCGAGAGAACGGATGGGATGGGAGAGACCCTGTGTGTGAAGGTAATGAAAGATTTTCTTTTTCTGTTATTTTAACAAACTGTAAAGAAAACATTATTTCAGACTCTCTGAAACGGCATGTTTATTAAAGTCATTGTTTTCTTTTTAGCGGTGCAATGTTTACCACCTCCAAGTATACAGAATGGAACGTTTGAGCCCGTGGAAGAGTCCTATGATTATAACCAAGTGGTGACGTACTCTTGTCATAAAGATTACACTCTTATCGGAGATGAAACAATAACCTGCTCTGATAACGGAACATTTCCTTCCCCTCCTCGGTGTTTGAGTGAGTTCTAGTGAAGGTTTTGGTTCTCAGTATTTTCCCTGAAATCCGTTAATCCGTATTTCTCCCTTCTTTGCTCTTGCAGTGGTTCAGTGTGAGACGCCTAACATTCCAAACGCAGTCAGAGTTGAAGGAAAAGCCCCACCGTACGGATACAAACATTTCGTCCGGTATGAGTGTAATAAAGGATACACAATGAACGGTTCGGATTACCTGGTCTGTGAAGAAAACGGATGGAATCCACCTCCCCCCGAGTGCACCAGTAAGATCACTCACCGATTTATGGTCTCATTATTCTGAGTTACTAACGACTCACTTACTCCATTATACGTGTATAAAAACGGCTTAGTGATTAATGTGATGGGTTACTGATCCGAAGGTCAGTGGTTCAATCCCCACTATCACCACTGTTGGGCCCTTGATTTTTTTTTTTTTTTACCCCTGAGCCTATTGGCTCATCAGAGCAGCAACTTATCTAGGAGACTAGAAGTTCTACTCCTCCAGGATGGGACGTTACTCCGTCACAGGTTACCTTCCCAGTATTTTTACTGATACCCATTTATACTGGGTGGACAGGAGAACACTTGGGGTTAAGACCATGCCTCGGGTGTCCTTGTGGGGGTCACAGTGGGGGTCTACCTGCAACCTCTGAGTCATGAGCCCAGCACCCTAAGCACTGCATTCATTTAATTTTTAATGGTGTATGAAATGCCGAACCATGCATGTGAAAATCTTTCTATGCTGTTGGTAGGTGTCAACATATTGGTGTATGTGAAAGTCAAATCTATATACAATTATACAAATCTATAATTGTTTCCACAATATTTTATATTATGAAGCTTTACATAAATCATGCTTCAGTGGCTCTGTTTTAAATTTACAAATTGTTCTCAAGATTAAAAATTTACAGACGTAAAGCGTTATCCACCTTCTGGTATGCATATTCTCATTGACGCTAATGGTTAGCATCTATGAGCGTATGCATACCAGAAGGTGGATAACGCTTTACGTCTGTGTTTGTTAAGCACCCCATGAAAATGTGTTTACAGCAGATGTGCTTGCTCTCACCCCTCCCTAGCTGGTGATGGTCATATGATAGGGAGGCGCACTTGATGGGTGGGAATTGACTATGACTAATTAAGAGAAGAAAATCATGGGTATCTATATACTTTATGCAAAGTGTAACAAAAGAATATACCAAATTTTGGTTTGTATGCTTGAACTAATGATGAGACAAGCTGAGAACAGGTGTGTCTCTTTAAGGGCGCAGAAGCCTGTGGCAGCAACATCTGCTGAACGTGGCATGTTCTAGGTAATGTAATCCGCTGTAGTCAGGCTGCGTAGCTCTATTCAAATACAAAACAGTGCCAACTAATGACACCAGTGTGGCACCGTACCTGGGGTGAGGCATAATGCAGCAGAGCAGTTTGTGGCTCAAGTTCAGCATCGGCTCTGTCACCGACCCAAAAACACCCCCCTACTCTTTGGAACCATAACCTCTGATGCTTTAAAACTGGTCCTGATTGGCTGCTCCTCATGCCACCCCAGAGGCAGGATTAGTGGAGATAAGGTCACCGAAGGGAAGACGACAAGATAAGGTTGGTCAGACATCAACATTCTTGCCAGAACATAGTGTTGGGCATGTTGGGCCTCAGCCTTAAATAGAGAAGTGTTGACCAGTGGAGACATTGGGAATGATCTGGTGATTGTAAAACACGGATTTTCTGTTTCTTTAAACATGTCTCACTTATCTCACTAAACATTTTACCTGAGCTTCCTGATAGAAGCAAGATAGTGTTCACAAGAGCCAACAATCCAAAAATTACCTCAAAGCCGAATCGACCTCCATTATTGTACACGGGTCAGTTTTGCTGCCCGTCTGATGGTTTGTTCCTGGACTTATGTGAACACATGACACAGCGCTGTTGCGTTAATGATGGATGTTGTTTCGGGCATTGCATTTGGTGTGCCGTTCTCAGGAAGGAAAATGGTGTAACCGATAACAAACAAAAAAGTACTGTATGTCTTCCCTTACTTCACCATTCTTTTCACTGTGAGGGGAACATTTGCTTATGAGTACAATGTTTCAGACACCAACGTTCTTCTGGCCCTGATTGTGCTTTTGCGATCCGCTGTAATGCGTCCACATGAGCGCATCGGTGTGAGGTTTTTATTACAATTGTCTATATTCTCAGCTTACGGTTAAAAAATGTGTGTATGAGTGGCGTATCGACAGGGTCACCACTCTGTGAGCTCAGTTCGTAAAGATGTAGACGGCAGCATCACGTCTCTCGGAGGGGCATGTACAGCTTACGCCTCGACCTGGTTGGTGGTGGTCGTGTGTGACCTGGGGGCAGTATTTGACTGTAGGGAATTGGATGCAACTAAATTAAGGGGGGAATCCCCCAAATAAGAAAAAAGAATGTGTGCATGTTGCTTGCTGTACTCTTTATGTTGTGCTTCTTTTTCTTCTAGTTAATCGAAAACCTGATCCAACCACAGCTCCACCATCAGATGGTAGGTGATGCATAGGGTTTTTGTTTGTTTGTTTGTTTGTTTTTTCCCCCTCAAATTAGGAATGTCAAAGCTAATTCAACGATGGATATATGCACTTTTTTTGGTAAATCTTTTATTTTTAATGTTGAAAAAATAATTGTAAAAAGTGTCTAAAACACAGTCATGTATAATATATATCTGAAAAGAGTATAACAATATATTCCTAAGGGTACAGTGTGTAACTTTGGACAATTTATTTGAAGAAGTTAAGTATTTAATCAATTAATAAGTTTTGGTGAATCTATGATCATTTAAAAAAGTAGTTTTGATAACCTTAGTTAGTATCTACATGAGGAGTGGGTGCCCTCTAATGGAAGCCACCATTTTGCACCACCATTTTTCTACAGTAGCCGAAGAACCATACAGCGGGGGTGGAAATGAACCCTAATCCCCTGGCGAGTCAAAAATCTGTAGGGTGAGTGAAATTAGCTAGTGAGACATACTGCTGGCGACCTGACAAATCCAATGGGCAAAGAACGTGTAGTGTTCCTGACCACCAAATATGAAGGAGGACTAGTAGTTTCGTAATACTCCTTTCATAAAAGTCCTGTTGGCCATTCGCTTAGTTTTGCTAAATCCCACCCCTGATACCGGGTTTGCAGCGTAGGGGTCAAGAATGAAAAAGAAATTTCAGTTGGCTGCAATCTGGATCCTCACCACTAGATGCCATTAGGTACCAATGAACATTACACACTGTACCTTTAAGCTAAGCCTATTTATGATTAATTTTCTACGATGTGAACATTTTTTTAACTGAAAAACTGTCTTTTTATTCCCAGGTACCTGTGTGAAGCCTAGCATAATAACAATAATAGCAGCTTCTTTTACATCCATTGTTGTACTTCTAGGTAAGTGAACAGTCACTTAACATTTTTTATCATTTTTATTTATTTATTTCCAGTCACTATGGATGACTTTTTATTTCATTAGTAAATCATTTAGGGATATATATTTTTTCAGGAACAGTAAAGAGTAATTATAAGGGTAAACACAAACCTTTGGCTTTTATTGTAGTCAAAATATGTAAATATGATTTCGCCATGACCAACAATGCAGTTATAAAAGCATATTTATTGTAGGTCTAGAAATAACTTTGCACACAAATTACAGCTGTGGGATGGATGGACACACAGAAGGAATTTTTGGACAGACATTTAAAAAGTCAGAAGTATAAAAGTTTCACATGTTCTTGGACTTATTTGACCGAGCAAAAAATGTACTCCTTACCTCAATACAAACACAGAGATCTACAACATTGTGTATTCCAGCAAAAACACATTCCTCCACCTACAGGGTGTGCTTTATTTGTTCAAGTTTACAGACTAATTATTGGGGGTATTTATGTAGAAAGTGAAGAAATGTTATGCGTTTTTGACGTAGCTTCCAGGTTCAACAATGTAGAGTTAAATAGTAAAACAAAAAATGCGTGTAGCTGGGTGATGAACTATAAAAGCAATAATTTAAAGCATTATTACAAAAAAATCCAAAATACTGGATTTTCATTCCTACTCTATCTGGTTAATCCAATGATGGGTCACATGCTTATTACCCACAATGCTACTTTCTCTACACTTTGCTCATTTAATTTTCTTGTGTAATGCCATATATACGTTTTGCAGCTATAACTGTTATGTCTTAACTTTTTTTCATCCTCTGCACTGAGTAATCACGTAACTTTTCTCCACTACATAAACACCCCATGAAAGGGAAAATGTTTTTAACTGACAAAAAAAAAGAGCAAAATAATGGGTCCTGCTTTGGGTTACTGGAAAGAAGGGTTTTCTTCAGTGGAGCTGCACACAGTGACTCAGGAAAGCTGGGCATTAGAAATGAAGAGGGGAAAACTATATAAGGCTCGGTATGCTGTTGAGTAAACCACATTACATTAGAAGATGGTGAAATATCAGAGCTGTGGCTTGCTCAAGTGGGATATGATGAGACTGCATTTTTTTACGTATGTCGACATCTGGGTTGTTACCTTAATGTGTAAAAAAAAAAAAAATCTGCTGAAAATACCAGTAATGAAATTGTTAAACGACATGAGTAAAAATGTCCAATAGCTGCCTTTTGGTAGTGCAATTGGTAAAGCATCAATCAGTTTTCAGGGGAGCTAGTGGTGATAACATAGTGGCTAAATGACATTAAGTAATTGATGGCGTCATCAAGACAAAACAATTTGGTTCACAAAGGACACTAGAGCTGAATTAGGTTTGTGTACAATCAATCAATTTGCTTGGAGTTTGCAAGAGGATCTTAATTCTTTAAAAACTATTCAGCCCGATGAGATTTCAGAAATCTTAGTTGTAATTAATTTCCATCAACTTTGTTAGGTTCAGAAACATTTGAATTTACTCAATTTAATCTATTTTAATGTGAAACTGTCCACTGTGAAAGTCCCAGTATTAAAACTATTAGTATTAGAACGCCCCCCAAAAAACCCTAAAACATAAGTCGCTCTGGATAAACGTGTCTCCCAAATGCTGTGAATGTAAAAGTGCAACCATAAAGATTTTACGAGATTCAGCTGCGCAAAGAAGCAGCTTTTATTTCTGTATAACAAACACGGTTTATCTCTGCTGCCAGTAACTGGGATGGAGCCTGCCTTATGCTACATATTTACCATACAGTCCAAAATGGTGCGTATCGCATACTAACGTTGTACTTTGTCCTGTTTGTTTTTTTTTTTTTTCCAGGACCAAAGAACTATTTCTGACTGATGGCAGAGACCGTTTTTATTTAAATGATGTTCCTTAGTGTTCCGTATGTCCGTGGGATCTTTTACTACAGCTTGTCTGTGCTTTTCATTAAGTAATTTTTTTCAGATTTTCATGGATTAAGAACAAATCTGTACTTGTCTTGAAGGATGTTGTGTCTGTGTGTAAATTTGTACATTTAAATTATGAATTTTTTAAACACAAAGATTTTAATGTAATGTTTTTGATTGTGTGTATGTGTAGTAATTATCAAAGTGCATATACAACAGTGTCCAAACATTTTCATTATATATTTTATGTTTAAAAATACAGTGTGCTCCGTGATGGCCTGGCGAGCTGTCCACGGAGCACTCCGCCCTCGCCCAGAGTCAGCTGAGATGTGCGCCAGCCTCCCTGCGCCCTTAATTAGGATTAGTGTAGAGTGGCATCTAGTGGTAAGATTCCAGCTGGCAGCCAAGAAATTTCATTCCTACTTGTCAGCTTGTATTGTTCAGGGCTACTGTAAAACATGGCAGTGCAAGATGGCGGTCTCCATGAGAGGGGATCTTCTCCTCCTGTAGCTATAAATAGCTTATTCTAAGGTTCTGAAAACCCAACTTTTATAATAACTTATTTATTGATGATATTCCGAATTTGTTGATAGATCCTCTAAAATGTTGCACACTGCCTTTAATGACATTATGCACTTAAGCTGGCATGGACTGCACAAGTTTATTCTATTAGCTGTTTTACATCAAACACGTCAGACTTTAATCTGAACACATTCTTTAGTAGAACAGATTACAGAAACAAGGTCGATATCACATATATTTGATTAGGGATCTAAAAGTTGTGCATTACCTTGATTATTAAATATTAAGTATATTGAACTATTTGCTTGCTTTGTTGTATTTAAAAACCGTTGCATACTTTTGAATAATGTATTTTTAAATTTATAAATCCCAGATTTTCAGTATACAGAAGTCTCATCTTTAATCTTAATAGATGAATACTTAAAAGCTTGGGCAGTGATTTCACCAGATAAGCAAAATATTAGAACACACAACACATTTGATTTTCGCAGCATACAAATTCAATTGTATATAATAAAGAAAATATATTATTGACAAAATATGTAACAAATGACCAACAGATATAGTAGAATTGTGTAGAAATAGCAATATTTTTAAAACATGTAAAAATGCTAAATGAAAAAAATGGCACAGTATACATATGCAGCCACTTAAGTATATATATATAAAAAAAAACACAAAACAAAAATTACATATGGACTGTAAAAATACACTACATTATAAATGTGAAAATGATTCAGCACTCCCCATTAGGTTTCCAATATTTACAATTCTTAAAAAAAAGTTATTTCTGCCATAAGGTTGTTTTTATGTTTGATTTGTGTGTTTGTTTTATGCAGAAAGTTATGTTTGGATTTTCACCAGAGCCGGGATTTTCATTATATTTTGGAGATAATCCCGACGAAATTGTTCATTCAGTAATTTTTTTTAAGGATTCTTATTTTAAATTTAAACGCTGGGCATACGCAGTGTATGTAAGTATAAGTAATTTCTTCATAAAGAGAACAAAAAAATGGAATGAAAGAAGATGCTCAAGGTTCTGCATACATAAGGTAATAGAATGGTTAAAGATATATTAATGTTTTTGGGCTTTTTGTTTTAAATGTTTAATAAAAAAATATAAGTCAATGTAAGTTTTAATAGAAAAAAAACACATGAATATCCAATATTGTGTAAAAGGAAACGGAAAAAAAAAACAAAACGAAGTGCCTCAAGGTTGGCTCAAACATCAGTATCACTCACACACTGGAGGACTTGGAGTCCATCCATTTTCCTCACAGATCCGGTGGCTTTTTCCCTTCATTGTGTAGCCTTCATTACACTCGTACTGGATGGACATGTTATACTGATAGAATAAGGCCATTCCTTCAATTATGGATGCATTATTAATGGTGGGTGCATCGCAGGTCACCTCTGGGGTAAAAAGGTAAAGTGAATAGAAGCATAAAGCATTCTATTATGGTTTTGCATTCATGTCAAGATGAACAGTATGTTATAAAATGTTAGTAGGAAGGAATAAATGAAGCTTTAGCTTTTACAACACAGTTGACTTCAATATGCGTAAAGTTAGAATAATTAATGGTTTATATATAAATATCTTAATTTCATTTGATTTCACTCATATTATACCTCAAGAATGGTGGCAACGTTTTTTTTTCTTTCTCCATCACAACATGCTTGTTAATTAAAGATTTAAAGGATTTACAGAGAAATGTTTAATATCATAAGTTTAAATACTTAAGCAAATTTGTTTGCTCTGTAATGCTGCTTTTGCACAATGCCAGTTGTAAAAGCTGTACAAACCAAGTTGAATTGGAACAAAAACATAAATAAAAATACCAAATTGATTTAAAAAATTTTTTTTACAGGTGAGGTTAAAAGACCCCTTTTTCTGTTGTCTTTTTTTTACACCCAATTTGGATTAAGTCGTTCTATCTGTAAGTTGAAGAGCTTTCATTGATGACCACATTTGTGATAAATATTGAATCTCACAGAGTACAATTCCAAGAGTTAACTTTAAGTCCATTTGACTCAAATCTATTCTAAACATACTCTGAAACAGTAGATTTTCACCGTGCGTATAGTCTCGGGATTAAACGATATGATACATACAAAACAACACTATCATACCTCTCAGATTCTTTTAAATACTTACCTTGACACAGAGTAAAAGACAAAGATTGATAGATTTTTTTAAATACTTACCCTGATACCATGCTGTAAATGAGCCGTTGTTAATGGCAGGAGATTTGGAGCATGTTATAACTGATGAAGAAAAGAAGTGAAATGACAGCTTCAGTCAAACTTTTTTTAAAAATCCAAGTCTCCGTTTATCTTACAGAAACATCTTGTGAAGTTTCTCAAAATAAAATGAAAAACTACACAATATGCATGAATCTCTTAAATTTTTATGGTTGTTTTTTGTAATGTGTACGAACACACACAGCTTAGAAGCTTACAGGATATAAAAAACATTCAACACTGAATAATGTTGCTACAATTTCTAGCCCGTTAGAAGATTGTCAGTTTTTGATGTCATTTCAAACAGTTTGCATATAGATTTTCTTAAATACTTACCCTGACACTCAGAAAGTGACAGATCATATGTTTTTCTACTGAATGTCCTTCAAGTCTAAATCCTTCACTACAAGAGAATGTGACATTTTATCCGTATTCATATACTTCCTTCAGTGGGTTAAATGATCCGTTGGTAATGGCAGGGGCTTTGGAGCATGTTATAACTGATGAAGAGAAGAATTAAAACGACATCTTCAGTCGAATTTTGGTACTCGATCAAAAATGTAAATAAACAAAACAGTACATATTATCTGATTGAATAAATCTCCATGAAACATTTCTGTGTTTTGTTTTGTTTTTGTTGGTTGCGAGACAGGACACAGTATGTTCTCCATGCCAGAAATGAAAACAACCCAAGAGTAACATTAGCAAACGGTGCAAAAGTAATGTTAGGGAGGTGCATCAGTGTCCACGGTATGGGTGAGTTTAACATTTTTGTGAAAATACCATGGACATGAAGACCTTTTTTTGTGATGTGATCATGTGTTTTATCATTCAAAAACATTAATCTTTAATACCAGTGCAATTAGATGGAGGTGGATTCCACCCATTTTACATACAGGTCAGGTAATCAGACCCTTCCACCCTGTAGCCGTTATTACACCGGTAGCAAACGAAGACATCTTTGTGTGTGTAGGGTGGTGATTTTCCTTCTATTCTAACTGCATTGGTAACTTCCAGCTTGTTAGAGGACACACCTGTATAAAAAAAAAAAAAGCGTTATAGATTTAATACTCCTTATATCAGTTTGTCCTAATATAAAACTATTTATAACTAAAAATGAACATAAACATTTAAAAAGTACAATTTTGGTTTGTTTTTATTTGTAATAAAATTTTTGAACCACTAAATCAAGCAGAACTCACACAGAAACTGATGAGGCTGAAAAATTCCATCCTCAGAGCATGTTATTACTGAAGGTCCAATAAGAACGAAATCCCTCTTACAAGAGTAACAACAGTTTCTCCTTAATCATACAATGGTTCAAATATTCCATCTATTACACTCGGAGGCTTCTGACACTGTACTGCTGAAGAAATTAAGTACAATTTTAATTCAAATTCAGGTATGGTTTAATTATTCTAGAGTAATATGGAATATTACGGGAATTTAAATAAAAAAATTTTATTTCTGCCCCAAAATCAACAGTAATGAAAAAAACAAAGCTAGAAATAATCTTTCTAGCTATTAACTATTCTTTGTCGTGATAAAATACTAAAATTATTATTAATTATTGATTCTCCTTAAAAACATTTGCTCACATGACATCATAGGAACTATTTAAAAAATAATAATGTAGCAGAACAGAACTTTAAGAGATAAACATTTCAGCAACAAAATTACCTTCACATTCAGGAGCTCTCCCATCCCAACCAGTTTCCAAACTCAATTTGATTGTCCAACAAGCAGATAAATGCAAATAGACATTTGTTTTTAATGAAAAGTTCAACAGATATTTATAAGTGCATAAAATTGTTTAAACAAAAAAAACAAAACAAAAAAAAAGTCCATTGGTTATTTAAATGTTGCAAGACTAACTGTTGGCACACTTACGTTTAGGATATGCAGAAATACATAAACGTCTATGAAAAAGACTGTTTAAATATTTCTGAAACACTGGATTGAGTGGAACTCATGCTGACACTGAGGAGGAGGA
This sequence comes from Porochilus rendahli, assembly GCA_039654305.1. NCBI lineage: Eukaryota > Metazoa > Chordata > Actinopteri > Siluriformes > Plotosidae > Porochilus > Porochilus rendahli. The sequence goes on from JBCNYG010000020.1 coordinate 26,185,104, forward strand.
GGCTGAGAAGTTGCACCTGCAGCATGTTGGTGCTGAAGGTCCAATAAGATCAAGATCTGCCCTACAGGAGTAGATAACTGCTTCTCCACAAGCATGCAATTCCTCCTCTGGTTTAAACTCTCCATACGTTATAATGGGAGGCTTCAAACACTTCACCACTGAAAAAATTAACAAATAAATAAAAACATCAAAAACAAATTCAGGTGCTTTTAAATGATTCTAGAATAATCCTGAAGGGGACATATAATTGTATAAAATCTGTGATAAAGCCACAAAACAGAACAGAAATCATCACATTCATTCATTCACAGAAGCATTAAATCCTATTAGGGTCACTTGGGAGCCTTGCGCCTGTCTCGGCCGTCATACTGTGCTTCCAAATAACCAAAAAAAACCCCACTAAAATAAGATTTTTATGGTTTATTTAAAAAAATATTAAGTAATCATGATGGATGCAGGTGCATAAGAGCTTGCGAACATCTGGGGTCACTTCTGTTGGTCAGGTCGAGGCTCAGCATCACGATGGGGCAAAAAAATGAAGTCAGCTGATGATCTTAATTTAATGACCGATCAAGTATCCTCAAGGGAGGCTCAAATAGTGACAGAGTGGGACAATAAAAATATGGGTGGGCTTAAACATTGCACACCCTAATTGGCTTGCCAGACCATAGCAGGGTCAACACACACACAACCATTCACACTAAAATCCACACCTAGGGGCAATTTTAAGCAAACAATTAGCCTAATGGGCATGTTTTTGGACTGTGGAAGGACCCAGAGGAAACCCACACAAGCATGGGGAGAGCATGTGAACTCCAAATACAAATGCATGTGCCTGGGACTTGAACCCAGAGCCTTCTTGCTGTAAAGCAGGATCCATGGAGTCTGATCCAACGAGTACCCACTTCACAACTTACACTACAGGACTTTAAGGATCAGTCCATCAAGAACTACCTTACAAGAAATGAACAGGAAGGTGGGCTTTAAATCCTGCATCATAGTCTCCAGACCACACTGATCAGGTTCAGGCTGAAGTGGACAGAAGGGTGAAGGAAAAGCAGCCAACAAGGAAACCAAACTAGGCAGACCGAAGCAAACCAAGAGTGATCTCTTATTTCACGGTTTGGGTGTTGCATGGCACTCTGAAAACCCAATGTGCACAACCGCTGATAAGGTTTTCTGTAATCACAGGTTAGAAAAAAAAAAACAGCACAATTAATGAGTGTTTTATTATTTGGCTACCAGGTCAGAGTAAAACTTGTTAATGGATATTTCACAGAATAGTTGTGCTGTACGTATATATTTGACCTGGTGTTATAAGAAACAACAGTTTTAACAAATTAGTGAAAGTCCAATATTACCGTTCCTTTCATGTCCATGTATGTTCTGACTGTAACTGAATTACGGCAACAACGTTACGGTAATGCTACTATATTATTACTATAAAGGGACTTCAGCATGTGATACAGAATTTAGGCCTAATGATGTACAAATAAAATACGTGTTTTTATTAAACACTGAACACGCAATCATTGTTTGTAACAGTTTTTACAGGTAAGTTTTTTAGCACAGGTACGTCTTAAGGACTTAGTTTCTCCTTAACAAGCTGTTTTTTAGGTTTCCTAAAAATACACGAAAGACGTTTTAAAGCTGCAAGAGTGGAAGTTATATCAACAACTTTATTCACAAATATTCCACAACATGAATGATATCTGCAAATGGATACAGTAATTATTCACCGATTCATTCATTTTATGAACCACTTCATCCTACTAAGGTTGCCGGGAGGCCGAAGCCTCTCTCAACCAACTCTGGGCCAAGCAGCGTACCCACCGTAGCAGTTCGGCAGCCACCTAAAGGGTCAACACACCTCCAACTGGTCTAATGTGCATGTCTTTTGGCTGTGGGAGAAAAACAGGAGCACTTAAAGGAAACCCATGCAAGCACGGGGAGAAGATGCAAACGCCGTTGCCGAGGCTGGGGCCGTTAAAGGAAATTGTTTTCCTATGACAGCAGCCTGGTGTGTTTCGTCCTTGTATATGAAAAGCAAACACATTAGGGGTTGTGAGGAGGCGTTATAAACCATTTAAAACACAAGATAAAGTCAGCAAAATATTATATTATATTCATGCTAAACATGATGTCATTATGTGAACTTTCCAGAAGAACAAAAATGTAACAAAATTGAACCTGATGCTTTATCATTTATTAAGGAAAAAACAACCGTGAGTACATCTTTTTACTTGGTACATTTCATCCTCACTTTCCCGGATTATTAGGGGGGACAGGCTCTCCAGGGACCTCAAAAGTCCGGCAAATAATGTGACCCATCGCCACAGAATGAGTTTCATTCATTTTCTGAACCACTTAATCCTAATTAGGGTCGCGGGGAGGCTGGTGGCAGGGGCAGAGTGCACCCTGGACAGCTCGCCAGGCCATCGCAGGGCACAGAATGAGTTTTAACGAACCAAACTGACTTTTTGGGTCATGCACACAGCTTTAAAACCTACCGGAAATATTTTCAATCAGATAAAATGTGATGAAAGTGTGTCCAAAACCTGAGCCAAGTTTAATCAACTCATTCACTCATCACTCATTTGCTAAACCACTATATCCTACTCTATCAGGGATACAAAAAGCCTATCTCAGCCGACTCAGGGCGAAGGTGGACTACACCCCCTGGACAGCCCCAACTATTCATGCTCACCTCTACACCTAGGAGCAGTTTGGAACACCAAACGAACCTAATGCGAATGTCTTTGGACTGTAGGACGACATTCCGAACAAATACTTAACACACCTACATAATCTACATAATCAAAACTTTCTAAGCTTCTACCTCCACCACATCAGGAACCCCACAGTTCATCATTGTTAAATATTCTTCTATCCCCCACATGTATAAATGTTTTGGTGCTAGCATGCCTGTTGTAACAGTTTCCTTGAGCTTTACACAAGACCCAGAGTGCACGTATATGTTTAAAGCAATAATGCATACATTCTTCACAGAGTATTCTACTGCAAAGTAAAAAAGTTTTTTGGGTTTTTTCCCCAATTTACAGCTTATGTTGAAAACTTTAAATGAATGCAAACTACAATTAATCTTGAAAACATAGTACGTAATCTATACATTACATTATACATTCAAAATTTTTTAAATACCGTATTATTTAACATTCTAGAAAAAAATTAGTGCAAACATACAAATAAAAGCAAAGGTCTAAGAAGTCACTTATAATTGTGACAGTTGTAGAAACAAGATTTGCATTAATAGAGAATAGAGCAGATTTTACTCTGTTGATTTTCTTTATCAATAGATGTTAAGGCATTTCAATACTCTAAAGCAAGCCGACTTTGCTGGTATTAGATTAGATTTTCTTAGTCAGAGACTCGTTGCAATGTGCATCAATACTGGGTTTGCATGCCGATTCCTCTGTTATAGGATCTTTGGGGGACATGACGACCAGAGTACAGTTTTCGGAACGGGGAGGGTCTTTAGCCCTGAAACAGAAAAAGAAAGTCATTTCGATGTGAATTTGCATGGTTGCAGGTGGAGCAGTGCACTTAAAGCATAAAGTATTGTTGAGGATTTAGAATGATTAGACTGGCATGCCTTTACTTTAGACATATTGTTCACTTATACCTTCCTGCAGGGTACTGTTTACTTATTTATTTCTAGATTAATAGTTAGGCTTAATAAAGAAATTCAGGAACACTTGAGTGTAAACATAGTAAACTGTGTAATTCATGAATTTTACAATAATGACATGTAAAGCACTTTGTGATTGGTCAAATGTGTGCCGTGAGCCCCATACGCCACTTCTTCCCAAAAGTTGGTGCCAAAAAAGAGCACACAATTGTACAGAATGCCCACTTCTGCTGTCGGGTTCGTTTTTCCCTTCACTAGAACCAAGAGGCTCAAACCTGTTCTAGCATGACCAGCTGGTTACAGCTAAAACATGAATCTAATGAAAATAGTAAGCATGCAACATGAGTATTAATCAAGCTTCAAAATTGTAATACTTACGCTTTAGGTTTTCTGTACTTACAACAGTAACAGCAAATACCTAAAACTTAAAAAAAAAAAAAAAAAAAAAAAAAAAAAAAAAAAGTGCCAGCGCATCCGAAAAAAACCCATTCTACCCCCCCTCACCTTTGTGGGTTGGGGGTGTTTTCCTTTTTTTTGTAGG
>JBCNYG010000020.1:26189393-26200451 GCA_039654305.1 Porochilus rendahli
TTTGCATTCAAGCTCGAGCTCGCTCCACTGGTTTCCAATGCAGGTGATTGTCCTTTTAGACGAAGTTGAAGGTACGTAACCAGTGGCACAGCTGAGCTTTAGAATAACGCCTTCAGTAAAGGGCTCCGGGTATGATTCAGCCAAAATTCGGTTTTCCCCAAGAACAGGTTTCTCACATTGCGCTGAGAGGATAAAAAATTAAATCAGACAATTTCAGTTAGCGGTAAATACATTACTGAGTCAAATGTCCTCCCTATAGATTAATAAATAAATAGACAGACAGATAGATATACAGAAAGATGGATAGAAAGACAGACAGCCAAATGGATATACAGATAGACAGACAGACATCTGCCTGCCTGTCTGTCTGTCGACAATAGATAGACAGATACATGGTAAAATGGATAGACAGACAGATAGATAGAGAGATTTAGATAGACAGATGAATGGTGTGACAGCTGCAGCTGTAACATCTAACAGTGAATGAGAGACCTCACCTCTGACATGTACAGCGGTCATGAGCAGTGTAGTGAGCAGGGTCACGTAGTGCAACATTTTAAACTGGAAATATGAGAAACCAGCAAAGCTCCAGGTGTTCTTCAGCCCTGGCGACCCAGCGTCCAAGAGATCACCTGAGAATAAGGTACATGTGCTACATTAGTTACAGAAGCGATTATACTTCTGATACGTTTCCACACTGTAGAATCTACAGAAGCGAACAATCTACAGGTAGTGAACGCTCATGAATACAGCTGGCTGCTACTGTTGTTATCATGTATTGTCATGCTGCACACCAAATATGAACGGCCGATACCAATCCTGGGGCTCAGATTTAGGAAAGCCATTAAACACACTCCACCGAGAAGTGGCACAAAAAGAAGTAATGTGATTATGGAATGATCTAGATACCTTAAATTGGTTTGTAACATACGTCACCAGCGACAGCTACATCCATCACCTAAAATGACCACTGCTAATTTATTATGGTTGAAAATCCAATATGGCGGCCAAGATTCGGTGAGCCAGGTAACACTACACTATGGCTTGCAATACATCAAATTAAAGGTTTTATCATGTGTAGTTTAATTTGTAAAAAATGAATTTGGATTTAAGCATACATAATCAAAGTTAGATAAAAAAATCCTGAAAAGAATGACAAAGTCATTGTTGTCATGTCATTTTAGAGCACTAAGGACAACTTTAGGTATACTTGTTTTGAATGAGGGGGGTGTCCTCTTCAAGTCAAAAATTCTTTTTGGTCCTTTTTTTTGGGTAACCCTTTCTCCATATTTTCAAGGGGTCCCAAAATGCTATCACAAAAAAAGCAAACCAACACCTCACTACTATGAAGGATTTTTTTAATAATGTGGAAACTGTTGACTTCAACAGATAATCTAGGACTATCTAGGACTATACGATCTAGACATTTGTGCCAAAATTGGCTTGAATCCTTCAGCGTTCTCAGGAAATCGGTTAACAATGCCAAAGATACTGTATCACCAACACACCAAACATACAGCACTAGTTTATCCCAAAAATAGTTCAAAGATCCTTTGCTTAACAAACACAATAAAGGGGTTTGTCCCCATACTAACACCTCTTCCTTGGGAGCATAGCCTGGAATTAGAATTCAACTTGAAGCACTACTTTGTAAACACAAGTTCTGATAATCTTCAGGCAATTTCAGTAGATAGGTTCTCAATCCATCCTCGTCAACAATACCCATGAACAGGTTTATGATGTCTATAGAAAAGAAGTAAATTGTTTTGCAAAGATTATCTGTTGAAACAAATGTCGAAGACATTTCCTATAGGACAGGAACACGTTGATACAATGCGACAGCAGGATTGTTCACCTTGTTTATTTTGGCAACAAGATAGAAACGGTTGCGCCCTTAGAGAGAGACGCTCTACTAATAACGGAATGGGGAGAGAACTGCAACTGGGTTGTGATGCCACACTCATTCCACCCAGAGAGGATGATGGCACAGATATTAATGTAATACAGCAATACTCGAAACTCCCTTGCTGAAGATTTACAAAAACATTGGATGGAATTAGAATTAGAAAGAAATTATATTACAGATTCAGGATTTTTTTTTCCCTCCCAAGATAATTTGGCTGGTTCAACACTTGAATGTTTTCTTACTTCCCCATTCCAGCCCATAAATGAATCAATCCCAACCCTCTGGATCTTAAGCTGCCCCCAGAAAGCATCTTAAAAAGACTGCAGCTTCATTTTTTTAACTCATGTCCTAGATGTCTCATCTCATTTTTTGAACAGCGTTGTCCTTTGTTCGGATGGCAGGGAGGTTCGAGCTCATCCCAGCTGTCTTCGGGTGAAGGTGGGGGACACCCTGAACAGGTTGTCATACCATCGCATTGCCAACACCCACACAACCATTTACACTCACACCTAGGAGCAATCAAAAATATCTTAATCACCTAATGTGCATGTCCTTGGACTGTGGGAGGAAACCCACAAAAGTACAGGGGAAAAAACATGCAAACTCCACACAGTGACACCCTGGCCGGACACGAAGCTTGAACCCAGGACCTTCTTGCTTGTGAGGTGAATGTGGTGCGAACCACTACACCACCTTGCCCTACATTCCTTTGGGTTACATATACATATAAGGAATAAGAAATTACTAGTACGTCTTTAACCTAAACCGAGGCAGAGGCTGTTTATCTTAAACTACGATTGATGACACGACTGTGACCTTTTTATTAATTGACAGGACTGAACACGTGGGACTCCCCAGTCTAGTCTGCTAGTCTGACAACTTGTACATGTTCCTCCATAGCTTTGACTAAGACATTCTGGACCTTCCTTCCCAGCGCCAAGCAAGGACACAAACAACGATTCATCAGGGTCAAACTTGTGTTTTCAGTCTCTCATCAACCGATGCACAGAAAGAAAAAAAATGGCACCATGACTCACTATTTGCTGAAGTGCTTACTCCTATTAGGGTCATGGGCTGGAGCTTATTTCAGCCAACTTTGGGTGATACACCCTGAACAGCTCAACCAACCAGGGCCAACATATAAACACACACTCACACACCACAATCAGCAAGAAGGGAACTTCACACTGCGATGACCTCACCCAGCCCGAGACCCAAACCTTGGGAGGCTGGGCCGCTAACCACTACGCCATCGTGTCACCCCATTCGACCGGTCATCGCACTCCAAGACTTGAGGGCCAGACAGGCATGAAGTGAACATTCAAACTTCACACAGAAACACCCTCACTGAGCCTGGAACTTGAATTAATTACCCATTTCCTGTGAGGCAGACATGCCTGCCACTACATGTTACTCTTTAACTTTATAAAACCCAGCTATTTTAATTAACAGGGTGTGTTTTCATTTCCTTTCTCCAAATATCATGCAAATACCAAAACAAAAGCGTTCCTCTGTTATATACACTGAAGGTTCCTGGTCTTTTTCTAAGGACAATAATTATAGAAGCATTTCTTTCACATTCTGTTATCCTCAGACATTTTCTTATGATTTTTCAGCTACATTTAAACAGACTTTTTTACACAGACCTGGGGGGACAGGGGCTGCTTTAAATTAGGTGCGAAGTTAATTGGAATAAAAATCATTTGTTTATACTTATAAAAACACATTATGTTATTACATAAGGTAAATTAATTTGACTCCAAAACCTTGCTGTTCGTTTCATCGGTAGATAAAGTGATGTATAAAACCTACCGTTATACAGTTCACTCTAGTTTTCTCTTGCTTCCTCTTACAGTGTGCGCACGCACACACACACACACACACACACACACACACAGCTTGGCTCCGCCCCTTTCGAAACCAAAAGTGTGACTACGCCCTCACGCGCTTGGTTAATGCGTCACGTGGGATAAAACAGCTTATTCCTTATAAGCTTAAACCTTATGCGGCTTATTCAAAATATTTTAACTATAATATCTTACATGCTTCAGGTCTTCACCATATCGAAGCTGCCCATCACAATTAACGACGGCCAAAAGCATTTCACCACTAATTAGATGCTAACCCGGAAGTGTTTATTGGACTACATTGACCTTTAACAGCCACTTCTTTTATCTTTATACCCAAAAAAATGCTGTTGCACTGCTGCCACCTATCGGATGTGATGATATCTACTCTTCACTCATTTTCTGACTCTTGGTTTTATTTCTATTCCTCAAAAAAGACAAACAAACAAACAAAAAAAACAAACAAACGTAGAGCTCCAAAACTTGTTTACTTATTCTTTCTCTACACTTTCCTACACTCTGTTACGACCTTTTGTTATGAAGCTAACTGCTGCTCATCTGCTGGTCAAGACATGCTACAATTTTTATGCATTTCTTATTGGTTTACTTACAATCTCCACGATATGCTCTCACGCTCCGTTAAGTTTTGTTGAGATCTCTCACATTATTAAGTTCTAGTAAGATCTATGATTTATGACAACGATTTGAGAAAAACTGCCACGGAGCACAAGTTAGGTATAAAAATGAGGCCACACCAAAGATGTCTCAGGCGTCCAGGAGATGAAACTGCGTTCCGAGTTCATCAAGGTCTGTCACGCTCGGTTAAGCTCTACTACAATTCCCACGATTGGCATCAAATCATAACTCGTAATAATCACGTCAAAATGTTTGACACCCATGGGCTAAAAGACTGGAGGGTTTGATTATCAGACCTCTGGGAAAAACACTGCACATTTTGCTGACATATTAGAAAATACTGTGCATTAGAAAGAGGAGGCAGAGCTGGAAGTGGGAGAGATGAAGATACTGCAATTTCCTTTAGGACAAAATAAAAAATTAATATGTTCAAGGGGCATCAAAGGTAGGAGTGCTTGTGGATGAAGTGAGAGAAGCCGGATAGATCGAGCATCTGCAGAGGATGGATGAATGGTATATTGGTAGAGGAATTTTGAGGATGGAACTGCCAGATAGGAGGAGCAGAGAAAGGCCAGAGACAGGCCAGAGACAAGACTTATGGATCTGGTGAGAAAGAACATGAAGGTGAATGATGTGACTGAGATGGATGCAGAGGACAGAGAAAGATGGAGAAGGATGATCCATTATAGTGAACCCTGATTGGAGGTGGGAGAAGAAGAGACAAATATTTGAAATACTTTTATACATATATGTACACAGGGTGTCCCTACAAAACATTTAAAAAGTAATCAATAATCCAGTTATTATTTACCCACATGAAACATCCAATACAGTGTTTATTCGTCATGTTTTAAAAATGATCCAAATGATGGCCGCCATTGTTTATACATGCTCGGAGGTGATTTCTGATGGCTACCATGGCTTGATGGGTTATGTCAGTTAAAACAGCAGCTATCTCCTTTTAAATAGCAACCTTAAGAGTTTGGGGTACATTCATGATTTAAGGTAATGCCACAGAAAAAAAATAAATAAATCACAAGGGGTGAGGTCTGGGAAATGGGCCTGCCACCCAACATCACCATTTGGTACTTTTTTTTTTGCTATACTGTACTGATCCCACAAGGGAAATTGCCTCTGCATTCAACCCATCCAAAGTGAGCACACACACATGTAAACAGTGAGCACCCACACACTCGGAGGACACATTGGGGTGCTCACTGGGTTCGGTGCCTTGCTCAAGGGCACTTCAGCCATGAAGGTAGAGGAAGGGAAGGTGCAACTCACTCCCCCACTGTCACATGTTTTTCCTGCTGGCTCGGGAATCAAACCAGCAACCTTTCGGTTCTCTAACCATTAGGCCACGGCTGCCCAGTAACTGAAGGAGATCATCCAATCCGGAAGCATTTCCTTCACCACTTCCAGTGATCTTCAAGCTGTGTAGCTCCATCTTACACACATCAAGTTCTTCAAGATCAAGGTATTCGAATGGGGTTGGGCCATCAGCAGACCTCAGCTGCGCTTCTCCTGCCTCACCAGGTTTCACATGGGCTAAGAACTAGATTGTTTCAACAGTATTGTACTACTATGTATGTATGTGTGTGTGTGTGAGTATGTGTGTGTTACCTAACCCTAACTACATTATTATGAGCTCCTCGACATTTGTTAAACGTTTGGACTCTGAGCTGCTCAACATCCATGTAAAGGACGGTCATATTTGAAACAGATACTTTTGTACAAAAATTACACAATAATTATTTCTTAATGAGCTTTTTTTTTTGTTCTGTTCAGACATTTGCTCGTGGGTAAATGTAAAAAAAAAAGAGAGAATAAAACGCTGAACCAGGAGTGTCTCTGTATCCTAACTTTAATTTCACAACACAGAAACTTTACACATTAATCCAAATTAATTCATAAATATAAATAAATATCAACCATAAACTCACGTTCAGCGTCTCTACGCAGTAACAAACAAACATCTCCTCATTACTGAACTTTTTACTTCCGGGTTATAGTACACTGAAGGTGATTCGCTGGGGGGGTAAAAATAAAAGAGAGAAGCCGCTGATTGGTCAATGTGTTAGTTTATTTTTAAAAGGTCCCGCCCATCACATAAGACATAAATTATATTTTAAAAATGCTTTTAAATTGATAATTAAATTTAAAGAATTATATCAATACACAGTGTCGATACACATACATTTATAACAAAGAGAACAGGACTCTATCGTCTATAACAGCTCTTAGTGCCAGGTATTGGTGCCCGAAGTTTTTTCTGTTGCCAACACACCTGATTCAACTTTCCAGCTAATTATAAAGCTTTTCATGAGGTGTATGGCTCACTCACTGAATCTCACTCATTTGCCGAACTGCCCAGAGCTGGCACTGGGTGAAGGCATGGTACACCCTGAACAGTTTGCCAGATCATCACAGGGCCAACACACACAACCAATCACACTCACAGCGATGTGTATGTCTTGGGGAGAAAGCCCACACAAGCACAGAGAGAACACACAAAAATGCCTGAGCCTGGGACTTGAACCAAGGACCTTCTTGTTTTTTTTATATTTATATTTTGCAAAAAAATACAAGTTTTAAACAATGTCAAAACTCGAAATACCACTTTGGCCTTTGTTTTATTTAAAGCAGATGAAAAGGGCCCATTGGAAGTGACTTAACATTCCAGTCAGGAGTCCAAAGTCCTAACAACTAAGTCACCAATGACTCCCTATTGTATTACTATTATTTATTTTTATTTTATTTTTTTTTAATTATTATCATTAACTCGTTTGCCAAACCAATTAATCCTATTAGTGTCACAGGGAGGCTGCACCTATCTCAGCCAACACTGGGTGAAGGCAGGGTACACACTGAGCATCATCATATCATCACGGGGCCAACACACACACACACACACACACACACACACAACCATCCACACCTAGGGTACTGTATACATATACTTTTATGTAAATAAAAGGGCCTCTGAGAGAGGAAAAAGTCTAAATTAAGCTTGTGAAACTAAAGCATGGCTTTCCATTATAATATTTAGTTGTGATCTGTGCAGGTTGCTCTGCTGGTCTGCGTGCATGAGCGCAACAATCCAAAGGTGATAATCAAACCACTGAAGAGGAGCCAGCGTGTAATATCATACCACAGCGGTAGTCCTGACCATGACCTGAAAACGCAAGTGTTTAAAACAAATGTTTTACATTAACACATACATGCAGGTCATTGAACTTTCATGTGTTCTGCACGAAAATCATCATGTTCAAACCTGAGAGAGACGTTTTCAGTGTAGTTCTGGGCTTGACTGCTACAGGGTGACTGATTAGCAGCTGAACTGCTCTGTGGGACAAACATGGAGTTTGAAACTTCCTCAGAGACGCTGGTGCTTATCACTGGTGACGCTGTCGTTGTTCTGCACTCATAACTCTCAAGCCCTGAAATGGGGACATGATGGCCAGTATAACACTTCACAAAAATGCACTAGAACGAGTTCAGGTGAAAATTATACTGTATTAGTAATCTTTTATTCATTTTCTTCTCATCCTAATTAGGGTAGTGTGGAGGCTGGTGACTATCTCAGCCGACGATAGGTGAGGGCGGGGCACACCCTGGACAGCTCGCCAGGACACTGCAGGGCCGACATACACACTACCATTCACACTGACTCTCTAGGGGTGATTTGGAACAGCCAGTTAGCCCACTGTGCATGTCTTGGGACTACAGGAGGAAACTGGAGTACGCGGAGAAAAACCCACACGAGCACGGGAAGAACATGTAAACTCCAACCAGTAACAACCGAGCCCGGGAATTGAACCTGGGCCTTCTTGCTCTGAGGCGGACGTGCTATCTGCTGCGCCAACGTGTCGCCCCTGTATTAGTAATCATTAAAAAAAGTATTTTTTAATCACATTTCCGTCTCACAGTGAAAATCCCGGGCTTGGCAGTTTCTGTGTGGGATTTGCAGGTTGCATAGATGAAATTACAAGCATTATGCTATTTGCCCCCTATAGAATAAGTACATTACTTATAAGTGAAACTGACCATCAGATGTGAGTGAATAAATGCAGTTCTCCTGTCCAGCCTGTAGAAGATAAAGAGAAATGGCTTTGCTCTGTTCTCCGCTCACAGCGTTCTGAACCAAACAGACATACTGAGCGTCCTCCATGAGAAAGTCACAGCGCAAGAGCAGATCAGCAGAGTTTTGTAGAAGAACATCTTGAGGTTGGGCCTGTCTGAACCAGCTGTACTTCACATTGGTGCCTTTCTCCGTCCGGCAGCGCAGGAGAACCGGCTGTCCCTGACATGTCACCGCTGGTGAACCATCCAGCCAAACCTTTGGTTTACTCACCGCTTCTGAAATTCACAGATTTATTAAAAAACTTCTATTTAAATCTCTGCGGTGCATAAAATGTTTTTGAGACCCGGTGCATTTTTTGGTGTTTATTAATACCAATTCTGATACTGAAATGTAACCTACTGTATTATTATTACTCATTCAGGACCTCACCGTGCTGAAGTGCAGTAGATCAAAACATTAGTTCCCTTGAGTAGAGATGGACTGCAGCGGAGAAGAGTGGCTTTTGGATCTGCTGTAAGTAAACTTCATGTTTATGTACTAAACTGTTTTATCCTTTATTTGAGTCAAGGGGAGACTGGAGCACCCTGAACAACTTGCATGGCCATTCCAGGGCAACAAACAAACATTCACACTCAAATTCACAACTAGGGGCAATTTGGAACAGCCAATTATTCTAATGCGCATGTCTTTGGACTGTAGGAGGAAACTGGACTACCCCCAAGTAAACCCACGCAAGCACATGGAGGACATGCAAACTGCACACGGATACTCCCCGCCGAGCCTGGGACTTGAATCCAGAACCCTGTTTTTTTTTGTTTTTTTTATTGATTCACAATTTCTTGTTGTCACTGATCAATAATGGTTAAGTTGAGGCCTGGCTTGGACGTTTATGCACAGGTTAACCTCAGACGAAAAAGGAGGCCCTAAAATGAATAAATGTTATCAATAAACATTCCATTATCTATTGATTTTTGAATAAAATAAAAAAGTTATCTGTCCAGTATTCAGAAAATTCACGGATGTAATTTCCCAAGGATGTTGCTGCATGATCTCTACATAGAGGTTTGATTTAACTAAGATGGGTGGCATTGTGTCCTTCATAAAATAGTTTTTGGATAGTAATTCACCAGTGGCCTGAAAAAAGGAGAACCAACTCTGAAGTTCTGTGTTTCTAAAATATGGGCATGGTCTAGCCTTTACCAGCCCCAGGGAGGGTATTGAAATGAAGCGTGGTAAAGGAAAAAATATGGTGACCTACTTACCAGCTGCTTGATTTCTCAGGAAATATCAACCACTCTAACCAACTAAACTACTGCCCACACAATTATTCAGCTGAATTTTTAACAGTATATAGAGCCTCTTTGCCAGAATTTACAATAGGTGTTTTAAACATAGATACATTTTTCATGTTTTATATAAAAATACACACACACACACACACACACACACACACACACACAGAGTGTATTAGAAAAGGTGGATTCATATATAGTTAGTAATGTGCCAGGCAGAGCGTCTACGTTTCCAGTTTTAACCAAAAGTCTAGAATTTGTCCAGAAGGCTATGTTATTTCAGCAGCCAGTCTCCTCAAATACACACAGTCACTTTAAACACTAACGTATAAATCAACTTATTTTCAACCATAACTTGCATTTTTTTTTTTTACTTTTTAAATAAATATTTCCATGTTTTAAATATGGGGAGCTGACCTGTGGGACTCCCGAGGCAGCAGACGGGTAGCGACAGGCCAAACGTGCTGCAGACAGGGCTGTCACCGATGCAAAATCTCGGGTGTGAGAGGAGTTCAGTCGGTAGGCCTCGAAAAGGTTCTGGACCACCATCCGGCGCCTCAGGAGGGGGAGGCAGTACTCCACAAACACTGTTTCAAGTGGAAGTGGGGAGCTGCTCACCTCAACTGGGGATGTCGTCGGGAGGTGGGAGGAATACTTCAAGGACCTCCTCAATCCCACCAACATGCCCTCTGTGGATGAGGAAGAGCCTGGGGATTCAGAGGGGGGTCTACCTGTCACTGGGGCTGAGGTCACCGAGGTAGTTAAAAAACTCCTCGATGGATGGGATCCGGGGGTGGATGAGATCCACCCTGAGTACCTTAATGCCCTGGATGTGGTAGGACTGTCTTGGTTGACACGTCTCTACAACACCGCGTGGTCATCGGGGGCCGTACCTCTGGATTGGCAAACCGGGGTGGTAGTTCCCCTCTTTAAGAAAGGGGACCGGAGGGTGTGTTCCAACTATCGTGAATTCACACTCCTCAGTCTACTCGGGGAAGTCTATTCAGGAGTACTGGAGAGGAGGATCCGGCCGATAGTCGAACCCCGAATTCAGGAGGAACAATGTGGTTTTCGTCCTGGCCGCAGCACTCTGGACCAACTCTACACACTCTACGGGATCCTGGAGGGGGTATGGGAGTTTGCCCAACCTGTCCACATGTGCTTTGTGGACTTGGAGGAGGCTTTCGACCGTGTCCCTTGGGCTATCTTGTGGGGTGTGCTCCAAGAATATGGAATACCGGACCTAGTTGCTACGGGCCGTTCGGTCTCTGTATTGGCGGAGCTAGAGCTCGG
>JBCNYG010000020.1:26216021-26226371 GCA_039654305.1 Porochilus rendahli
GGCTGAGATGGGCGCCAGCCTCCCCGTGACCCTAATTAGGAATAAGCGGTTCAGAAAATGAATGAATGAATGAATAAGATCAACCAGAACGATGAAGCATTCCACCTCATTTAAGGTGTAAGTGTGCATGGCTGCTAGTGAAGTGCCCAGTGCTATATCATTACAGCATCAGAGCAGCTTATATATCTTTAATCTCATTTATTCAACTGACCAGATGAGGGTGTGGAGGCTGGCCGTGCAGAACGGTGTCAGGAAGACCAAGAGCGCCCGGAATGACACACTGGCAGAAAAGATCGTAAGATGAAAGGAGAGGCTTCCTCATCCTTCACCTGTACCCATTGCAAAAGTGACTGCCACTCCAGCGTGGGGCGTTTCCGTGCATAACACCATCATCAGCCATTACGAAGTGATGCCATAGTAGGGTGCAGCAGCGGTAGCGTGTTGGCACTGGGGCTTGAACTGGTCAGTAACCCAGAGCCTTAACTACTGAGCCACCATCATCTGATGGCTCTCATTTAGCCATCAAGCATAGTTTGGGAACAACCCAAGAGTTTTTTTGAAAGCAGTTGAAGTTGAAAGTTTTCCAAAGGCCGAATCAAGAACCTGACCCGAATCCATATGAGCCTGCATTTCACTTGCTGAAGGCAAAACCGCCTTCCTGAGCACCTCCAGGGAAGAATACAAGCATTTGATTGGAGTTGCAGGTTCCAGACCAGGCAGGGATTGACTACAACAAGTTTAACTCAAGTTCACGGCGGGAAAGGGCTAAAAACACCTCCGTCGGTGTCCAAATATTTACGGACCTGACTGTATTTATACGCGTTCATAAATATTTGGAATTTGTGATATTATGTCCCTGTCTGTGTGTACACCTGAGATGGCATGGACAAGTCTGTGTAACAGCTGACCCAGAATTTGACCTTTTTGTATTTTTCTTTGTTTTTTTTTTTTTTTGTAGTTCGGAAGTACAAAAATTTTCAGTTGTTTCCCGTTTTAAATGAAACTCAACTCTAAATTAAAATATTATGCCTCAGACCCTACTTTAATCTGTAAATTAAATGTTGGTTACCTCTTCGTTTAGTGCTAATTCACGGGGATTGTTAATCCGATTAGTTATATAGAGCTTTGCCATGAATTCAAAATGGAGTAGCATTAGCACGAGACATCCTGGAGCACTTTTGTTCCGTATTCAGGCTGATGTTTTAAACTGAGAAAGTTGTTAGTTACTCAATATGTTACAGTAACGCCCTATTTCAAAATGAACAAGCCTCTTTTATACAGACACGCTAATAAGAACCGCTATTACTTTTCAGAAAGTACCGTTCACAGTCTGCTAATACATGATGCTGGATGAGTAATGAATCTTACAGTGCACTCAGTCCACCTTTCACTTCATCTTAAGTATGCCCCTGAACATCTACCTTTGCTTCTGCGGCTTTTATACTTAAAAATCACATCTGCATCTGAACAAATTCTAGAACTACGACTTGTACAGCCTAACGTGTGTCGTCCGGCAAAATAAAACGAGAGAAATGACTGCCTTTGGCTAAGAAAAATACTTATTCTGCGGCTTTTTAAGGCTGGCCAAATTTAGGCATCTCAGCGGGCAGCTGCCTTCCGATTGGGAAGTGCCCAAAATACTGTCTACAAAGAACACTGCCTTTTTATTCACACTGGTGTAAAACACATGGTATAAAGAAGGAATGCGCTTCCCTTAACCCCGAGGTAATAATTCTGCCAAACTGGATCCATCTGAATTAGATCTCACGAAACCTGTGTGTGAATGAAGAACTGAATTATCCTGCAATGATAACATGCATATCTATAACCTTCAACCAAAAATAACTATAAAACGCGGTAGTTGTGTAAACGTTAAACGGTGGCTTATCAGCCGGTAAGTAAGCATCGTATTGCTGGTAAAGACACACTTGAGGAGTTCCTCCCATAGTGCACTGCTTTAGAAGAGAGCTGTGGTTGGAAAGTTATCAAATTACGATGGTCTTTCTCTAGTGAGACAAACAGACTAAGGGGAAACAGTTGCTCTTAGGCATGCAAAAAACAGTTTCATGTACATGATGTTCAAACCTCAAGCATGAAACACTGGTGGTACAGACTATAAGACAGAGCATATTCAAAAAGGGGGAAACCATGAGAAAAAAATAAAATGACCTCCTATGATAAAATTCAAATGTACTAGCGACAGGAACAGTGTCACTAATCTGTATCATTACATTATATGCTAGAAATTGAATGTTGCAGTAAATTTCTTGTTGATCCCTTATTAAGTAAATGTACAATGCATTTGACTGACGTTTCGTTTCCTCCAAAGTAACCTAAAGAGGGATGGTTAAGGGTGTAGCTAAGCAAAACATACTTAAACTAAGTAATACATCACTAAGCTTAGCACTTAGACACCTAATCCAAGTAAAACATGCATATTGTTAAGCAAAACATTACAAAGCTAAGTAAAATATGCTCATTGGTAAACCTGACTGTGCAAAACACAACTTATAAATGTAAGTAAAACGTGCATATTTACTAAAGCTATATAAAACAAACGTTACATAAACCAACAATATTGTTTTTGATCTATGTAACAATGTAAGCAAAAATACAAAACAAGCATACATTAAAAAACATATGAAACGTAAGCAAGGGATGTAAAACCAGTATAACTAAATAAAAAATATAACTAAACTATGTCAGAATTAACTAAGCTGATTAAAATGTTATTAAACTTATAAAATATAACTAAGTTAAGTATGGATGTTGGCTTTGATGTTGAAAGAAAACACGTGAACAAGTAAAGTACATAAAACATAGTTAAGCTTTGTAAAACATAAATTAGAAAAAACAACTCAAACAATTAATGTTGTTTTTAATCAATGAATCTAAGCTATGTAAAACAACTTAGATGAGTAAAACTTTAATAAGATAAATAAAATATGTATAATTAGGTTATGCAAAACACAGGCAATGTAAGTAAAATATGCACGCTGTTGCAAACAAAACAAGTAAAACTTTACGATACAAATTAAAACACAACTAAGAAAAACATTACTATAGTTAGTATATTTTAATTAAGGCACTTGAAGCATGAATAGGCTAAGTAAAATATGATTAAGGTAAATAAACCATGCATGCTGTTTTTGATCACTGGTAAATTATTAAATAAAACATAACTATGTCAAATAAATTATGACTAAGATAAGCAAAACCAGGCTATGCTAAGTAACAAAGAACTCAAGTAATTAAAACAAAGCTAAGCAAAGTAAAAGTTAACTAAGCCAACATAAAGCATTACTACCAAAAACATAAACACAAGACTGGACAAGACCCTCACATGACGTGCCTTCGGTGGCCGCCATATTACCAAGGACTAAACTCCGCCACTGCAATAAGATTGGTGTCTCAACTGGTTCCAACAAGTGAAACGGTAGCATGTCACTTGTAAGTACTGTATCTACAGAATAACTGCATTCTTTATTTATACTTTTTTGACAAAAAAAAACAAACTTAAAGTCCGAAGATTTGTTTACTTATTTGTATTATGGTATTTTATTAGCATGTGTAAAAACATGACTCAAAATAAAGTGCAAAAAACAAGCTTTGATGTCAAATGTCGCTGTTAAGATGGTGTCAACTTCGGCACGTTCCGAATACACGTGGTATACCGAGTAGAGCCGGTCTTGTGTTTATGTTTATGATTACTACATTATGGAAAACATCGCTCAGTTAAACGAATTAATTAAAGTCAACTAAAGCACTTAAGCTAAGTAAAACTTCATTGGGTGAAACGACAAATAATTACACTGCATAAAACATTATGTATACGCTGAATAAAACATGCACTGTTTATGTTTTTTTCCTAATTAGAAACTAAAGAGGCAGTCGACAAAGTACCGCACAGAGAAGACCTATTCCACTAAAGCTGCTGAGAAGCAGGAGAACGGGAAGAAGAACAGATATAAGGACATTCTTCCATGTGAGTGGCACGTTCTCTTTTGCTATTATTACTGACATTGACGCTCAGTCTGAGTCACCGCTTTTGTTAACACTGTGACTATCTACCCTTGTGATTATAGTAAAGAGGTTTCAGTGATTTTCTTTCTTCACAGTTGACCACAGCAGGGTGAAGCTCTCACTTAATACCTGCAAAAATGACACAGACTACATCAACGCCAATTTCATCCGGGTACGTGACCAAAAACTAAATACTCGTTTTAAATTAAAGGGAATATGACAAAGAAAACTTGTGTATGAATGGTTGTGTGTTTTGCCCTGCGATGGTCTATCAAGCTGTTCAGGGTGTACCCCACGTTTGCATAGTGTCTGAGGAGGCTGAGATAGCCACCAGGCTTCAAGCAACCCTAGTCGATTAAGCAGTTCAGCGAATGAATGAATGAATGAATGAGGTAGTGAAAATGAAAACGGAGCAGATTTTGCTTAATGAATGTTGTATATTTCTGAATCCATCAGTTGGACAGTTTTGAGTGAGATGTCCCAGGATGATGAAGTAATAATGAATAAAGAAAGGACATTTTATGAAAATAAATAAATGTAACGTAATGCAGTATAAGATTCATTATGAAACTTGTCGACTGTATCAGGTGTGATATCACGTCCTGGCATGGTGGTGTAGTGGTTAGCACCCCCGCCTCACGGTAGTAGGTCCTGAGTTTGAGTCCTGGGCTTGGTCGAGTTTCTGTGTGGAGTTTCAGTGTCGCCGTTGTTGTGTGGGTTTTCTCTGGGTACTCCGGTTTCCTCCCACAGTGCAAAGATATTCAAATTAGCTGAACAGGTGCACTGGTTGTTACAAACTGCCTGTGGGTGTGAGTATGAATGTTGACCCTGAGATGGACAGGCGAGCTTCTCAGGGCAGACCACACCTTCACCGAGTGTTGGATAAGCAACCCTAGTAGGATTAAGCAATTTCTTTATACATAAATAGACTATTTGTATATTTGTATATATTGTAGGGAGTTTTGGGGCCAACGGAGTACATTGCTACTCAAGGCCCACTGCCACACACAGTCCTGGACTTCTGGAGGATGCTTTGGGAATACAATGTGCAGGTGAAGTGTTAACTATTTTTTTCCTCCAAATTGATCTGGGAGCCCTTTTTATCATTGTACATAATTTTATTATATTACATACAATTACAATTTTTTAAATCATTTACATAATTCTGTCTCTTTCCTTCCTTCCCTCTTTCCCTCCCTCCCTCCTCAGGTCATCGTGATGGCTTGCAGGGAATTTGAAATGGGAAGGGTAAGCTCTAACATCCCGTGCTACAAATTACCATCATTGTTTATTAAAGTAACATGAACGGGTCTCTTTTTTTTTTTTGCTTTAATGTGACCTGCTTGTACATTCTATGGTTTCACGTAAAAAAAAGGTTAACATCTACTCTATAAAGCTTGAACATGAAGTCTTTGTCGTTTAGAAAAAGTGTGAACGCTACTGGCCTGAAACGATGGAGGACGTGTTTGTGTGCGAACCATTTAAGATAGTTTGTGTAAGTGACACTTCCTGACTCACTCACACCACATTTCCTGTCCTGGTGTTAAGAAATGCAGCAAAACTTGCACTCTTTATGTAGCTGATAAGACCATAATGTATGGTCATACATACTTATTTTGAAATCACTTTCTAACTTTGAACATAAATTAAAGTTGTCGTGACTCGGCAGAGGAACAGCTTTGGGTGTCCATGATGGGCAGCCGTAGAGACGTCGTAGCTCGTTGCCTGAATAAAGTGTAGCTAATAATTTACAATTTTGCTGAGCAATGAACTTTGCAGACTGAGAAGTGCAGCCACATGGTTAAGTGTATTGTGCACACTGCAGCGCTTAAAGGTGAAAACTTTACCAAGTGCTAAAATGTTCTGTTCGTGCATCTTGTGCAGGAGTCAGAAAAGAACAAAGGAGACTATTTAGTAAGGATCCTGAAGGTGACGTTTAATAATGTAAGTACTTGCATCATACCCAAATAAGAAGCAGTGGGGGGATTTGGCATTCCGAGCTCTAGAGAGCATGATTAGCATAAAAATTTGCAATGCTTTCCCCCCCCCAGTCTTCTCGCACACTGAAGCAGCTGCACTATATGAACTGGCCTGATCATGGTATACCAGACTCCATCCCCCCCATTTTGGATATGCTGCAGGACATGCGTTTGTTCCAGGAGCGAGGCGACGTGCCCATCTGCATCCACTGCAGGTGAAGTGTATTTGAATGCCGGCGAAAAGTAAAATATAACAGAAAAAGAACATCCTCTTTGTGGTTTCACAAAAAGCAGACCCTGAACCTGCCCTTTTAAGGCTTGTGTGCTGTAGTTACAGAGGAAATGCGTGCAGGTGGTTGGCCAATTAGACACACGGGTCTGCCAGTAAAGCCAGAGTTCTCAGTGAGTGCAGAAGCCTAACTCAGGTTGCAAAGCTTTCAAAAAGTCCAACAAAATAACGCAATATTTTAGCTAATAATAAAGCTGTTTAGGTGATTTTTAATATAAAGCCAGATATACTGACAGGACATGCGCTGAGTCTTGGTTGGATAAAGAAGTTCAAATAAGCTGCTTCTCAAATCATTCTCAGCCCTAGTTTCTAGTTAGCATGAAAAACCACAAGACTATGACTGACTCTTTTTTTTTAAGTAACTAGATTGCGGCTGTAGGACACATGCATACATTTTTCGTAACTGTTTTATAAAGCAGTTTAAAAATTAAAGCAACTTTCAAAATGATTACATTTTTTACATTTTAAATATTTTGTAAGTCAAAAGATGCACCAATATAATTACCACTATATGTCAACTTTTTGTGCACATTACTGTCATTTAACTTTTTAAAGAGCTCCAAAAGATTTGGAGGTCCTGGTAAGGAAGACCACACTTGCATTTATTACACTGTGGTTATAGACATTATCTGTTTGTTTATATATATATATAATTCTTCTAAAGAAACTACATTAGTTCTCTTTTGCATGCGTCTCACTCACAAGTTATAACATTTTAAATCATGCTTACCTGAAAAAGAGATAAATCAGTTTGCATTTACAGATTTCATGCCACAGTGGCGTAGTGGTTAGCATGTCTGTCTGACAACAAGAAAGTCCCGGCTCGAGCTTGAGCTTTGCATTTGGATTTCTTCCAGGTACTCTGGTTTCCTCCCACAGTCCAAGCAGACATGGCCATTTGGCTAACTGGCTATTACTAGGTGTGAGTGTGAATGGCTCTGTGTGTGTGTGTGTGTGTGTGTGAGTGTTGACCCTGTGATGGTGTCTGGCGTGCTGTTCAGGGTGTTCCTCACCTTCGCCCAGTGTCAGCTGAGATGGGACCCATCCTCTCCGCAGCCCTAGTAAGATTAAGTGGTTTGGCAAATGAGTGACATGCCTGTACTAGAGATCACCCATACTCTGTTTCCCAGAATTCACTAGCGTGCAAACATGGCATAACTTCCAAATCACACATCCCAGTATTAAATATATAATTTCTCTCTCTCACACACACACACACACACACACACACACACACACACACACACACAGAAAAGTAATATGGAATACCCTTAGCATGTGACTTAACAAGTGTGCATTCTAATAATAGCTATTCTGGTTCTACTATTGTTCTGCTTTTTTACGTTTGAATTTGGGACTAGCGTTGTTTGCATTCCGCCTTTATTGGACTGTTTGTCGGAGCTGTTTCTTAAAAGAACCGAATCACATTTGTATCCATTTCCGCTTTTTAAGTGGACAGATATTTTACCATATAATATGAATGTAGCGGAGT
Source organism: Porochilus rendahli (assembly GCA_039654305.1). Classification (NCBI taxonomy): domain Eukaryota; kingdom Metazoa; phylum Chordata; class Actinopteri; order Siluriformes; family Plotosidae; genus Porochilus; species Porochilus rendahli. Next base: position 26,223,805 of record JBCNYG010000020.1, read on the forward strand.
TACATAGTCACTGGACTGTGCTCTCAAATAAACAGACAGGTGATAGGGAAACAGTTCAGATCCTATAACTTATTGAAGAAGCTTTACCATGTCAGAGATCCCTGCCCCAGTGCACCCCCTATTTTTCCATTCGAGAGGATGTCTGTGACCGGATCAAAACGATGCTGTATATCACAGTTAAGCCAACCATTCAATAGCTGTGAAGTATGAGCCCCACGTCCACAAGCTAGCAACAAGAAACTGTTTGACCGAGCCTGTGTTAATAGTCACATTCCTAAAGGCTCTGAATGCAGAGGCCCTCAGAGAGCTCCGTCTTCAGCTGCCCCACACAATGGAGGGTTGCCCTCTCGTCTGCCCCAGCTAATAGAATTTCTGCAGCTTCAAGAACCCGTGTAGTGAGAGAACCCCCGGGGACGATGACTTAGGGACATCCTGGGGTAGTTTGTAAAAGTATACATTGATGATATCCTTTAATTTAATTTCCCTCCTTAGTAAGTCTCAAGGAGCAAATCAAGAGTCTTGTCCCTTTTTTTTGGAGCATCAGCTAATTGTCAAAATCAAAGGTGAGAATTGTGAATTCCACATCACCCCCTGTTTCCTTTCTGGGCTACACCACTGGCCAGAATGGCATAAATATGAACCCAACTAAGGTGACATCACTATCTGTGTGTTCCACACAGAGAACATTGATTCCTGGAGTCTGTAAATTCTGTTGGAAGGTTTTGACCCTCTAGGCACTCCCTTCACAGCCTTAAAAAAAAGAAAGCCCAGAAAACAGCACTGCAGCCAAGGAGACATTTCAGCGCAACTCAAGAATGTGTTGGCCGCAGCGTTCATATTGCGTCACATGGATTCCGCCAAACTGGTATTGTGGAGGTGGATGCCTCTGAGTCAGGGATGAGGGCTGTACTTTCACAAGACTTTGAAACAATATTATGACATCTGTAACTGGAAGCTATTGTCTGTCATGTTGGCGAGGGAAGAATTGCACTCATTATTTATTTAAAAAAAAAAATTTTTTTTTTTTAAACCTGTCCTGTCCAGCGTCATAGCAAGCCGAACGGCAGTCTGGTTGCCGTGTTGTGCCGAACAAATTTGCTTTTCCGAGGGAAGGTTTATGGGTATAAGGCTCCTCTTGATAATCTGATTCATTTATTTATTTACTGTTAATTTGTGTTATGGAATCTATATAATCTTGCTGGACTTGACTGAAGAGGACAGAAAATGAAAGAAGACAGCAAACAGAAGCAAAAGGGAAAGTAAAAAGAAGAAAAAGGGGACAAACACACAACCGCTATAAAGCAACAACCTTTCAAAACTAAACTATCACAAGACAAACTGCTACGTCTGTACATAAATACATCATCACATTTCCTGCGGCTTTTACACAAAAATAGAGCTGACATTCATCAAGAGCTTGTTAAATAATAACCAGACCAAAAAGATAAATCACAAACGAATCATAACATCCACCAAAGTAACGAATACACAGTCACAGAGATTATTTATTATTATTTATTTTTTTCTCTTTCTCTTTTTCTTTCTTCTGTCTCTGGACTGGGTGCTCATTTATTCTGTTTGTGGATCCCAAAAGTGGATCACTTGTGTAGCTCCAACCCACCAAGAACCTAAATTCTTACCAAGCCTGGTGGGTACAGTTTAATTTCACCTTGTCCGGCTTACCTTGTTCCAAAAATGCCAAGGCTTGTTTTATGGACCTCCCACTCAGCCCTTCCAATCAAAGTCCATCCTACTGCTGTCCTACGTTTATGAATCATCCAATGGGTAATTGCTCAGGAAATCACCAGTATGTTTCTGTACCTTGTCCCTTCTTACAAGTCCTGGGACTGTCCTGGATTTATTTCATGGGTAGAATACAATCTGTACCTCCTGGACCAGCCGCATGCTTCACCTTTGGCCCATGGAAGATCCGGTGCCATGACTCTCATGGAAAGCCAACCACACCGAATCACTTCAATCAACGACTGGTTGAGTCAGGGCCAGGGAAAGCCCACAGTACAACTCAAGAGACCAGTAATTCTGGCCACTACGGACATTAGGGGCCTACCAGACTGCAGAAAGATGAATGACCATTGCATTGGTCCTGGAGAATCCTAGCCCAGATCAGCAACGTTACATCCTCCTTCCTCATTTCTTCATGATTTCTTGAATCATTCAAACATTTTCGAGCTCTTGTGTGCTTAGCACGTGTAAGTGCTTGTTTCTTTTCTGTTTTGAATAATGAAATAAGATTGTCTGTTTCCAGTCACTCCGTAATATCTAGGAATAAATCATTCCTTTTAACATTCACACCAGCCCAACAAGTTCATATGGTATTTTCCTCACGTACACATCATCACGTGTGTTTCACAGTTGTCTCACTGTCTAGATACATTATCATGGTAAAACAGGGAACTGCAAACATAACCAAATCCATCCAAAATTAGATGCAGCTTTATTCATTCATTCATTCATTTTCTGAACCGCTTGTTCCTAATTAGGGTCGCGGGGAGACTGGCGCCCATCTCAGCCGACTCTGGGCGAGGGTGGGGTACACCCTGGACAGC
>JBCNYG010000020.1:26234365-26247241 GCA_039654305.1 Porochilus rendahli
TCTATATATATATAAATATATTAGATGTCCCAAGAGCCAGAGTCAGTAGCCGAGGAACGGTCCGGCAGAACCCACGCCTTCGGCTGCTACCCAGGTCACATTGCACCCGACCCACAGGTGGTGGGTCCTTGGGAGGGCTGACCCATGTCTCCTCTTCGGGCTGGGCCCGGCTAAGCTCCATGGGCAGAAGCCTGACCACCAGGTGCTCGCCTTCGTGCCCCTCACCCAGGCCTGGCTCCAGGGGGGGACCCCGGTAACCCGCATATGGGCAAGGCAACCTCAGAGGGAGCTGAGCCAGAAGGCAAAGCTCTCAATTTACCAGTCAACTTACGTTCCTACCCTCACCTACGGTCACGAGCTTTGGGTAGTGACCAAAAGAACAAGATCGCGAAAACAAGTGGCTGAAATGAGCTTCCTTCGCAGGGTGGCAGGTCTCTCCCTTAGAGATAGGGTGGGAAGTTCTGTCATCCGGGAGGAACCCAGAGTAGAACCGCTGCTCCTTCGTGTTGAAAGGAGCCAGTTGGGGGTGGCTCGGGCATCTGATTAGAAAGCATCCCAAACGCCTCCCTGGTGTGGTGTTTCGGGCATGTCCGACCGGAAAGAGACCCCGGGGTCGACCCAGAACACGCTGGAGGGACTACGTCTCTCGGCTGGTCTGGGAACGCCTCAGTGTCCCCCCACAACACCTGGAGGTAGTGGCTGGGGAGAGGGACGTCTGGACCTCACTGCTTAGGCTGCTGATATATATATATATATCATGGTGGCGTAATGGAGAGCACGTCAGCTTCCCAGGAAGGAGGTCCTGGGTTTCCCCTCCACAAGGACTTCTGAAGTTTGCATGTTTTCCCCATGCATGTGTGGGTTTGCTAGTTTCCTCTTACAGTCCAAAGACCTGCACATTAGGCTAACTGGCAGTTCCAAAAAGGGACCCTAGGTGGAAGTGTTAACGTGTGGATAAATACGATGTGATACATCCTCAAAATCTGCAATGGGTCTTTTATTGTGTTTTTAGTTACAGGTGATATGGATGATAAGGGTGACATGGGCAATATGGGCATCGACCAGAGCTTGCCGTTGGTCATCCTACCCGATACTGTTACAATCAGTGGAGGTTGGATACTTCAAATATTTAAAATTTAATAAAACCTTTCTGGGACTAAGTTAGAAACTGACCTTGTGGATTTGGTTAAATTAGTCATTTTTTTAACAGGCGGAAGCTCACATTCATTCTTCCCACCTTTGCCAAAACGAACTCCAGAATCTTATGAAATGGCTAATGAAGAAGGTAGAAAAGTTTCTCAAGTCATTTATTGACCAACTAAGCTATTTTCTATCACGGATCTTAATGTAATACCAATAGAACTAAGAACTACTGATAAATGTGCTAATTTATGCTAACAACCTGCAGTGTGTCTTTCAGCTACAGATCCGAGTGATATGGGAGATTTGGATCATAAGGAAGCCACGGGCGAAATGGATGTCGATCAGATCTTGACGTTGGTCATCCCACCCAATACTCTTTCAAACAGCGGAGGTAAGACTTCAACCACTTGTGAAACTGACTAGGTTACAATTTTACCTGGTGGATTTGGGTAAATTAGTAAATCTCTTAACAGGAGGAAGCCCTCCGTCTCCTGCACCACCCTTACCAGAACGAACTCCAGAATCTTATGTGATGGCTGATGAAGGTAAATAAATAAATAAGTTATTGTTGTGCATTAAAAACATTCACTCATCAGGAACAGCCACTTTATTAGAAACAGCTGTACAGCCAATCAGGTGGCTGCAGCACATTGCATAAAACCATGCAGATATGTACACGTCAAGATCTGGTGACCTTCTTACCTTACCTACTTATGAGTGTTTGTTTGTGTGTTTGTTAGCAAGATTATGCAGAAAAAAACACTTTTGTCCGGATTTTCATAAAGTTTCTTCCAGAGGTGAGGCTCTGAACAAGCAACACTCCATTCGATTTTGGAACAAATTGCAATACCGGGAATTGTTTAAAGGATTTTTAAACATGGTTGAGATAGGCTCATGTTTAGAAGTCCGGTATATCAGCAGGCTCAGTAGGGGGTGCTCGGTCCTTTCTGTATTTTTCCCCCCAGCTTGGTGGAGGTTTGCGCTCTCTGGGTTCTTGATCTGTATCTGCGTGTTTTTATCCATTGTGCTGCTGCTGCATAATTAGTTAACAACATGAACGTACTGGTATTTCAAATAAAGTGGCTGGTGAATGTAGATCTGATGATTACCATGCCACTAAAAATGGAAACCAATATTAATAGCACCCAAAACAATGGTGAAATAGATATACTGAAAATACCGGAAGGATTGTTTATTTCCTTACAGATTTATTACAGAATGCGGTGCAAGAAAATCCCCAGCAAACTGTACTAAGGGTTGGAAAGTCGTCCGAATGGTCTGGGAATCCCAGCTTAGACGTTAAGAGGTCCTGGTCCAGGAGCAAGGTCAGCCCAATTTTCAAAAGCTATCTGAGCTTGGGGTGTGGGGAAGTGTTTGCTTTTTCTGATTCCGGTGCAGTACGGTCCTGCTGTGAGCATGTATGAGTGATTACAAAATAAATGACTAATTATAGAAAACTGGTACTGTTACGCTGTCGGTTCACTCGTGAAGGAAGTGTCACTGCACCTCAATACAAACTTCTTCTAACTGACTGAGGTTTTAGACACAACTCTCTACAACCGCCATTAAAAGACCAATTAGGGATCATTCCTTTAGCAGAACTGCCCAACGCACGTGGGTCAACGTACACTGATGTATTACATCAGAGCGGCACGGTGGCATAGTGGTTAGCATGTCCGCTTCACAGCAAGAAGTTCCTGGGTTCGAGTCCCGGGCTACGGCTTTTCTGTTCTCCCCGTGCATGCTTGGGTTTCATCTGGGTACTCCAGTTTCCTCCAATGGTCAAAAGACATTACTTTAGGCTAAATGGCTGTTTCAAATTGTCCCTAGATCTGAGAAAGACTGTGAAATGTTGTGCATGTATGTCTTGGCCCTGTGATGGCCTGGCTGTTCAGGGTGCACCCTGCCTTTGCCCAGTGCTGGCCCCGCGACCCCATTAGCGGGATCAGGCAGTTCATCAAATGAGTGAGTGAGTGTATTACAGCAGGCCCAGCAGGGGGTGCCGGGATTTTTCTGTTAGTGTTTTTCAGCTTGGTGGAGTTTTGTGCTCTCCCAGTGCTCTTGTTGTCATTATCGTCGTGTTGTTTAGCTCAGAAATATGCACAGATCTAATTCTTAGCCTAAAGTTTTTAGCATGTTTGGGAATTTTGTAGCTCTTCTAATTTTTGTAACAAAAATGGTCACTCACATCTGTATGTGTTCTCCCCTACAGAGTTTACGAGCTAGACTGTCACTTCATGGTGAGTCCTTTAACTGCATATCATATTACATAAGACATACAAGAATGTGAAAGAGTCCGCTTTTATTTCAGCAAGAATTGAAAGAATTCTATTCAATGAATTGATCTGCTTTCCCTTTCAGTCCCTGCTAACTTCCAGATTCTTACTCCACTTCACCTACCTTCACAAGGTAAAATAAATGCCCCCAGATGCGTATCTGTGCTTCAGCTATTTAAGGATCATGCTTGTAAATACATATTTAAAGTAAACATTACTTCAGTTAATCTCAAAGAGTAGAATGTTGGGGAGAAAGGTATTGAGTGTTCTTTCTAACCCTATTCTGTCGGTTTTTGGCCAAGAAAATGGGGAAGTTGCAAACCACAAAAATACGAGAATTACATAAGCACGAGCACATGAAGTGTGTGTGTGTGTGTGTGTGTTAATAATAAACGCGAGTTGTTTTATTTTCTTTTGTGGCTTTAAAGCATTTTAAAGTGTGCAAGCACAGGATTATAACGAAGTCGATAAAAAGTATCCTGGGCAGCATGGTGTCACAGTGGTTTGCACATCTGCCTCACAGCAAGAAGGTCCTGGGTTTGAGTCCTGGGCTTTCGGTGTGGAGTTTGCATGTTCTCTCCCAGTGTTTGCATGGGTTTCCTCCGGACACTCCGGTTTCCTCCCGCAGCCCAAACGCATGCACATTATGCTACCCGTTTGTTCCACATTGCACCAAGTCGAGTGTGAGTGTGGATGGTTGTGTGTGTGTTGACCCTGTGATGGCCTGGCGAGCTGTTCAGGGTGTACCTAGCCTTCGCCCAGAATCAGCTGAGACAGGCTTCCGCCTGACCACAATTCGAAACATGAATAAATGTATGTTATACCAAAAAGAAAAAGAAAAAAAGAAAAAGGTGGTTGTGCTCTCTCTCATTTTTGCCCTTCACAGTCTCGCTCCCCCTTTCCCTGATCTCACACCTGATTCTTTTCTGTTGTAACACATTTCATTATTTGATGTAAAAAATGGCTTGTACTCCTTTGCCTTTTTTTTTTCTTTTTTTCTTTTAGAAACACCAGATCCTGTTTCTCCTCCACTGCCCTCAAGAACCCCAGAATCTTACATCCAGGTCACAGAAGAAGGTAATACGAGGTCATGTGTGCGGCAGCTTGAATCATTGCTTAACATAGAAAACATATACCGAACCATTTAAATAAATATCAACCTGCTATCTGATTAAATGTAGTACATCCGTTCGAGCTTTCCAGTTTACCTCATTAGCATGACTGACTCACTCCCTCCCTGGTCAAACCGCTGAAGTTGAAGCCTATCTTAGCTGACATTTGGTGCAAGCAGGGTACACTTAGCTCGCCAGACCATCACAGGACCAAAACACACACAACCACTCATACTAACACCTAGGGGCAATTCGAAACAGCCAATTAGCCTAATGTGCATGCGTTTAGACTGTGGGAGGAAACCGGAGCATCCGGAGGAAACCCATGCAAGCACAGAAAACCGAAACATGAAAACCCTAGACACCCGAGAGCGGGACACAAACCCAGGGCATTCTTGCTGAGAGGCGTACGTGCTAACCACTCCACCTCTGTGCCGCCCTAGCGTTGTTGAAAGTCCAGAAAAAGGCACGAGAAGCTTTGATACTCAAGGAAATTAAGTGAGAGAAATTCCTGGCGAACACATGACCGCATATTTTCTAAAGAATTTGTTCAGGTAAATGCTGTGGAATTTAAATGGATGTTTTTAATGGCTCATCAAAAATGTTGTTCTCTCCGGGCCACGGGTGGAATTTATGTGTGTTTTAAGTGACAGAGTTTTATGATTACATGTTTTCTAAAATAGATTGCACTTTTTCAGATATGTAATGGCACCCCATTCATTTCAGCTTGTGGATTTTAAAAGCTACCGCAGGATTCCAATGAAATGAGGCTTCCTTTAATTATAGATCGAAGCAACAGCGCCCCCTGTCAGTCAGATACATGCGAACAAAGGCAGAGATTGGGCACCTCGTCGGAGTGGGCAGGAAACTCCCAGCCCAGGACATCCCGAGAGGCGATGACCAGAAGCAAGGTGATGAATATGTCTTTAGGAAATTTTTACCCTGATATTCAGTGATGTGTAGGGGAAAAGAGAACACAAAAATTCTGTAGCTACAGAAATATCCCACTCTCTGTGACTTTAACGCTAATTGCTTCCTAAAAGCCCCTAAAAGTTACTGATGGCTGTGACGAAAAAAATAATAATAGTGGAGCTCTCTAAGCACCAAGTGTGTATAGCCACGCTCCATACATCGGCTAATATGGAAATGTATCAATCTGATTTTTTAATTGCTCGCTTTGCATGGTTGCCCCTATGGAGCACCACAGGCTCTCGTGCTTTGGGTCTGTGTGTCAGTCTCAGGCACCCGAAAACTGCTCAGTTGCTTCACAACTTGTCCTGAGGCAGCTAATATACTCACTCACTCAATCACCTGCCGAACCTCTTCATCTTACCAGGGCCGAGGGGAGGCTGGAGCCTATTCCAGCTGACTCCGTGAGAAGGTGGGGTACACCCTGAACAGCTCACCAGACCATTGCAGGGCAACGCACACTAACATTCACACTCATATTCACACCTAGGGGTGATTTGGAACAGCCAATCAGCCTAATGTGCATGTCTTTGGACTGTGGGAGGAAACCGGAGTACCCTGAGGAAACCCACACAAGCACGGGGAGACCATGCACTGATATGTCCGAGTGAAGTATTCTACTGGGAAAAGAGAGTGCAAGAAGGAAACTAAGCTGTAACTGGTACTACCGGCTTGTGGAATGTTCACTTACAAAGCCATGAATGTACCTTAAAGGAAACAGCTTTGTTCTAAGTTTGCTGAACGATTCAGTCAGTGATTCACATGTCTGTTGCTGCATGTTTATGAGCATATATATATGCATGTGTTTCTGTTTTCCGACAGAGTGTTAAAGTGAAAAGTTCAAAACAAGGTAGGCATTTCCATTGAGTCACAATTTCCTGTATTGCGCCAGAAGTCAAACAGCACCAAGCAAAACCCGCTCCGTGACTAAAGCAGCCGAATTAATGTACTTAAATAATTCTGTGTAAAATGTAACTACCACACCAGTTTTTTGGGTTTTTTTTTATTACCTGTACATATTAACTGTAGAATCAATGTGGTATGGGGTTACTAGCAACATGCTGTAGCTTATTTTTCCACAACATCACGTTCTTAATTACTCTTACGTTTACATTTACATCATTTGGCAGACGCTCTTATCCAGAGAGACTTACAATTATCGTTTTTTTTTTTTACTCTTATTCATGTGATATTTGCCAGTGACTATCATCATTTCTTTATTAAGGACTGACACCATAAAATTGATCTGTTAAGTGTTAATTAACATTGTGGAACATCAGTCAAATAAGACAGGTTTTTAGCATCCATGAACAGTTATTTCCCTCATCAGCTGTTTTACTCTCGCTTGAAATAAAAAATTGACAAAAATAGAACTTCCAGCCAAAAAACTAAAAAATTGAGCGCAAGACTATCTTGTTTTTAAAGGAACAGCTTTTTACGTCTTTGCAAAGCACTGACACTACAGGCTCCTTCCACAAATTCTCGATTCACCATATCAGCTTATATGGCACTGCATCCATCCTGGTCAGTGAGTACGGTGCTGCCATAGAAACAAGTAGATCCAAATCACCCGCCAACACAGTGGTCAGTACTTGCACGATGAACACCTATTTTATTTTGACATGAATTTGACCTTGAAAAAGTAGGTCAAGGTCATGGTCCCTTGAACCAATGTAAGAGGGTGTTGAGATGGAGCTGTGTTTAAGATATTAAAGCCAAATGTCAATTTGGTGATCAGTAATTCGACAGCGAAGGACAGTGACTGTAATCTGACCTTGTAAAAATAGGACAAGGTCATAATCCTCTGAGCACATATGACAGGGTGTTAGGATGGAGTTGTGTTTCAGATTTGAAGGTCGAATGTCAATTTGGTGGTCAGTAATTGCACGGCGAAGGACAGTTTGGCTGAATTTGGACAGAGTGACTTCAGTTTAACCTCAGATCAAGACTAGACTCATGACGCGTTATCTTTATGTGTACATAGGAATTGAACTGGATCATAGGTTTGGGCTGGCTGAGTTTCCCTGAGATCATAAAATGAGATTATACACGGTCTTCTACTTCACTGCCCGAGTTGTTAAAGCATGTCTTATATTCCCTTCTGTAGAATGTTTGTCTGTGGTTTTTCAGCCTGATCTAGACAGTGGGGCTACAGCAGAACCTGGTAAATGATACAAGCCTCAGTTTACAATCAGAAATTTGTTTCTTTTCCTCCTGGCACCTCTTAAACCTCCACACTCCCCATTATGATTTTCTTGTCTTTCCAAAGTATTACCAAGAGCAGAGGAACAGCCATTATTGGACAGCAGACACACTGAAGTGGAGCAGTCCGAGAAGACGTCACAAGCCAAAAAGTCCAGGACCAAGGTTCCGGTTTTACAGCCTCTGTTTGTTGTGTGTTTGAGAAGTGTAGTCATTAGCATGTGAAAAACTGAGCAAAACCATGTATAGTGACTCTAATGATAAAGTATCATGTTCTCTGTTCTTTCCAGAGCTTGAAATTGTGGAAAGGAAAACAGAAACGTGAGTATTGGGAGAATAAACCATTCACTTTTTATTCTACAGTTAAAATAACGAGGTTATTTCAAGGTTAACAAGGTTTTATCTACGGTTGTAATGTTCTGTTTTGTATATTAACAAAATGATCTTGTTGGTTTGTAGCTAAAGAGGCTCCGGTGCCTGGTCCCGTTCCTCCACAGCATGGTGCTACCTCAGGATTCACTTTCAGTAAGAACTAAACCCAGAATTATTCAAGGACTTGGTATTCTAAGGATTTTTGGTAGATGGTTGGATTCGTGGTGACTTGCAAGGACACAATCCAAGCATATAACCGAGCAGAGTTAAAAAAGTAATAAGTCCAGCCCAAATATGGTGGAGTTTAGAGCTAGGGATTTGTGGGTCAAATGTTGGCCAGCTTTGTCACTGGGAATCGGGTCCAAAAATGGGCCAAAGACAGCCAACAAAGGTGCAACATTTACATTTTTTGGCCAATTGAGCTCTAAAGGACAGCCCGAACATCTCAGACATCTCTATTCTCAGCCACAGATCCCAGCTCCTCTTGGGGATTCTGAAATGTTCCCAAGCTAAATGAGATATAGTATAATGTCTCGTCTTCAAGTCAAGGGAGTGGCTCAAGTTCTCCATCTAGTGGGATGTACTGAATACGGCTTGAGTGGAGTCTGAACCGAGGCTTCCCGAGGCACTGCCAAGAACTGTCATGGAAAGTAAACCCAGCAACCTTGCAAGAAGCCTTATCTTTACTTTATAATTTGGTCAATATATACTACTGATTACGCAGAACATGAGGTAGAGAACCTTCAAAGGTGATCGCAGTGGGGTTGAGGTCAAGGGTCTGAGCAGGCCACTCCATCCTTGGCGAAATTCTCCCACTCCGATCTTGGCCTCATGTTCAAGTGAAAGGAAACTGTAATGCAATGCATCGGTCAGTGGTGGCTAAGTGATCAACGCCCTAACCAAAAGGTCAAGGGTTAGTGGCAGTCGTAGGTGATAGGGAGGCAGTACTTGATGAGTGGGAATAAGATACGACTAATTTGGGTGGGAAAAATGAGGATCCCCCCCAAAAAAAGCTGATTTATTGAGGGTATAATAATTTTGAGTCAGGTTTCTCTCAAGATTTTTGCCCTCTGTGGCCGCTGGCTTGCTTGTTAGGGATCTAAATGTAAGCTATTAAAAAGAATTATACTGAAAATGAATCCCGGTCTAGATCTTCCTGACTCTTCATCTTCCAACAAGTACGTTCTGGTCAGTTGGTCATACTTTGGTCCTCAGAAATCACTATATTTCCAAATTAAAGATTGTGATAAATACATATATGAAAATATTAAATGTCTGGAAAACTTTTCTTTGGTTTCTACAGGTTTTGGAACCCGCTTTGGGAAACCCAAAGGCCCGAGGAACCAGCCGGAAACATGGGTGTAAATCAGACAGAACATGAAGCGGCTCAGCGGGTGAAGTAACGGAGGAACTGCCTACATCGGGTTCACATTTATTAAAATAACGGACTGACTTACAAGAAGATGAGCAAGAGAAGGAGACGGCGTGATGAGCGGAGCTCAGCGGCTACCAGTGTTAAATATTTGCCTTTTTGGTCAACAACTCAGGTCAAGTCTTGAAAACAGTATATTTACTATCTAGGAGGTTGATATGGGATCAGGTGAAATCCCAGTACGCACTGCGACAGATAGTGTTCAAACTATGTACCATAGTGGGTAGAGAGTATATTTAATGCATTGAAGACATATGATTGTCAGCCTGGGGAAAAACCCTTCTCAAAAGGGAACGTCTGACATTTTCGACTTCAGTACTGAAGGCTCCGGGCTTCCCAGATCTGAAAGGGTTTTTGTAGATTTCTTAATCCCAGTTTGTATTATACCTTCAGCAATGAGAATTAAACATTCGCTCATGTCTCAATGGTGCCACGACTTACACACTCTTTAAAAAATACAACAATTCTTCAGGATCTTAACTGTAAGGGTTCTTGTAATTCTTCATCAGTTGGATTAGGAATTCGAAAAATGTATGTTTTGTGGATAATTTAAATTTTGTATTTTATTTATTCATTTTCTCAACCGCTGAATCCTACTAGGTTCGCAGGGAAGTAGGAGCCTATGTCAGCCGACACTGGGTGAAAGCGGGGTACACCCTAAGCAGTTCGCCAGTCCATTGCAGGGCAACACACAGCCATTCACACTCACACCCACAGCATGGGGAAATCTGGAACAGCCAATTAGCTTAACATACATGTCTTTGGATCGGGGGAGGAAACTAGAGCACCTGGATGGAGTCCATGCAAGCACAGGGAGAAGGTGCAGACTCCACAGAGAAATCCGCTCGCTGTGCTCGGGACCTTCTTGCTGTGAGGCGGACATGAAGAACGGAGAATTAGGCACCCACACCGAAGCACCCGAAATTATAATTAATTTTTGGCAGAAGCCACCAGAAATAGCCGAGCGAGTCTGGAATGAAACTGCGAGTTGAGTACACCTGCTTTCTTGTATAAATTTATTCGTGTGAAGAGAGCCGAAGAGCGTAATCGAGTTCAAGACAATTCACCACCAAGTCCTGAAAAAGTCACCAGATTTGTCAAAAAACTTTTAAAATAAAGCAAAATCTCTTCGCTCTTAGTGTTTAGACTGGCTATTGGCATCTGACTGAAGTAAGCGGCCTCTGCTGAGGTCATCAGATGAAACTGTTAAGCGAGTAATTCCACGGCAAACATTAAACGTTTTCACTTGGTTCAAAAGCAAATTTTGACCTTGTAGAGGTGTCCGCAGCAATTGAGGAGGACATTTTCCAAATTCGTTAGGAAGAGACAGACATTTCAAGATTTTCTTTTTTTTTTTTTGGAAAGAATTTTAAGAAAACCTTGTACCTAAATTTTCCTTTTTTAGCAGAAAAAAAACCTCCAAAACACTGGATTTTAACAATAAACGTTCTATTTTCCAAATGTTTGCGATTAGAAAATTAAACTGATAAGAATTACACAGAACCTGTAGCTTCAAAAATTTCATTTTTTTCTTTCACGCTCGCAGCTCCATTGCAGAGCACCACCACATAAAATCACATTGTACATTTTTGTTGTCATTGTTGTTCTTTGTTACCTAATTCATCGAAACTTTTTGTGCTTCACTTGTGTTCTTTTTTCATGTGCAGTATCTAATACTTCTTTTCTGCTTTTTTTTTTAATACGGTACTGCTTTGTGAAAAAAATTAATAGGTGATTTTAGCCTTACTTCTGATTGATCCTCTTCTGTTAGACAATCAGGATCAACCACAGGACTACTGTCGTACTGTGTACCATGTGTGCTACTGATTTGTAAGTCATTTGCACTATAACGTTAACATTTTATTATATTTATACATATATAACAAGATTTGAGCAGTGTGGACTGTCTCATCAACTACTAGACAGGTAGAGCTACAAAGACGAACTTCCAACTGATGTCCTATAAGCATACAGTTGATGTTTTATCGTATTTTATTCATGCTGTGTTTAAATAGCAGCTCTCTCTCTCCCTCTCTTTTATATGTATATGACGTTTTACGGTGGAATGGTATGAATAATTTAAACAAATATTCGAATGCAGCAGGAGTTCCAGTGTTAAATTATGAGATTCATTGTAATGTTCAAATACTGTTTTTGTCTGTCCTGGAAAAAGGTACGATACTGTTTGAAGAATCATATCACGATGAGACATGCCTGGAATTATTTAGTAACAGTATAGTTGCACATTAGCACGTTATACTGTCGTACAAGCTCATCCTCAATGAAAAGGTCGTGCTTTTTTCCCTTCTTGGTAAAATACTATGTGAAGTCATCATTGGTTGGAACAACGTTTGTCCCGCCCCAACACACACTCTTCAATACTGAATCAATCAACAAGCATCTATACTTAGCATTAAGCATTTTCTTGAGCTTTGTTCATGTTAGCTGCTGTTGTGTTGCTGCTAGTAAACAAACTCCTCTTGTTTTATGTTTAATACGTTCACAATGGATTTTTAATCGAGAGCGACCAATTAAAGATGGCCACCTGACTGAGCATGGTCTTTCAAAGTGAGAGTAAGAGTTTCTTTACCTTCTGCTTCACGTTGGTCAGCAACTTTGTGTTTCTGTTGATGTTTCTCCTGATTATTTAAACTGTAGAAAGACACCACAGTATCTGTGTTAAGTTGTACCCGTCTTCAAACACCCCCAGATCACTGAAAACATACATCACAGTATGGATCGTTACACACTGTAAATGTAGCTAAATACATTAGAGGGTAATACAGAATACTGCGAGTATCAATGGATCCCTATTCAAGACCCCTTTTAGTCATATTAAAGGAGCACTGTCATGGCTGTTGCACACGAGCCATGTGATTTCATGTGCGCAATGTTAAGGCTAGCTCACATGTAAGCAATCACGGACGAACGTACAAGGGAAATTTTAGTTGGAGTCTAATCAGATATATTTTCGCTGTCTTGGAAATAGTTTTGGGCCCGCTCGAAATTTGGTGCGAATTCAGAGTGGCTCGAATACGAGCGAACAGCTTCGGAAGCAGTTTGGCCCTTTTCGTAGTCACGCAAATCTGCCCCTTCTTTACAAAGAAAAACCCACTAAATGATGCACGAGGTCGAATGATGCACACGAATCCGCCCCTTCTTTCTGTACACCTGTTTATAGACAGCCCCAAAAATCTGCATATTTCCTACACGCAACGTGCCTCTTGCCATCTCACACACCTATTATAAATATTCATTCATTCATTCATTTTCCGAACCGCTTATTCGGTATACTGGCGCCCATCTCAGCCGACTCTGGGCGAGGGCGGGGTACACCCTGGACAGCTCGCCAGGCCATCGCAGAGCCATC
>JBCNYG010000020.1:26270888-26286109 GCA_039654305.1 Porochilus rendahli
GGAGATACAAATTGGCACAATGGGGGTGTGTATACACACATTTTATCGGGGAGGGTGGGGGTGTGTGGGAATATACACACACACACACACATACACTCACACACACACACACACACACACACACATACAGACACACACACACAGACACACACACACACACACAGACACACAGACACACACACAGACACACACACACACACAGTCAGAGAGAGAGAAAAAGAGACACACACACACACAGAGACACACACACACACAGAGACACGTTTCAAATTCACCATTTTTATAGAAATCATCAGGACTTAATCAGAAAACATTCTCAAGGACTTTCTCGAATTATAAAGAACAAAAACTCGACAGACAGACATCAAGCCCCCAGCTGTTTCCGTGTTCGGCATGAGATACCGACTGAGCCAATACTCTGGGGTTAAAACTCCGGTTTGTTAATATTTAAGTGCCTGACCTAAAACGTCATGGAAAAAAAAGCACTTGGCTTCCAGACAACGCAGGCGAATCTCACACCGTCCGCATCGGGAGATGGTTAATGCACTTTGGACTTCACTGACTGCTTCCAGACTTGAGCAAATAAAAGCTCCCGCTGCGACGTCGAGAGCAGGAGAGGAATATTACAGGTGATCGATGTCGGCGGCAAGCCTGGCTCGACGACGTCCACTGAAACGCTCCTGTACAGCAGTGTGCTGCGGTTTTTAAACAAATCCCCTGCATTCAGCCACCTTACAGGTGTACGGTAATGAGTACAGACCAGCACCGCAGAGTCAAAAACCTCATTTCCACCAACTGTCCGTAATATTACTGTACAACCGTCCCGAAACCAAACATTCCATAATAATACATGAAATACATTGTGACTTTTGACCTCATTGTGAATTGGGTTCCATACAACAGTCTGGAGAGCAAATGTGCTGACTTTTCATTCAAACCTGGTTGGAGTTACTGCCCGGAAAACCTTGAGGGCTCACGCCGCCCACCCAACCGTCCGCACTGCGTGATAATACGTCTCGCTGCTGTTGTGATGTATGCACATTCTTGTACAAGCCATCGGGTGCTGGTGCCCAATAAGAAGGCCAGGTACAAGCTTGGTGCTCCAGTTCAACTCCAAAGTTTAAAGTGGGGTTGGGGTCAGGGTATTTTTGGGTGGTCAGCCAATCAAATTCTTTCAAACCAACCTCGGCATTCATGTTGCGCACAGCAGCATGGTGATGCTGGGTCGGGTTTGGGCCTCATAGCCGCACTGAATGGAAATCCGAACTCTACAGCATTCAAAGGACATTCTATACTATATTTTTTGTGATGTACTTTTGGCTGAACAGTCCATCCGCCCACCATCCCAGCAGCATGACTGGAACTAACCATCTGCTCTGAAGACATGAAGACCAGGAAGTCACATCCAACACTGCTGGACAGCAGAACGGGCCACGCTCATGGAGATGTATCCTTTGTTTTTCCCCCAAATGTAATCTAAACTGACCAACAAATGCTGACAAGGTAACAATAATTCAACCAAAACTGTTAACAACTGCATTCCTTTTGCTTCCAACAAGCCTCGGAGACTTAAGTTGGAAATGATTCATAGACCAGAATTTTATGCTAGTTTCAAGCCAGTGCTTCTTTTTCCTGCTTGTAACAAGGACGTAGTACATTAAAGGAAACACGGTTGTTTGTAGTAGTGCGTTTTTCATAATTTTCACTCTCTCCTGTCAATCACAATAACATTAGCCAATCATTACTGTCCATAAGATAATTAACCCAAGTACAAAAAAAGAAGAACATGGTCTACGATCTACGGCGGTGATCATCGGTGCAGGTTTAAAAATAATCACACAGCACTAAATCAAGACATCATCGTTCTCCTTACCTGGGAGTGAAACTTGGAGATGGTGGTGGTCTCAATATCCTTCTTTCCAAGAATTTCCATCTTGACTGGCGTGTTGGGAAAGTTGAACGCAAAGTAGTCCAGGAAGTCGGGGAGGTAGGCAGCAGCACCGTGGACCACAGAAAGTGCATGCCGTGCCGCTCCTTTGGAAATTTCGCTGAAAGCCATCTCGAGGAATTCACGCGCAAACCTCTCCTTCTCCCCAGGCTGCAAGAGCGAGATTTCGTCGGCATATGCGTGCAGGATGGACGCCCCACCATTGGGCTGCACCTCCTCGTGTATGAGGTTGCTAAAACATGAGCTCGTCTTCATGCACGAGCTGCGAATGGTGTGGTCCTGATGCGAGAGGAACCGCGCGCCTGAAACCTCATCCGTGTCGGCGTCGTCGGGTTTTTCGTCTTTGATGCTGGCGGGGACAGTTTTATCGTCGGTGGACAA
Organism: Porochilus rendahli; assembly: GCA_039654305.1. Classification (NCBI taxonomy): domain Eukaryota; kingdom Metazoa; phylum Chordata; class Actinopteri; order Siluriformes; family Plotosidae; genus Porochilus; species Porochilus rendahli. The sequence goes on from JBCNYG010000020.1 coordinate 26,273,218, forward strand.
CGCGCAATCGTCAGTCTGGACCTCCTTGTCAGACGTCCGCATCCGCTTGCTACGATGCTCGTCTTCCCGGTGCCTCTTCTTTTTCTTTTTCTTTTTCAGAAGGTACTCCTCCAAGGTCTGTGGCTTTCCGTTCTCGTTATTGGGCTCTGGGGAGGGGGGAAAAAATGTCAAACGCTGTTTGGGGTGACGTTAACGGACATACACGAACGCAACTTGGTGTATTTATCCAGGTCCTTTTCTGGTCATGTGATTTACAGCATCTACTTTGACTGGGACCATTTGCAGTTTGTTACCTTAAAGGATGTGCAGTATAAATATCACCATCATCATCTTTACGACTACAGCAGCAGCTCTGAGATACAATTCTACAACATGTTCATAACAGCTTCGAGTGACGATCATATGAATCATGCTTGGCTGTGATGCGCTCTGCTGTTCAGAAGGTTATACGCATATACAGCATCGCTGCTAGCAATGCACACAGCACTCTGTGGCGTGATAGCTGGTTTAACACGTGCTAGATTGAGCGTTTTCACAAAGTTGCTGGAATCTCTTGCGACCCTCATTCAGTCACTGGAAAAATGCTTTACTGACCGTCAGTTCAGAGGCTCGGCGAAGACTCAAGCACTCTGTACAAGCATGTACAAGATTCAGCAAGCGCTTACTGGAGCACCAGGCTTCTGTTCCTGGCTGACAGGATAACATATAGATTTAAACACTTTCTAAAACCAAAGCTCCCAAACGATAACGCTTGATAGATGTCCGAGCTCGGGTTGTTTTTACCCCTTTCTGATTTCCACGTCCATCTGTATCTCCTGTCTTGATCGCGATTACAACTGATTATTACTGTTTCTGCTGTTTATATTTTACGTTAATTACCGTAAAATTTTAATGATACTTATACTTCGAGTATACTCTGTTCAATTATCCATTTAACAAGTTCATCTTCTGTCAAACTTCCTACTTCAGCGTCTGCTCTTCAAACAATTATTTACCTCTAGGTCTGCTTACTGAGTGAGACTGTGTTTCTTTTATTTTGTGCAAGTCTGAGCAGTTGTGCATGAGCCTTTTTGGGGGGGCATCTCAGTTTCATCACTAATAATAAATCAATGTGTGTGTATTCTTTTTTTTTTTTAACTGCTGCTTGTCATCACACAAATCAGTGGCACCTAACAGCCAATCAGTGTCAACTCAGTGACGTGGCAGCTTCTTTAGGTTTTCAGTGTGGCATATGCAGGCGCAGGACAGATCACGGGACAACTACCCAAGCCATAATCCATGGCTGTGGTGCTCTGCTTGGAAACTCAGCTTTAAAGCCTGATGTACTCTTGAAGGTGTACACATTTCCCCCTTGTTCCAATGTAAAATTAACCTGAATCACCTGATGGGTTTTTAAGATTATTATTAATATATCCACTGTATCAACTTTGACATGATTGACTGCCTGGATAAACCAGCTGCAGAAATATATATTTCTAATATACTGGACGGTGTGTGTCAGCATGTGTACACCAGTCAGTATTAACTCAATACAAAAATGAACAGTTTGGACAGATAATCGAACGAGCTCGTGAACGCACCCTTAATCAGCCAGTTAGCTACCTAGCATTTGCTCCAGTTACAAAAAACAAACGGAAAACGCAAAACATGGAAGCACCGAGTGATCATTCTACATCTAAAGCAACGTAAACCGTTTAAAAAACCTTCATGTGAAGGAGGTGAAGTTAACTTTTCAGGGGGAAAGGGGAGGAACCCCCTCCCCCTCTGTGAATGAAAACAAACTACAGTGAAGCTAAAAGAGTCTCGAGCACGGGTGGGCGTTCACTCGCACGAGGTTAATTACGGTTTCCGAGTGTAAACACAGCCAAGTCGGCACACGGTTTAAGGTTGTTTTTACCTGGTGGCTTCTTACAGGAGCCGAGTTTGACGTTAACCCCCGCGTTCTCCTTCTTGGGTTTCAGCTTCACGTCCTTCTCGGGGGGTTTTTGGAGCTTGGCGCTTTGGCGGATCTGGGCCTTGGCGACTTTTAGCGGAGTGAAAGTGAACAGCGGGGCAGGAACCGGGGCAGGAGCCGGAGCAGGCTTATGAGGCAGCGGTGTCGCCTTTCGAGGCGGCCAGGCTACAGCGGCGTCCTTCTTCAGGTCGTGGTGGTGGTGGTTGGGGTGGTTTTGGTGCTGCTGAACAGGCGCGTGCTGCTTGCTGTTCAAGTTTACCCCGTGAGAAGTCTTCTTCTGCTGCTGCTGCGGCGGCTGTAGTTGTTGTTGCTGCTGCTGCTGAGGTACTCGCTGTTGATTTTGGTTGTGGTGGAGCTTGATTTCTTTCGCCTCCTTCTCCGGCCTCGTGCGCTTCTCCGTGCACGGCGAGTGCTCCCGCTTCTTCCTCTTCTTCTTTTTCTCTTTCCCCGCCGCGTCCACGCCGTCTCCAGGCTTCTCCTCCACTTTAACGCGTCCCAGCTCGACCTGCGCGGCCATTTTGCACGCGAATTTAAAAACCCTTTAAAAAGTCAACGGCGCATGTCTCTCTCTCCTTTTTTTCTGGGAGGGGAGGGCTGTGTGGCATGTAGGCTGTATGGGATTTGTAGTCCAGAACACGCGCGTCCAATCACAAGCTCCTTATTTGTAGTCTTTCTTGACGCGCGTGCGCACACGAGTCCACTCAAGCTCGAAGAAATGCGTGCGCTGCTGCACGCGCTCGTGTCCAGTAGCTGACGTCAGAGTAGGAGACGCGGGGCTGCGTGTTGTATATACAGTAGCTGATGGTGCAAGGAAATGAAGCGTTGTCTCAGTTTTAAAGGTGTGTGACACTGAAAATGGCTAGTATGAGTCAAGAGTAGGTCATAAACAGAAAAGCCATTTCCACATGCACTCAGTGATACTTTTGAGCTTAAAAACATTGATGTATAATTTATTATTATTATTTTAAAGAAGCTTAAAAATCCTACTCCTGCAATCCCTGTATTCACTGTAATGGACATTTTTTGAGGTGTAAACAAATAAAAATCTCTGATTTCATCATATAACTAAGGCTTCGTACCTGATTGGTTACTGATCATCCAATCAGATGTCAGACAAAACAAACGCATGTGATATTTTATTATTCCACTCACTTTTTTCTGTGTGACATCATCTTTCTGTGACATTGTCACTTCCTCTTCTCAGATTCCATCTCCTCTGTGGTTTACATGTCACAGAGCTCTTCATAGTTAAGAAATTTCACAGATGAATGCACCCCGCAGGATTGAGAACCCCCAGCAAATTATATATCAAAATGTGTGGCTCGATCAGAAATGGTGTGCAGTGTATGTTTTTTTAATAACAGTTCAAGTTGCTGTGGCTTTAAAAAAAAATTAAGTGAAATTTTTCACACAAGAGTGTATGGGAAATCAGCATGAAACCTGAACCCACCCCTGTCAAAAACCACAGACAAACACAGAGTTAATCTGGCGTGAATCCCAGACCTGCATCCTCTTGGTTGACCCGTTTATCTGGTAATGGGCTCCTTTCTTGGTTCTCTATCTTTTATGTTAAGTGACCGTCTTTGATCATTTGTTACACGGTTAGCTTACTATACTAAGAAGTATGGCAAAACTCACTCACTTGCCAAACTGCTTAAAAAAGGTGGTGGTGGTGGTGGCCCAGTGGTTAAGGCTCTGGATTGGTGCTCCAAAGGTTGGGGGTTCAAACCCCAGTATCACCAAGCTGCCACTGTTGGGCCCTTGAGTAAGGCCCTTAACCCTCAGTTGTATTAAAGTGATAACTCTATAAATAAGGGTGTCAGTGCTTCAAATTCTGTAAATTAAATTTAAAAAATCTTATCAGGGTTGCAGGGAGGGCAACACACACCCATTCACACTCACTTTTCAAATTAGAACGCTTGTGAAAGTTGGCAGGCACCTTTTTGACCAAGCGTTTCACCAAAACGGAGCAGCTCGTAGTGGTGTTTTGGTACCTTGAAATAATTGAGACTTCCGTCAGTAAAGGTAATATTTTAAAATGGCAAACATGTCCCAGCGATGACTGATTTAGACATTCGTTACTCTAAATGCCCAAAATGGAGTTTTGGAGGCGGTATTTTCATTGACCTTGTTTGTGAACAAAATCCTGATCACACCCATGCACGACTTTTTACCCAACTAGGTGGGACACAACACTGTCTGAGTCCGAGAAATGATCAGATTTTTGAATGTCTGAGTCGATGGTCAAGGTCAGAACAAGGTCACAAATATTTTGAAGGTTGGAGAACGCTTATAACTTTAGAATGAGTGCCGATAGATATGCTGTTACTATGGAACACTAATTGGAAACCATATATGGACTGTTAAATGAGACTGGGTACCTTTGACCTTGAGTCGCCTTGAAAGGTCATGTTGGAAGATGAAGGGATTTTTATGTGTACCTCACATTTTTTCACAGAATGTGATTATCAAAAAGCAACAGTTAGGGTTCTTGCGATGACTGAAGTAACAGATTTTTTTTTCAAGGATGTTAAAAATGTACAACACTTTAACTAAACTAAAATCTATTACGAATTCCATTTTTTGTTCATTTTTTAAAGGGTGCCAACAATTTCATAGTTGACAACAAATGCAAAAATACCTAAAATAACTAAGAGACAAAAACACCACAACAAAAAGACTTCTTTTAAAACTTTATTTTTCAGTGCATGAACAGAATGTCATGACCAGATTAAATTCTTTCACCACTACATATATATATATATATATATTTTCTCATCTTTTTTAATTACTTACAAAAATAATGGAGTGATTTACAGATTTTCTTCTGAATGAAGGCAAGTATTTAAACAGTTGCTGTACATTTTATAAACATTTACAACTACCACAATGTAGAGACCGGAAGGCCTTTTATTCCTTCTTTTAGAATAAAGCAATGCAAGGCCACAGTTTCATTTACATGACATGAGATGACAGACACGAGGAAATGGACTACAGGAATCGAACAACAAACCAATTTCATTTTCAGGAAAATCATTCCCATGGTCCATAAAGGCTTCACATTTTTAATCGGGACTGAGCAGGCGTCGGTCCTTGGATACCATGCAGTGACGATTATGTAAATTTGTATTGTAAAAAGTTTGAGTTTGTTGAGCGCATGTTGCATCAACTGAACTAAAATGGTCTGACTATCGGGCGGATACAGAAATCAACTGTACATAAAGTATCAAAGCTGCCACTCTTTTCAGATGTGTGTACACCAATAATAAACAAACCACAATGACTTTAATGAGGAGATGCTTGTAGAGTTGATTTTTGATGGGAAATTTCAAATCTGAACCATAACGCTAAATCAGCTACATTTTATTTTCATGAGCTACATGTACTTAATGCACATTAATGGATAGAGAGAGAGAGAGAGAGAGAGAGAGAGAGAGAGAGACAGATAGATACAGAGAGAGATGTATAGATATAGAGATAGAGATTTTCTGCCCTGTTCTCCAAAATTAATATCTGGTTACCAAAAAGTTGACCTACATGGTTCCTTTTTAGGATAGAAAGAAATAAGAAAAAATATATGTTAGATTTTTATGAAAAAATAGGCTATAAGTCCAACATCCCCATTTCCCCTTCATTTAAATTTAAAAATTTAAACATTTAATGGCATGACTAAGTATTCAGTTTATTCATTTTGCTTTACCCCGATGTACACACCTTGTGATATGATACGTGATGCATAATTGTAAAAGCTACAGCAATTTAAGAACTACATACCTTTTGAGCAGGTAGTGCACCGAGTCAGAAAGCCTAAAGGAGAGAGGGATGGATATAGCTCTTTAGGATCTGGAGCACAACGTTTCGATATGATTCCGGAAATATTACCATATTTTCCATTTCAATAAATTACATAGTGTTCTTCATAAGCTCACACGTAGTAAACAATATACTGAAACACAAGTATCTGGTCAGTTAAAGGAAGATTGAAAAATGATCAAAAACACACTGAGAAGCCGATAACTGTAAATTCAGGCTTAAATAATATGTGCAGTTCGATCACACTTATTGGCTCGGCGCATAATCAGGCAATGCTAATGCAGCGAACCGTGAATCAAAGGCCAACGCTGGCTTTCGTTTACAGTTTACATGATTGGCATTGTTTGGTTGAATTATACATGCAATGACAAAGCAAACAGCACAGAAGCATCAAAGACACACTGCAATTCAAACAAGGTACAAGACTGTACATGTCAAATCTGAAATAAAAACAAGAGCTAAACGAATTTAAAAACACTCCTTCACAATTCCGGAAAACAAGAGCATTCAATGGTCGCGCCTCACAGGATATGTGTCAAGGCTTTCTAGCAGGAGTCTCTCTGTTTGGCACGATATGAGACTGATGGGCGTCAGTGTTGGTGGGACAAACACGTCAACCGGTACAGGAACACATGGACACTTGGAACATGGAATACCACGGACATGAAAGCATCGTCTCAAAGTCAGTGAAGATACGGTATATACTGTACAAGTCATGTAAAAAAATGCATCAATTACACAGTGATTCTGAGTTAGAGAGTCTCCTGGCTCTGGTTCACCAAACATCAGAGCCCCTCCACCTGAGACTGCACCTTAGAAGAGCTGGGGACCTTCCATGGACCAGGGGTGATAGAAGCCTTCTTGTTGCTGGGGTTCCCATTCCAGGAAGTCTCTGGTAAGACGCTGCTAGATCCCCTCATATCCCTTTTGCTCTCCTCGCTCGCTCCCCCTCTGTATCTGCCATCTTTAGGTTCTCGATGGCCTTTGCGGTTCATGGTCGTTGGATGATGCTCTGGTTTGGCCTTGTCACTGAGGATATGGGACGAAGATCGCTGAGGTAACGCCTCCCTCTCGACCCCCTTCTCCTTGTGACGCCGCTCATCTGATCTTATCTCAGGCCTCGTCTCGCCAGTCTCCCTGTCTTGTTGGAAGTCAAGGTCTTCCTTCATGTGTAGGTTCCCTCCAGATCCATGAGTAAAATGTTGCCCATCAAAAAATCTCTGTGGTTCCTCATATCCTTTAGAGGGCAGTCTAGTGCCAGTCTCTTGTTCTTTTCTGGGACTCTTTCTAGGACTTGCTGATCGTCCACCTCTCTCTGCTTGCCCCTGGGCTTTCCTGTCCGTGTATACATCCAGACTTTGACTGCTGGCATTGACATTTTTATTTTTCATAGACCTCTTTTCCCTTTTCCTCGGGCTACGTGAACCGTCTTTCTCCTCCGTATGTGAAGTATCCAGTTTCTGGGGGCTGGGAGGGTTTTCATGGAAAGACACGCTGGAACTGCTTGTCCGGGGTTCTCTGGAATCTCGGGGATGATAATGGACACCACGGGAGGGAGAAAGGGGTGATGTGCCCTCAGAGGGCAAGAGAGAAGAGGGGGACAAAGACGTTAGCACTGATGCATCATCGGGTACAGGGTACTTTGGATAGTTTGCGGGTGGAGTTGTCACCATCTCCATAACATCTGAAACGAACGTGAAGTATTAGAGTTAAAACAGCTCTCGAGAAACACAAATAAAACAAGTTATGTGGTAATCTTGTATGTCACATTCTGTCTAGGTCCACTCGATGGCCAAAGGTCATTTGTGCACACCTGTCCATCACACCTGTATGTATTTTTTGAACAAGCGATTCAAAAGGAGATTTAATCTCCTCTATACTGTATTATTAACGTCCACACGAAGGCCTTCCACTAGAATTCGGAATATGCGTGTGGGGATTTGTGCTCGTTCAGGACAATCGGTAGTGAGGCACTGGTGTTAGGGGATGAGATCTTGGGGCATTCGTTCTAGAGATCTCCCTCACTTGAAATATGAAGATACATAGCGTAGATTATTAAAGGAAAATTACATAGAATATTAATTTTCAAGTGTTTTATAATATAGTTATAATAATATGAATAATATGGTTTATAATGAAGTTGATATTTATTTACATACACTGCCCAGCCAAAAAAAGGTTGCACACTAATATTTTGTTGGAGCGCTTTTAACCCTGATTACTTGTTGCTCCAGTTGGTCCGGTCAAGTCTCAGCAACATTAATGTGGCAGTAAAATGAAGTCAGCTGATGATCTGAATGAACTGAATGACATCGATGGACTTTTTCTTCCCTGATGGCACGGATATAAAATTGGGGTATTGAATAGTGAAGAGTGGTTCAGAGGGCACGAGGAATCATTTTCACACATTTATTGGCACCCCACCATCCTGACCTTAACCCTACTTAGTCTTTGGGATGTGCTGGAGAAGACTTTATGTAGTGGTTTGATTTTTCCTTCATCAGTTCAAGATGTCGGTGAAATATAAAACCCAGCTGTGACTGGAAATAAAAGTTATGTCGATTAAGTTTGCAGACAAAACGCTATGGCGATTACGTGCTGTAATCAAGGCTAAAGGCAGAACGACAGAATATTAGAGTGCACTGGAATATTAGCCTTTTTATTTTGGTTTATGGATTCCTAAACTTCCCACAATGCTGTTCACCTGGCCCAACAGTGGCACTAATAGGATTTAACCTTTCATCATTACTACTTAAAGTTACGGATGCTGCAGGGCTTTTGTCCTTTAGTTTATCCTGTCCTTCTGACAAGAGTCCAGCATTTACACCAATATCTCCACTAACTGTACGACATATACTCTGAGGTGTGACGTTAAACATTAAACAGGTGAGTGAAAAAAAGAAGCTTATTCTCCTATTCTCTTAGTCTCTTATTTTTCCATTGCTACGTACAGTGAGACACGGCTGTAGATTATGTTCAATTGAACACAAGTGTAACCGCGCAGGTCAAGTCCGCCTGTGATGTCAGCACACCAAAAAAAAGATGTTATCGCAGGAATAATGAGCCTACAGCATGAGGCAACAAATTAGGACCAGAAACATTAAACGCATCATAAATATTTATGCATGAACGTATTTCATATGCGTCATGTTCGCTGGCGTATTCCTTTAAACTTCAGCAGTTCACCAATCGACGGTATCCACTCGCTGTGATTTCTCGCCTCGAGGAACTGAGATTTCTATCTGGCTGATGAAAGCCAGTCTTAAAACAGCATTGAAGTTTCCACTTTCCTTCAGGATGATACGAATGCAACCGGAGCGAAAGCAGGCAAACATGTCAAAATTAACCAGGAAATGAGACACAAAAAGAGGCTTTGATTTCAGAGAGCCAAAGGCATTCAATCTTTTTTGTTTTGGGGTTTAAGATCATCCTTACTCCAACAGATTAAGATTACTTGAACAAATTTATGAACAAATTTAATCTAAATTGCACTTAATGTGAATGGTTGTATGTGAGTGGTCTGGACAGCTGTTCAGGGTGTGCCCTGCTTTTGACCACAGTCGGCTGAAATAGGCTCCTAGTAGGAATAAACAGTTTGGAACATGCTGAATGAATGAAGTGATCATATAAAGAAATATCATTTAGTCGCTGTAGTGTGAGGTCACTTTGAATACATACACAACCTTAAACAATGAAAGGATGGTTTCTGATTATGAAGAGTAATGAGGAAGTTCTGAAATGAGGATTAGAAGAGGATTAGAGTGGTAAGATTTTACCGAGACTAACAGGGACAGACCAAGAAAAGTAGAATCTTTAGTGATGCTCTGGTTTCATGTAGAAGCACAGGGTGGAAGAAGAGTTCAGACCTAAAGAGGAGACACAGACAGAGACAGACAGAGAAGCAGTGACCAGAGGCAAGTGTGAGACAGAGATAGGAAGTTCGACAAAGACAGATCGAGAAAGACAGATGCATGAAAACTGAAGCAATGCTTCCATTTCAACACCACCAAAACCACAAAGCACTCTCGAGGGGGGAAAAAAACCAGCGTGTCTGAAATTAATCAAATTCTCGGGCAGTTACAGTCCTATTCGGTGACGAATTACAGTGTTTCAGGGTACAAATGGATTCTGCGCCTCTCTTAACTGGCAGTACTTGTAGATTAACGGTAACTCACTGTGATCCGGAATCAGGCCCTGGCCCGGCCGCAGAAGCAGAAGGACCTTGATGCCGCCTGCTTGGATGAGCTCGATAGCCCGTGTGTGTGTGATGCCTTGAGTTGGCTCGCCATTGATCTCTACGATCTGATCTCCCACCTGTCAGCACAAACACGCTGTTAGTCCTCTCTGTGATATTCACTACAAATGACGGCCGCCATCCTGCTTGATTCAGATAATTGATATGATGTGTTTGTAGTGTTCAGCCGTCGCGAGCGTTCTTAACTCACGTGTATCCTGCCGTCCTTCAGCGCCGGGCCGTCCTCGGCCAGTCTCAGGATGAACAGGCCCATGTTGTACTCCTTCCCTCCCCGTAAACTGAAGCCGAAGCCACGTGTCCCTCTCTCCAGTTCTACGAGGAAACAACCCTGTCGCATACACACACGATATCAGTACTGAAGTCCGCAGAGCGTCGAGGCCTGTTAATTCAACCAGTGGTGACGGAATGAATCTGCATCAAGCTGTGTGTTACCTGCTTGGGGCCTGAGGTGATGATGGTGCCCATCTCATTGTTGGGGAGGGATCTGTTGCCCCAGGCCACACCATTTTCTCTTTCCTCTGTACTGGGGCCGTTGCTAAGAAAAATCACAGAAAGCATCAGTATACAATTCAGAGGCACCGAGGACACACACACAAACACACACAAAAGAGTCAGGGGGATCTCAGCCAACGCTGGGCAAAGGCAGGGTACACCCTGAACAGCTCACCAGACCATCGCAGGGCAACACACACAACCATTCACACTCACACTCACACCTAGGGACAATTTGGAACAGCCAATTAACCCGATGTGCATGTGTTTTAGTAGATGTTTGGGTAATGAAACATAAGTGAACTGAATGTGTGTGTGTGTGTGGCCCTGAAGATAAGGCCTTTAGGACTCTACTGTGAAGAGATGGTGAAAATGGCACTAAATATGCATTAGTCAGGACACTCTTTCCATGCTGTCAGACAGAAGTGTGTGTCAGTGTGCACTGTTCTTGTACCTGTCATCACGGTTGGCAGGATGCTGTCCCATGGCTTTGTGCTGAGCCACTGGGCTTTGCTTGGCTGAACTGGTGGCTGACGGAGGGCCGCTGTGCTCTGAAAAATAAACAGGATTCTCGATGTCATCACTCTCACACACACATACAAATTTTAGGCATGCCTTCATAGCGGACTCCACATATGGAGAAACAACCCAAAAGCAATGTCAATACACCCCAAACAGCACAATAACAATAACCAGGGCTGGAGGGGGACTGATTTCAACCTGGGTATGTCATCTGCGCAGGCCACACCCTCACATGGTATGTCCACAATGACCAATTTAAACTCTTATGAACAACGGGGACCAATTTCAGCACAAATTAAATGGCCATCACTAATCTGAAAGGAAATGCATGATGACTGAAGTTTTTATATATTGACAAGCACTTTCAAATTATTTCTCTTCTGCTGTATTGTTGACATTTGTCTGATTCTACTCTTCTTGCGGTCGATATTAATTACAGGTTCTCTCAACAGCTCTGCTCTCTAACTGTTTGGGCTGCATGTGGAACGTGTGGGCAGATGCCTGTAGCTTAATCTTATGATGCTAACATTACATTTTCTCCCCACAGCCCACTGTTTATTCTCCCGCTCTTCCTGATTGGCCACTCTAGCAAATTCCCAGGATTCCTCACCTTCCTCAGGAAGCACGGTAAGGGTGACGGTGTTGCCGGCCTGCTTGATCAGCTGCACTATATCGTTGTGCGAGAGATCCACGATGCACTGGCCGTTGACAGCCGAGATGCGGTCCCCCACTTTAAGTTTTCCGGTGCGTTCTGTGGGGCTGCCCTTGATGATCCGGCCAATCTTATGAGGAATTACTGAAGATGGAGAGGACTAGAAATTAATCATGTACATTCAGCAATGTAAACACACATACATGTCACTGTATGCACATGTAATCAGTCAGTATCAGACACCATCATGACCCCGAAGGGCTCATCACCCACATCCTCTTCATTAAATCATCTTTTACTGTTTAGACTGAAGTTGAAGCCTAAATGTCTGTAACGTTCACTGCCTTTTCCACAAGGAATCACTTCATAAAATCTACTGAATCTACCAAGCCGAGTAATGAATATTTGCTTTAGCATACGGTACATGGAAACATAAGCAAAGCAAATTAAGACTAATAAAAATAAGTGTTTAAAATTATAGCTTTTTACTCATGACAGGTAGAGAATAAATTTGTTAAGCACTGCTTTAAAAGACAGAGTGTAACCGAGACATTTAGAGCGTTCTGGTTTGCCTCTTACCTCCGGGTGGTGGCTTGTTCTTTGAAGTCAGGATGACGAAGCCAAAGCCCTCATTGTCTTTGCGTAGCAGCGTGACATCGTATGGATCTGGCTGGGACATAACGGGACCGTCTGCATTAGGAGGTCTGGGAGAGCCGTTAACCTGAGGGGGAGTTACCTGGGACTGTCCGCCATCATCCTCTCTTCCATCTACATCAATAAAAACGTTCAATAGCATCAGATTAATTCATTAACAAGAGGGTGTGTGAGAGTCGAGTCGTTTCATATGTCCCACATGGAGCCTCATGAGTGCTTTATTATAATAATTATTTATTTGTGTATTTTAATAACACTTTTGAGCTTTATAAGGTTGTACATGGCACATTTTATTTCACTTTCTACTAATTTCCTGGGATTTATTACATTTCTTTTCTGGGTGGTAAACATTTAGTGCTGCGACATAAAGCAGGAAATAAGTTTTAAAAAGATTAAAAAAAAAAAAGAAAGTATGAGTATGCCGTACGTAGTGGTTAGCACGCCCGCCTCACAGCAAGAAGGTCCTGGGTTCCATTCCCAGCTCGGGCATTTCTGTGTGGAGTTTGCATGTTCTCCCCGTGCTTGCGTGGGTTTCCTCCGGGTACTCCGG